>JARYHS010013630.1:200944758-201378613 GCA_031002005.1 Vandiemenella viatica | reverse complement strand
AGTATCTAAATTGCATAAGAGAAAGATGAATTGGCTAAAGAGATTGGAAAAAGAGGACACAATCGAGTTAGGAAGCAGCAAGCTAGTGGGGAATACTGGGAACAACTAAGCAAGCATTTAATACACCACACAGTGAATTAATGATGCATTCATAAAAAAATATTGTGGCTAAATGGGAAGAAATTTCTATATCAGAAAACTGAGGCATAGAGAAATTATTTACAGAGTTATGAATAAGGAGGGAAAGAAGCTACTTAAGAAATGAAGAGGGCATAGATATTAATTATCTGATTTATTGAGACAGTTAAAGACTTTCATCCAGAGATGGGAGAGTAAAAATCAAAACAGTAGCTTCTTCACATCAGTAAAACTGAGCTGGCTAGGAAATTTGAAATACATTAAAGGCCAATTAATTTGACTTCAACAGTGATAAGTTGATGGAATACCTGTTATTCCTGTAAATCTCTTTGTGTACAACATATTTTGGATGAAATGGATTAACAAGGTCACTGGATCTCCCCAGGGCAAAGATACAGTCAGCCATAGGACAGTTCTTCATAATATTAAACCCATTGGGTAAGGTGAAAAAATGAATTGTTAGATAAAAGAATTCTCAAAAGATAGAAAACAGAGAATTATCGTAGGATATGCAGTATTAAAATATGTGGATTAGGAAAGTAGAAGTGCCAAAGGTTAGTGTATTCGGATTATCACTGTTCTTCATTCTAATGTAGTCAGAAGTCAGGTTGTTTCTAGATGACATTATTCTATATAATAGGATTATTATGAGAAATGATTAGTTATGAGATGATTAGGACAGGTTATTTAGTTTCTTAGCTAACCATGGAATAAAGATAAATGCCAAAAAGAGTCAGCTTATTAGGTACACAGATAGGGGGGAAAAGGGGGGGGGGTAAATTGCATGTATCAGTGTGTACACGTATCAGTATGTACACGTGCAAGTGAAACTTATATAGGTCTTACACATTTTTTCTATGTATTTTTCATGTTCATTTTTTCTGTTTATTTTTTATGTTTTTACTGTTTCTTTCACATTTAAGTGGACAAACGATATTATCTTATTGCATTTGTACAGTAAATTCCTGTAAAAAAAATGAAAAATCATCAAAAATTCAAAGCATACTTTGGTAGATTATATAGTATCAAGCCTTAGTCTGTGGCTGTGTGTAGGGCTTTTGATTGGAGAACATTTTCGATAAAATTATCTGATACCCCTTCTTACAATCATTAGGATGTGAGAAACATCAGCAAAGTAAAATTCTTAATTGGAACAAATTAAAACTATTTTATTATATAATAATAACAATGAGCAGGAAAATACTTTGAGGTGATGAAACTAAGGAAGGATAGCAAAATACGACCCAACACTTATAACAGATGAAGGTGGCTGGGAATGATGAACATAAGAGACGAATTAACCAGACAGCCTTGGGTGTGTGCACATCGTGCCTTGCTTGGTGTCTCACTCCTGGCAAGAATAAGGGTAAATGCCGAAATATTGTGTTTCTTGTGTTCATCTCTTTTATGTTCATCATCACCAGCCACCTTCATCTATGGTAATTGTTGGGCCATATTTCCCTATCCTTCCTTAGTTTTATTTTATTGTATAGACATTTATAGAGAGTATGTTGATGATGTTTATTATTATTAATTTATATTACTGTTTATTACTATTATTATTATTATTATTCTACTTTCATTGTACTTGGTGAATTTGTATCATATTCTTTTGTAATCAATGGTTAATGATAATTGAAATAGGAAATATATGTTTATATCTAATATGATCCACTGTTTAGTTTCATTAAGTGCACTTTTGCAGAACATTAAGTGTGCATTCACAGTAAGTTAATTGCATGCTGGCAGAACGTTGCAGCATTTGCACACTAAATGCTAACAAATTTTCCCTACTGTGCCCAAAAAAGTTTCTTTTCAATTAGGGTTATATATGATTAAAATTGTTTATCATCAAACCATACACCTGGATATTTAAGTCAGTTGAGGAAAAAACAATGAGAAGATGGTATAAATACACAGAGATTTCCAAGGGCAACATTTTCTGGGCTGGTGGTGAGGGTATGTACCATCAAAATGAGAAAAATGGGTTATGAAACTTTTGTCAGACCATTGATTGAGTACAATGTCATAATATGGGTATCTAAATGAGGAAGAATATGAAAAGAAAACCCATCACTGATCAAAAATGAAAGCAGGATAGCTAAGATGAACTCACAAAAAATCACACACTTTACTAAATTTTGGTATAAACCTTAATCGTGTTTAAACGGGAGATATGTGGGAAGAGGATAAAATGAGTATGCACTGAGATTAACTATGAATAATGTGGTGAGCATCAATTTATACACATCTGTTCCCCTTGTTATATGCTGTAAGAAGAAAGCTTGCAGTGAGGTTGGAGCATAAAGCTGTTGTCTTAGCTCTGACCGTGTGTAACCTTGGATGCTACAGTTCTGACTTAAATATATTAACTCGGTCGCCACATAACTTATTTAAGCCAAAAGCTACGGAAAGGTGTAAGTTAAAATGATGTTCACAAGTCCATTATTATTAGGTAACTATATTCTTCAAATTTTACAAAGTCAGAAAACTGTACAGGTGATAGGACAAGTTACCAGAAGAAATGTTTGCAGATTCAATTAACCGTTCGAGCCAGACCACACCCCACAGTTCACAGTTCAAACTTTTAGTTGTAGAAATTAAACAAAAGTGAATCACATGCTCCCATTATTCAACTGTTTGTTCAATTTAAACAATCCCAAAGCCTCATTTGTCAAAATACTATCTTAACGCAATATTATAATAAAACTGAATGGTCTACGCTTTATGTTAGCGAGCCTAAGGTTTTCAAAGCTGACTGATTGCTTCTCCACTAGTTTGAGTCTTGTCTCGTACACTGCTACTTGAAGACTGACTCGCTCACTGTGGCTGCTAACCAGGAAAGTTCTGGTACTCACGGAGCGTGGGAAAACCTAGCGGCTGCACTTCCCATGAGAATCTTTCTGGTAACTGATCAGTTTCTCATCTCACATCTGAAGGTTTCATCATCACAACTTGTTGACCTTGACAACAAAAATAATCCTATCACTCTGAAATTTTACAAATTGCTAGATATTGAAGTAAATGTTAACTTGAGTTATTAAGAAAAATTTTGTAACTTAAATATTTTACCCGAAAATAAATAATTAAGATATGAACTTACACAATATCGTTCCAGGTGAATGCTGAAAAATGTTAAAATTGAAAATATTATCTTAAAAACTGTAAAACTGCTTTCTAACTTGAATAAACATAGAAACTGACTATAGAAATAAAATACAATACAATATTATCCCATCTAACTCATGGTTCTGTGAATAAAATTTTGTTACGCAGTTACAAAATTTACCAGATACCTAACAATGCCTCACTTTTAAACATGATTAATATTGTGTTGTAAAGCAAGTTTATATTTATTTGTTCATTGCTGTATATCTGCCTTAGTTTGTGGTGAGTGATGGGTTTACTTTACCTATTCTTCCTTACTTTTACTGACCAACGGCATTTTAACTGTCAGTATTATCACTTATGATGGGTATCATACACACAAGTTGGAGAGCATGCAAAGAACAACAACTAGACTTTGTTTGTGGATATTATCATGGAATGTGGTCAGTGACTGATATGTTAATGTAACTAGTAAGTGGCTGCGTTGACTGCAAGGCTTGTGCGAGCAAAGCCACTTACTTCTTTTAACTTGACATAGGGCTTAACCCGAAATATTGTATTTTTTGTGTTGCTGCTGCACTCCTCCCTTCAACTCTGGTGAGTGTTGGGTGTATTTTATCTATGCTTTCCATATAATATTGCCTTGCTGCAGTTCTTTCCTTCCACTGTTACCCTTATTAATTCATTTGACAGATGGACTTGTTTCATTTCGCAAGTTGAGTTGATTTTCAGGAATAATTTAGCTCATTTCCAATCTCAATTCACTTTCAAGATACCCAGTAAGCCACCATAATGTATATCTTGTTGCGAACCCCCTCCATTCAATTGTTGAACCCCTATGGGTTTGCATATCCCAGTTTGAGAAACCCTGCTCTATTGCATTAAGTCAGTTTAACAATTAAACCATTTCCTGCTCCTGATGCTTTTAATAACGTATCTATTTTTATTAAAAGGAATAATATCTCTGATGGATGAAGAGTGTCTTCGGCCAGGTGAACCAACTGACCTAAGTTTCCTAAACAAAATGAATGACAATCTGTCTGACCATCCACACTACATAAGCCATAAGAAAGCAGATGTTAAAACCCAGAAGACCATGGGTAGAGATGTGAGTAAACCATGTCATCATTTAACAATATTATTATTTAATCAGTAAGGTCCATTTATGAATTTGGATGAGTTTTAATACTACTTCTGCTTGTAGGATTTTCGACTTGTGCATTATGCAGGCAATGTGACATATAATATCAAAGGGTTTTTGGATAAAAATAACGATCTTCTATTCAGAGATCTTCGTGAGGTGATGTCAACCACAAAGAATTCCATTATCAAGGTGAGTTCCCGAGTATATTATTTCACCATATTTTAATAAATCAATACTTATTAGCAATTAAAAACCTGCTTCATTTAGATCACTTTATTTTGAAATAGTAACAATAATAAATTGTTCACTTATCATCATCAATAATTTTCAACCTCTAGCATTGTCTGCTGGGAACACAATATTCTCTGCCCTTCCACTATTCTCCCTATTCCACTATTCCTCCTCTTCCAGTATTCCTCATCTTCCACTACACAACATTTTGCTCCTCTGCCTTGTACCCTCTTTTCTATTGCATTAATCAATTTATACTGTTATCTTCCTTGAGGCCTCTTTCCTTACAATTTTTAACTACCTATTTGTTTAAAGGAACTATAAATTGTACCCAACACTCATCAAAGTTGAAGGGAGGAGTGCAACAGCAACAAAAAATTTAATTACATACGCAAAAAAAACAATATTTTGGGCCAAGCCATTTTTAAAGAACATAGAAGCATACCATCAACACTAAATATGAGCCCATCAAATGAGGAAGGCAATGATAAGTAGAGTGTGGGGGGGACACCTGTCAAGGTAGAGTTTTAGCGCATTGAAACCCTGGGAATGGGAAATTTTAGTATAAAGCAAGGCTACAGTTATGGATACCAGAAAGCAACCTACTGTTAGGGACATGGAAACTGTTGACACGTGCTCTAAGAAGTGGGTGATGTCACTAACATATGAAGGAAGGGCTTGGATAAAACATTATAGGTTTGGGTTGACAAATGTAGACATGTTCTCTGTGAGAGACAGGTAGGCAGAGTCTAGGATTGCCTTCCTTATGGATCTTGGGTAGAAAATACATGGTCAGGGTTTTAGTGGTCAGAAGGTAAAAGGAGTGGTGTGAGATTCCTTGGAGGTTGAGGAAGAAGCAGATTTCTAGGCAGATAGAGTTAGTGGGGTAAGTGGTGTGAGGCAGGTATGCAGAGGTGGGATTTAGCCATGTAATCACTCTGATCCATGATTATAGTCGTCAAGCACTTATCGTCATAGAGAATTATGAGGTTTTAATTTTTTAAAGTTCTCTCACAACCCACAATTCAGTGTGATTCAGGTTATTGAAGTGAAAAACTGAATTTCACTGGGATGGAGGTGGCAATTGTTGGAAGCTGGGTTCCAAGTAATTGCATCGCTTCTTCGTGCATGTAGTATTAAAATAATACCACCATTTGAGAGTGCAGCAGAATGAAATAGAGTCCCAAATAAGAGTTACTTATTTACAGGTAGGAGAGAAAATGAGACCTTTGGAAAGAACAGCTAGTTGCTATTTGGAGAGTGGGGTGGAAGAAATATTCACAATTGGGATTTGACGTTTCTTTGTACTCCATTATTGCTGAGTATAGATCTCTGCTCAGGAAGGATGTGAAACATGTAGGTCCAAATGTAGACACATCTTCCCCCTGCCATATGTCTTGCCTCTTGCATGATTAAAGTAACAAACCAAAATATTGTGAAGTGTGTTGTGTGTGTGTGTTTTCTTGTGTTGTTTGACCCTCCTACCTTCATATGTGGTGATTCCATACCTTGCATGCAGCCCACCATCTGAGATTCAAAGGAATATCTTTGCTTAAAGCCATGGTGTCAATTTTCAAACCAGTTTCTTTCCTCACAGACATTTCTGGTGTAGTTGCATTTCAATCTCTCTATTATTTTGTCTATCACTGATGTATTAAAGATTGTGGGATACAATATTGTAACTTATCTTTAAATTTTATTTAAAATTAGTCTTGATGCTTATCAGAGGACTAGAAAAGAGTGATAGAAGTGCTGGTTCATAAAGGAGGGTTGACAAATAGGGTTGAAAATATCAGGCCAATTAGCCTTACTGGATAAGTTTCCAGGAAGGTAACTGACATTCAGGGTGTTTTTTTTTTTTTTTAAAAGAAATAATGGTTTAGGATCATTTAATGGTTGATACATAGAGTGATTTGATATAAGGAACATAGCAGCTTCCAAAGCCATGAGAAAACATGGTTGAAGTAGGCTCTCCACCCCAATAAGCTGGCAGCATTTAGTAGTTTAGTTGCAGTGAGGAGAGACGTGATTAGTGGTTGAAACTGTTGCCAAAAGTGGGACAAAGACAGAGACGCCAAGGTGAGATTACAGTGATGGGGGTCCTCAAACCTTATTACCTCGCTTTCGTGCATCGGTCTTTGTCACACTTTTGACTACAATTTCCGCAACTAACCATGTGTCTCCTCACCACTGCGATATCGTTGAATGCTTCCAGCTTAGAGGGGCATGAAGTCTACTTCAACAATGTTTTCCAGAGCTTTGCAGACTGCTGTGACACTATTATGTTCCATATATCAAAAAACTCTCTGTACCAATCCGTAAACAATCTTGAAGTTTGAACATTTAAAAAATAAAAACGCCCTGAATAAACAGAAGGGGTTCTAGGACAGAGCCTTGTGGAATGCCATGTTGTATTTTCTCCCAGTCTGATGAAGTATTTTTAGCAATTTTAGAATCAAATGTGATTTGAGGAGATACAATCGCCACCAGTAATAAACAAGTAATCTTATGAAGCAATTATAACCTAAAATCCTTATAGTTATGCCAACATTCTAAATTTTTAATATTGTATCAGTTATGTACTTGCTCACATCTCCAATGAATCCTTAAAGAAAGGTGTATTTTCAAACAGAATAAAATATGCAATTTAAAAAATGAGTAGTGACATGTATAGATAACTACCATCCCATTTCTTTACTTCCACAAGTCCCAAAGATTTTTGGAAAAATTGTGTAAAGTAGAGTAATAAAACATTTTACACACTATAATATTCTCAATACTTCAGACATTGGATTCCAAAAAAGGTTATATATGTAAATGGCTATATATTCATTTTTAAATAACATGTTTGAGGAACTGAAATATAAAATGTGTCCTCTAAGAATTTTTTGTGATCTTACAAAAGCATTTTACTGTATCAATCAGAATTAATTTTGAAAAAAAATATGGAACATTAGACAAATGGTTTAATTCATACGTGTGAAGCTAAATGCAAAATGCCTCCTTTCTGTTTATTTATTACTATTTTTCCATCGAACCC
Organism: Vandiemenella viatica; assembly: GCA_031002005.1. NCBI lineage: Eukaryota > Metazoa > Arthropoda > Insecta > Orthoptera > Morabidae > Vandiemenella > Vandiemenella viatica. The sequence continues at coordinate 201,370,952 of JARYHS010013630.1, read as the reverse complement.
TGCTAAGGAAGGACATTTTGGATGTGAAAAAGTCATGGTTAATATATTTACATTTATAATCATAGTGAAAAAATAATGTTACAAAGACAAAAAGAAACAAAGAAAACATTATATTTACAACTGAATATGTAGGATGTTGTATGAAAAGTGATTCCATAATTTAAAGATTTTACAGAAATTTATAAGAAATGATACTAGTCTCAAATATAAAAGGGAGTAATAAACTAATCAGCTGAAACTACTGACCTGAAAATTCTTTCAAAATTTTGCATATGTACCCTGCTATATTTTACATGAAAACTATAATGATAATTCTGAACTTTAGTTTATTGTTTTCATAAAAAAACTAATTTTGACAAATTTGATATAGTTTTAATAATTTTATTGGCATGAATGGTACTTATTGGGTGGTAAGTCAAATGCATATGATGACATTGAAGAACACTTTAATACGAACTAAGTCTTTGCTGCTCAGATTCCAATTTGTCTTTATTTGTTTTTGTTATTTTTTACAGTCTTAGGGTTTCATACTTTCTGAGTAAAAAATGGAACCTTCATGGTTCTCTCATGTGTTTGTCTGACTGGCTATCCATCAGTTTGTCTCATCCTCATAACATCTGAATCATTTAACTTAGAAACTTGTAATTGTTCTAGATACTTTAGTTCTTGATACACCTTAATATGAGTATCACATAAAATTTGAAGAAATGGTAGTGGATAGGTGGGTGAAAGTAATTACATGGATTTTAGTATGGAGCTGAAGGAATACATTTTTGTAGATAATCTTCGATGGTATCAAATGAAATCTAGCAACCTGCTGACTTTCAAAATGTTTGGATTTCCCCTTTTTCCATGTTTTGAGGATGCTCCCCATTATTACTGAACTGAAAATTCTTTCAACATATTGCATAATATATAACCTGCTATATTTTGCATGAAAACCATAATGATAATTCTGAAGTTTAGTTTATTGTTTTCATAAAATAAACTAAATGAGTGATTCTGACAAATTTGATACTTCTGTAAGTTGTGTTTTTTTGATAAAAAGTTATTTATACTATTAAATGGAGAATTTAATGAGTCAGGTCATAAATATGTCATGAAAAATGTTCTTTTTTAAAATGTTGTAAATTTTTTCCAGAGCCACAATAATTTTTGGTACGTGAGAGTTACTCACATGTGAGAATGCCAGTTATTTTTGAATATGCGTTTGGAATGGCTTAGTACTGAATTTGTAGCACTTATTTTCAAAAGTGAAGGTCCACAGTTAATTTAGCAATGGGACTTGTATTTTTAGAGGCACTTGCACACTCAGTTTGACACAAGGTTTGAATTCCATACTAGCTGTTACCCGCTACTTCGTACGCGTGGACTTGGAGTTTCATTGCCAGAATTGGATATAGAAAACTGTTAGTAACGTAAGATTTGTCCCAAACAACACCGAGTTGACATAATATGATGGAAAGCCATCATTATATCATCCTATCATCTAATCTGTCTCATGAAGAGAATCAATTTACAACATATTTAAAAACAGAAAAGTAAGCGAAGGTGTGTGTGTGTGTGTGTGTGACCTGCACCTTAGGCCAGGTTTACGTTCGTAAAGCATGTCAAAAAGGAAGACAAATTGGTGCCAGAACCTTTTATACAGACACAAATGAATAGTACAGTGCAGAGCAAATTGACTTCTATACTAAATAATAAGTTTTGTTTCTTATCGAAATTTATTAACAAATCAAACACTAACAGACTGCGCGACTGAGCATCCAACGCAACATTACAGACTAACACACGAATCTGTCTGTCTTTCATTATTCGATAAGTTCTTAAAATTTAATGACTAAAACTGTTATTCATACCGAAAAAATGTCCTGTGTCCTTCCTACACTATTTCATTGTTAAATTCCATCAATATTCATATAGCCATTTAGTCGTCAAAACGTAACAAAAATACAGAGACTTACTTCCACATTTATAATATGATAGCTGGTACCCACGACTTCGTTCGTGATTGAAAAGAATTCATATTGACAGCTGTAGACATCTAACCACCATAGTGCACGATGGGAGACTCGATACTATTACCAAACACAAATACCAGTCTTCAGCGCTATGTAGTTCCAGCAGCAAAGTAAAATTTACGGATACACACAAATCTTTGAATGAAATACGAAAATATTCATGATCGACCAATTTCAAACACCATATCTCACACACTCCCACGGTTACCGAATTTCAGCCAACGTTGTGATCGATGGGTGACTCTGTGTTACTACCACACAAAAACGCCGGTAATCTGCGATTAATAGATTTCACTTAAAAGTGATACACCGTGACACATGCGTCTTTGGCAGAAATATGAAATTGCCGCAGGTCGACCTTTTTATCCCCCATTTCTCCCACACCTCCATAGCTACCGACATCTAACAACCATAGTGCACTACATGAGATACGATTCTACTACCAAACACAAACAGCAATGCTCTATGCTATGTAGTTGTGGCAGAAAAGCGACATATGCGGAGACAGTCGAAATACGAAAATATCCTTGGTCGGCCACTTACAATCACCATATCTACCACACTACTACAGTTTCTGAAATTCGGCCGCTATTGTGATCGAAAGGTGACTCTGTGCTACTACTACACACAAACGCCAGTTATCTGTGATCTATAGTTTACGCAGTAAAGTGATACACCGTGACACTTTTGTCTTTGGCAGAAGTATGAAATTGCCGCAGGTCGACCATTTTCAACCCCTATTTCTACCACACCCCCATAGCTACCGACATCTAACAACCATAGTGCACTACATGAGATACGATTCTACTACCAAACACAAACACCAATGCTCTATGCTATGTAGTTGTGGCAGAAAAGTGACATATGCAGCGACAGTCGAAATACAAAAATATCCTTGGTCGGCCAGTTACAACCACCATATCTACCACAGTACCACAGTTTCTGAAAATCGGCCGCTGTTGTGATCGAAAGGTGACTCTGTGCTACTACTACACACAAACACCAGTTATCTGTGATCTATAGTTTTCGCTGAAAAGTGATACACCATGACACTTTTGTCTTTGGCAGAAGTATGAAATTGCCACAGGTCGACCATTTTCAACACCCATTTCTCCCACACCCCCATAGCTACTGACATCTAACAACCATAGTGCACTACATGAGATACGATTCTACTACCAAACACAAACACCAATGCTCTATGCTATGTAGTTGTGGCAGAAAAGTGACATATGCGGCGACAGTCGAAATATGAAAATATCCTTGGTCGGCCACTTACAACCACCACATCTACCACAGTACCACAGTTTCTGAAAATCGGCCGCTGTTGTGATCGAAAGGTAACTCTGTGCTACTACTACACACAAACACCAGTTATCTGTGATCTATAGTTTTCGCTGAAAAGTGATACACCATGACACTTTTGTCTTTGGCAGAAGTATGAAATTGCCACAGGTTGACCATTTTCAACACCCATTTCTCCCACCCCCCAATAGCTACCGACATCTAAGAACCATAGTGCACTAAATGAGATACGATTCTACTACCAAACACAAACACCAATGCTCTATGTTATGTATTTGTGGCAGAAAAGTGACATATGCGGAGACAGTCGAAATACGAAAATATCCTTGGTCAGCCCCTTACAACCACCATATCTACCACAGTACCACAGTATCTGAAATTCGGCCGCTGTTGTGATCGAAAGGTGACTCTGTGCTACTACTACACACAAACGCCAGTTATCTGTGATCTATAGTTTTCGCTGAAAAGTGATACACCATGACACTTTTGTCTTTGGCAGGAGTATGAAATTGCCGCAGGTCGATCACTTTCAACCCCCAAATCTCCCACACCCCCATAGCTACCGACATCTAACAACCATAGTGCACTACATGAGATACGATTCTACTACCAAACACAAACACCAATGCTCTATGCTATGTAGTTGTGGCAGAAAAGTGACATATGCGGAGACAGTCGAAATTCGAAAATATCCTTGGTCGGCCACTTATAACCACCATGTCTACCATAGTAACACAGTTTCTGAAATTCGGCCGCTGTTGTGATCGAAAGGTGACTCTGTGCTACTACTACACACAAACGCCAGTTATCTGTGATCTATAGTTTTCGCTGAAAAGTGATACACCATGACACTTTTGGCAGAAGTATGAAATTGCCACAGGTCGATCACTTTCAACCCCCATATCTCCCACACCCCCATAGCTACAGACATCTAACAACCATAGTGCACTACATGAGATACGATTCTACTACCAAACACAAACACCAATGCTCTATGCTATGTAGTTGTGGCAGAAAAGTGACATAAGCGGAGACAGTCGAAATACGAAAATATCCTTGGTCGGCCACTTACAACCACCATATCTACCACAGTAACACAGTTTCTGAAATTCGGCCGCTGTTGTGACCGAAAGCTGACTCTATGCTACTACTACACACAAACGCCAGTTATCTGTGATCTATAGTTTTCGCTGAAAAGTGATACACCATGACACTTTTGTCTTTGGCAGAAGTATGAAATTGCCACAGGTCGATCACTTTCAACCCCCATATCTCACACACCCCCATAGCTACCTACATCTAACAACCATAGTGCACTACATGAGATACGATTCTACTACCAAACACCAATGCTCTATGCTTTGTAGTTGTGGCAGAAAAGTGACATATGCGGAGACAGTCGAAATACGAAACTATCCTTGGTCGGCCACTTACAACCACCATATCTACCACAGTACAACAGTTTCTGAAAATCGGCCGCTGTTGTGATCGAAAGGTGACTCTGTGCTACTACTACACACAAACACCAGTTATCTGTGATCTATAGTTTTCGCTGAAAAGTGATACACCATGACACTTTTGTCTTTGGCAGAAGTATGAAATTGCCACAGGTCGACCACTTTCAACCCCCATATCTCCCACACCCCCATAGCTACCGACATCTAACAACCATAGTGCACGACAGGAAAGACGATTCTACTACCACACACAAATACCAAAGGTCTATGTTATGTAGTTGTGGCAGGAAAGAGAAGTATACGGAGATACGAATTTTTGGTCGAAATTTGAAAACGCCCTGCACTGACCAACTTTAATCATTATATCTCCCACATCCCCACAGCTATCGGCATTCGGCCAACGTTGTGCACGACAGGAAACTCCATGCTACTTCCACCAACAAACATCAGTGATCTGTGCAAGGTAGTCGTGGCTGAAAAGTGAAATATAGGAAAAAACACGTCTATTTTTTATATATATATATAAGATAAGATTTAACCTTAGGTCTACAAGGAAATTAACTGACTGTACCACTAATTGAGAATGTACTCCCTGTGGAGGATCAAAACTTCGGGTTGTGGAATTAGATATGTTTTCTAAGGCCTGTTAAGGATTTTAGCTCTGAGTTACAAATCTATTGAGATCTCTGCACAAACTCTGCAGAATATTTGACTAATGCTTCTGGATTTATAATAGTTATCATCACTGAATGTATGCACTTTCTTGCGGGTCATCTGACAAATCCTCTTATATGAAATCAATGCTCCCTCTTGGCCTGTCCTGTATTGTTTGGATTAATAATAATGTACTTAATTTATGATTTGTTGAATCAGTGCATGCTTTTTTAAATGTTATATGAAGAGTTAGGAATAATTGTGATCAACTTTTTTGTTTATAGGCTGTCTTTCCAGCTAGTGACGTAACCAGTAAAAAAAGACCTCAGACAGCAGGAACACAGTTCAAGAATAGTGTTAATAGACTTATGGAAATTTTGAGTGACAAGGAACCATCATACATCCGCTGTATAAAACCAAATGATGACAAGAAAGCTGGTAAGATTGAATTAAAAAGTAACATATGATAGTTTCAATTTGGATGAAGGTGATAGCAGCACAATTTCTGATACAGATGTCAAATGCAAAAATTAAACTATAAATTATCTGGACAATTTTTTAATTGTGAGAAAGCTTATTCAACATTGATACCTTACATGAATGGGCCTCACTCACTATGGAATCCAATTAAGGATACTGTACAGTGGTGACAATGAATGTGTCATTAAGATATGAAAATGAGGAAGGATAGGGAAATGACTCATCACGTTTCACAAATGAAGACAGGAGAGTTAGGTGAACACAAATACACTTTACAACATTTTGGTTTAAAATCTTATTCAAGTAGGTAGGATTGGGCCACTTGCCAAGGGATGTGTGCACACTCAATGGATTACTGCATGACTCAGGGTGCATTTTGATCCTATTATTTTATATTGCTATTTTTTTCTTTTGCCTGCTAATACTGATTTTGCAGTGCTCCGGAATTCTCTTCAACTTACTACACCCATTCCCTATCTTCTGTTTGAACTTACTATCACCATGTTTCTTTGTCAATGGTCAGTATTTGAGGCAGTGGCTTACAGCATCCTCCACCATGTTTTATTACTGATAAAGGGCCTAGCCCGAAAATTTCAATGTTTCTGGTGTTTTTTCTCATTTTGTATGCCCTCACTGTCCTGCCATCATCTGAGGTAATTCTATCTCACTATTCAGAGCCTATTATTTCCTTGCAAATATATTTTAATTATTCTTTTTTATACTATATGGGGAAATTACATTCAAAGAATTTAAGATAAAAATTTATCAATTTGGGAAAAATTTATATTTAGGGAAATTGCCACTAGCGCATACACTCCGTCATAGTTAAATTTAAAAAGTTGAAAAATGTAGGTATGTACTTATTTTGTCTCTTCAGTCCAGAAATTGACAATTTCAGTCACAAATGATTAATTTTCTTCAGGGAGTTTGTGTTTGTTTTTTAATACTTATTTTTTATTTTGTCTTAATCCTGTCTTTTTAATTTTTCAAGGTATCTTCAATAATGACGTTGTTCTTCACCAAGTAAAATACCTAGGACTCATGGAGAATCTCAGAGTGCGCAGAGCAGGCTTTGCATTCCGCCGTGGTTACGAGTTATTCCTGCAGCGATATAAATGCTTATGTCCAGAAACGTGGCCATTCTACAAAGGAAATGCGAAAGATGGAGTGCAAGTCCTAGTTGACTTCTTGGGTTATGGCAAGGATGACTACAGAATGGGGAAGTAAGTATATTCATTTAACCTGATTCAAATTATTTTGCACAAAGGGAAGATCAATTTAAATCAAGTTTATAATGGTTGAAAAGTAACATGAAACAACTGTTGTTTTTCAATATAATGTTCCACCTTTTCAATGTGCTGATACTATTTTTCCAGCAGCTTATGCATTTCCTGAGGAAAAATTTCTTCTGTTAATGTTTGCAGACATTGAGAGTGCAAGTCATTCTCAATGTACTATCTGATATCTCTGGAAGCTTTACTCTTTTCATAAAATAAAAATACCTGCCATTTCTTCATAAAATTACTTTTTAGTTCTTTTACACATATCTGATATTCTCTCATGTTTTCTAAGAAATTTAATAATAATATGATGTTCAGTGTACAGATGCACTTTCACAATAAATGGTGGAGTGTTGCAGCTTTGGATAAGTTATATTTTCCCTCTTTCTTCTTCCTAATGAACATATTTTCCCAATGATAACAAGGAAGGATGAATGAGACCAATCACTTGGAATTTTGTAAATTTTTGAGTGATATTTATGTAATTTTGTAGAATTTTTGATGATGTTGGAATGAGAGAGAGAAAGAATGAAAGGAAGACTGAATGGGCACAGGTCTACTTCAACAGTTAGAGAGGGGGAAATTAGGTTTTAGCTTTTTTTGTAAAAATTTCAGACAGTTTTTTCTTTGAAAAAATAACTTTAATTTAGAAATGATATGTAATAAACCTAAATTTTGTCATTAAATCAACAAAATTTGTTCAGCAAATGTTGAGATAGTTTCAGTTCTATTACAGATCATGTTTAAATTCATTTTCTTAAGAGTTTCAAGGGTTAAATAAAAGTAAACAGTTATATGAAGTCATAATGTAAAGTAAATATTGCTGCTATATAGCATTTTGCTTATTTCATAATAGAAAATGTTGGATTCATTTTCAGAGGTACTTTAAGTAACAACAAGCAAAAAGAGGTCTAATACTTGGAACGTAGAAAGTTGCACTGACGAGATATTTACATTTTGAAATATGATCGACCTATCAGTTTCAGAAAACGGATAAAAAATTCCTGAAGCCATATATTTAAAGATAGGAGAATGATTCATAGCTCAAAAGATGCATAAATTTTTTTACACGTTATGTAAAAGTCTGAGAAACATAGTATTGTTTTATGAAGATTTAATGAATATCACCAAACACGTGCCTGATAGTTGAATATTTAAGTAGGAAAATGTGATTAAATTGAGAATGGGGATTATATTCAAAAGAAAGGAGAATTTTTCCTGAGCATAACATACTAATTTTTATAAAAATCCATGTAGTATTTTGGCTAGAATGGAAAAAAGTAAATTAATCATAGTTTTGAAAGTAATGGCTCACTTCCTGTTGAGGGCTCGTGAAAACTAGGTCAACAAAACAAATCAATGGAAATTGAAACTATATGAAGGAGGCTAGGTAGCGAATGCATAACTTTATATTAGATTGTAATTTTGAGGCAGGATCATTTAAAGCACATTTCAGCTCTGTAACTTTCACATTTCATTACATAAAAGTAAGTTAGGGAATAGTAGTTAGGCCTGTTTATACATCAAAAGAAAGAGAGAATCCTACAGATCATTTCAAAACCAGTTTCAGCTTGACAGCTCAAAAATTCCGAATGTGAGAGACATTTTTAAATTAACCGCTAAACAATATTTTACCGCTAAATTATTGAAGATATGAAAATTTTGACTAGGATTGATTTTGGCATTTAAACCTTGAACTACACACCCTACAAATTTCAAATCGATTGGGAGAAATATTATTTCAAAAAGATCCGGAGATTTTGTGGGAATCTTGTAAGCCCGGTGATTCCCAGACCGCAGCTATAAAAGAACTCCCAGAAGTAGGGGAGGGAGTCAGTCGTTGCAGTGCACTTTCAGGTAGGCTTAAGGACGATTTTGGTGTGGCATGTAGGAACAAGACAGAAAGCGATACAGGAAGTAATCAGTTTAGGCATCCATCTTTGAAATTTTTGAGTGTCGAGCTGTGGTAGCTTCACTCTGATGTAGCTGATTTTAGTTAAGGGTTTATGGGACCGTGCTTGATTTCACTGAACTTGCAATCATTATTTTAAAAAAGAAGTACCGATTCTTGTAGAATTTTCTGAAGAATATAGTGATGTTAAAATTATTTTGAGACCACAGTGAAATTTATTTTGCATTACCTACCTTTTCCAGTTAAGGCTAATAACTAAATGGTAACTGCTAGACAGAAGTGACAATCTACACCATAGGCAACATTTTTAATCATAACTCAGACTTAGCTGTTTTGTACAACCCTGATGAACAATTATGTCATGACAGTGATACATCTTGGCACTAATTGACCCAATTTGTAGAAATCGACAGCCTGCAACCTGAGTTAGTTCTGGAAGTTTACGTCGATCCCATCATCACTTGCAAAGTGCTGGCCAGCAAGAAATTTCTTGAGATGAGAAAACAAATGAAAGTCTGATGGAACTAGGCCGGGAGTATTAGGAGGGTGACAGAATTCTCCCAAAGAAATGATTCAAGCAGCATCATCGTTAAGCATGCAGTTGCATGTTGTAATGTCGAGGAACACAATACCTAAAATCAGTAGTCCATGCCTTTTGTTCTGTATCCTGTGTTGTAACTTCTCAAATCTCTCTCAGTAAGCTGTAGCATTGAACATTGTGCCTTGTTCCATCCAGTCCACTAACAAAATTCGTTGACAGTCACAAAACACTGTGCACATGATTTTTCTTGAAATGAGGTTTTGCTTTCTCAGGTTTTGGGGAACCAGTATGCCACCATTCCTGTGTCTGCCATTTCATTTCAGGAGTTTTGTAACAAATCCATGATTCATCGCCTGTGCCAATCCTTAAATAAAAAAACTTCCTTCTGTCACATAATGCTGCTAGAACTCCAAGGCTGCTCCCATGCATTTCCATTTTTGAACGTCTTATTAGTGTTTTTGGTATCCATCTTGTACACAATTTTTTGTAGTGCAAATGTTCAGTCTCAATTTTGTGTAATACAGAATGTTTGGAAAATGCATTGATAAATCAGAAATCATGAATCACCTATTGGAATGAACTTGTTTGTTCATGCAACGCACCAATTCTTCAGTGATCAATCATGGGTATCCACTGCACTCCTCGTCGTGGACATTTTCCCTTCCTTCATTACACCCACTTTCGCATCATACCTTTACTCATCGTGTTCTCTCCATAAGTTTCACTTAGCTGATGGTAAATTATACAAGGTCGAACATTCTCGCATCCAAAAACTTGATAACGGCTCTTATTTCACAGCTAGTGGGCCGATAAATTTTTTTAAACATGATTACCAACAAAAAATGAACTTCAAATGTTCACATAATCAATCAAAATGGCTAGGCTAATTCGTTCTCGACTTGGATGTAACTACACATGCGTGACCTTCATTCAGTCAGATGTGTGGGATATATGCGCACTTTTTGAATGAGCTATGTTGATTTTCTGATTGTAAAAAAAAAAAAAAAAAAAAAAAAAAAACAGAATTCTAATCTAATAGATCCATATTACAGTGATATATTCAAAATTGAGACGGTGTTCACAGAATCAGCTGTAAAAATGAAAATGTGAAAACCCGTGCCAACCATCCCTGGTATCCCCATAATTGCATAGGCTGCCACTGGATGGTATGTGTTGGCAGTATAACCTGTTTGCCTGTGGTTGTTCATTTTAATGGACAGTTGTTTAGTGTTGAGGCTGAAATAAGAAACTGTGCAGTGAAGTTAGGTAAGTTGGAAAATGAGATGAATCATACTGCAAATGGCATGTCCAGTAATAGGAAAAGATTTCTCTGTAATAGGATTGGAATAGGTGGTGGTGGCTGTATGATTAATATAAGTTTTGCAGTTAGGTCTATTGCATGGGAAAGATCCATATGGTAGTCAGGCGGTGAGTAGTAGTGGACCACGATGTTCTTCAGATGGGGTGCTCTGCTAAAGTGTATGTATGGGACAGTGGATAGGGTTTTGGGAAGGAGGATACGCATTTCAGGGAAAGAATATAGGAAGTCATACACACAGAAAAGGGTCTGATTGATGGATTCCAGGCAACGAGAGAAGTAGGTGGCGAATATTGGATTGTGGTTACATTTTGGAGGTGCAGAATGGGAGTTGTGGAAACAGTATGTGATAACACGAGAGATTTGCTTTTGCACACATTCCTGGAGGAAAGCAGTGGATAATGAGAGCTTGTCATAACTTTTGGGAATACATGAGAAGTGATTCATGATCAGAACAGATGCATCTGACACAGGTTGCAGGACTGTAGGGAAGGGAACATTAGCTATGGAAGGAATGACAACTGTCAAAGTGTAGGTACTATTGTTAATTTGTTAGCTTGATATGCACGGATATGTATAGAGCACCTTGTAGGGAAATCACATAAATAAAGTATTTGTGTGAATAAGTTCATGTTAAGTGAATTCAGTTATGGACAGCCAAGATAAGTTCAGCACCGCATGTTAGGGGTAGCTTAAAAGAATCCCGAACATTAAAAGTTCTAGTAGTTAACCGCAGAAGTGTTTGTAATAAACAACCTGAACTGGAAAATGTTATTCGTAGTACAGATGCTGATATCGTAATAGGCACAGATAGTTGGTTAAAACCGGATATAAGGTCCGCCAAAATTTTTAATAGTAACATGAACATTTTCCATAAGGATAGGTTGCATTCTCAAGGAGGTGGTGTTTTATAGCTGTTAGTAAGTACCTCCCATGTAGCGAAATAGATGTCCATACTGACTGCAAAATCATATGGATCAAGCTCAACGTAGCTAGGACAAAACTTGTGATAGGCTCCTTCTATCGTCTACTAGATGCAAGCGTAAATATTGCCGAGGCCTTAAGAAATAATGTAAATAATATAGCAGTGCAATTTCCGGACCATACAATAATGCTAGGTGGTGACTTTAACTTGCCAGATATCAACTGGACTAATTACGTTCACGTTACTGGGGGCAGGGATAGAGCAGCTTGCAAAATCATTCTAGACCTCTTCTCAGATCACAATCTTGAGCAGCTCATAACTGAACTAACGCGATGCCTCAACAATAACAAAAATATTTTACAAATAGTTGTTACAAATAGGCCTGAATTATTCATTAATATTTCTACCACCACAGGAAGAAGTGATAACAAAGCTGTAATTGCTAGAGTAAAACTAACAACCACGCACAAAAAGAGAAAAGAGAGGATTGTTTACAGATTTCAGAAGGCTCAAAAGAGTGTTTTAGAGCGTATTTGAGACATAATTACCATACCTTCTAAGTAACAGGAGGCACCGTTGAAGAGAGGTGGCATCGATTCTTACATATAGTCGGGGAAGGTATGAACTTGCATATACCGAAACAGACGATCAGGGAAGAAAACGATCCATCATGGTACACATGGGAGGTTAAAAGGTTACTCGAAAAACAAAGGAAGATACATGCACAATCAAATAGGACGATGCATCAGACTGATTTAGATAAGTTAGAGGAGATAAAGGGACATGTTAAGAATGCGATGCGTGAGGCCTTTAATGACTTTCGTGCCAATTCTCTCTCTATGAGCCTCACTGAAAACCCTAAGAAATTTTGGTCATATGTAAAAAAAAGTTAGTTGTAGTCGGAACAATAAGCTAGTTCTAATAAAAGACGGACGGGAAGTTAAAGACAGCTGCGTCAAGGCTACCGTATTTAACACCGAATTCAAAAATTCATTTACGCGCGAAAACATGGAAAACATCCCCACTTTACCACATCATGTGGAATTAGAGATGGATCCGATAGAAATTGATAGTGTAGGTATTGTAAAGCAATTAAAACTCCTGAAGTGGGGTAAAGTGCCCGGTCCCGATGGTATACCGGTAAGAGTATTTTCTGAATACGCGGAGGATATTGAACCATTTCTGTCAGATATATTCCATAAATTTTGCGAAGAGGAAAAAGTACCTTCTAGCTGGAAAATAGCCCAGGTAATTCCCGTTTTCAAGGAAGGAGATCTGAGTGATCCTAGGAATTATCAACCCATATCTCTAACATCTGCCTGCAGCAGAATTCTGGAACATGTCATATTCTCGAACATTATGAAGTTTCTAGATGAGAACGAGTTGCTTACACCATGTCAACACGGATTTCGGAAGAAGAAATCATGTGAAACACAATTGGCCCTATTTTCCCATGACGTATTGAAAGTTATCTATGCAGGTTCGCACGTTGATTCAGTTTTTTAGGATTTTCAGAAAGCTTTTGATTCTGTGCCACGCAACCGACTTTTAGTGAAGATTCGGGCTTACGGTATTTCGGCTCAGATTTGTGAGTGGATACGTGATTTTCTAACTGGTCGATCACAGTATGTTGTTGTTGATGGGGAAGCCTGTTCTAAGATGAAGGTTACTTTTGGCGTTCCTCAAGGAAGTGTAATAGGACCACTTCTTTTCTTAATATTTATAAACGATCTAGGAGACAACATCAAATGCTGGTTGCGATTGTTTGCTGACAATGCAGTTATCTATAGGGAAATAAGGTGCTCCTACGATTGCTTAGAAATTCAGCGCGATTTGGATGCTTTTTTCGATTGGTGCCGTTAATGGCAGCTTACACTTTAATTGCAAAAAATGCAAGGCAATGCGGATAAGTAACAAGAAGAATCAGGTTGTTCACGAATACAAAATAAACAATTCAGCTGTTGACACGGTTGATTCCATGAAGTATCCGGGGGTGACAGTACAAAGCAACATGAAATGGGACATGCAGATAACTTACGTCGTAGGCAAGACAAATTCTAAATTACGATTCATAGGTCGTATTTTGAGGAATTGTAATGCTCATACAAAGGAGATAGCGTATAAAACACTAGTGCATCTGCATCTGGATTACTGTTGTGGAGTTTGGGATCTGTAACACAAGGTTCTGATTGACTCGATGGAGAGAGCGCAGAGGAGAGTCGCTCTATTCGTGACTTGTTGTTACAGCCCTTATGAAAGCATCACAGAATTGATACATAGATTGGGCTGGGATAGTTTGGAAGACAGACGACATTGCTTGCATTCGAATTTATTGAAGAATATGCGAAAAAATTTCTATTTCGAGTGCAATGAAATACTTCTTCCGCCTACTTATTTAGGTCGCAATGACCGGAGGGATAAGATTAGAGAAATAAGATGTCGTACTGATGCTTTTATGTATTCCTTCTTTCCTCACACTAGATTAGAATGCGTGGGTTTAGGATTGGTGCTTAGCACCTTCTGCCACCCACAATGTTTGTGATTTGCAGAGTATGGATGTAGATGTAGAATGGTATGGTTACTATTAAGAGAATGGAGGAAATCTTGAAAATGATCTTTCATATGGGTCCAGATCATAAAAATATCAACTATGTATCTGAATCACAAAAGGGGACTGAGGAGGTGTTTCTTCGGGAATTATTTCTCCATTGCCATGGATCTGGAGATAAACTTGAGAATTGAAGGAGAATTAGTTTTGAAGAGGATAAAGTGGTCAAGAGATGTGAGAAAGGATGTGCTGAAGAGGCTAAGTGGGGGACACATAACCAGGAAGTGTTCAGGAGAAAAGCCCAGACAATGGGGGATTTTGGTGTACAAGGAGACAAGTAAAGTGTCTGGAGGTATCCCTACCCTTCCTTGTTAGTTCTTCTGTTTCTGCAGCTTACCTACATTCTCTCTTAGGCCATCACTCTTATCACTTAATATCTTCACTTTCAACCTCTGTACCATCATTTTAAAATATTTATCAGCTTTTGTTTACAATTTCCTCCTCCCCTCAATAGAGATGCGTGTATTGTTAATAGATACATCACTGACTGCCAATGTTCTCTGCTGAAACTCTGCATCCCCTCTTGCCACTCCTAAACACGCAGCCTTGTATGTCCCTGTCAGTGTAGTAATACAGTTCCGTGACCACTCCTCCTGCTGAAGAAGGCCTTCATCCTAAAATTTTTGTTTGTTTCTGTACCACTCTGCACTCTGCTATGGGAAGTGCTCTGTCCATGATGTTACAATGCTTCAAAGAACCTTTCCTTCCTATGTAACTAATACTGTTATAAAAAAAATAAGGGTCGGGAAAAAAACTGCCATTTACCACAGGGGATGGCAGTATGGCATCAACGCACCAAAATATACAAACACTGGAAAAATTGAAATTTCTGTATGTATACCTTCTGTCAGCACAAGATCATGGACATGAGATATGTGCCATGTTCTTGCGTTGAGAAAGGGAATACACTCAAAAATGTCTGTGTGTTCATATATTTTTGTGTATCGGTGCCATCCTGCCAACATCTATGATAAAGTGTTGGTTTTTTTCCCTTTTCTTATTCTTATTCTGCTATTCATCTTGTTTTATTTTCTTGCAATCCTTAATTCTGTAATCAAGTATTATGTCATCTGCAACCAATCTAACTCTGACTGTAAACCAATAACAGTACAATAATTAGCAGCAGCAATCGCATTACATTACCAGTAGAGAGTTTTGTTTCAGCATTTTCTACCCTAATATTTGGTTCTTACTTCTTAATAAATCCTTCAACAAGCAAAACCTGCTCCATCTACCTAAGTGACATCAGAAGAGTCACCTCTCTGTCATAACATCAGACATACTCCTTTGGTAACTCAGTTGAATCTGTATATATACTATCTTACAATATTTTTTTACATTCCAAGTGCAATAATATATTATTATTATCATTAATCTCTATCTTTATATGCAATGGATCTCTTTACCATCATTTCGAGTGTAACTTCTTACCTGACTTTGTGACTTCTCCCAGCTGTTTTGAACTCATGACATGGCAGATAATTCGTTTCATTCATTAGATAGAATTTACTAAGGGAATACTGCCTTTATCTTTGATAAATGGCAAGTTTACTTTCTTTACTCTTTCCCTATCAATATTGTCTTACTGCATAGTCTCCTGCTCTATTGCCATAAGATTTCGAAGACCAAAAAAAAATGTGCTTATGAGTGAATACTACTTAGATTATAAGATATTCCTCTATCAGGATTCATAAACAAGAGAATTCTAACTTCAAGTTGTGAAAAAAATTTGTGGTGTTTGTGCCTTCATTTTCAAATCCATTGAAGACTGATAATTACAGAAACAGGTGCACATATTTCCCTCTAAGCTGACACTTTGTGTTATGTATTCCCCAGTTTAATTATTTGTTTTTATGGTTTCTCTTTTTGCAGGTGTTCAAAACTGAACTAATACCAACTATTTTATTTCAGGCTAAAGAACTTACTGGAAACATTTACAGGTATTAGCCACATGTCTTGTACAGATCTCTTTCATTGAAATATTAAATCAGTATTAATTTCTTATGTTCTTTTACTGACAACTTTACATATTTTGTAACATTTTTTTTTTTTTGCTTTCTGTTGAAAAGGTATTTATTAAATATGCTATCCATCAAGAGTGTATTAGTTTCTATTTTATCTAGACTCACACTTTTCTCTCCTCATTTCTGCATATGATTCTTGCAGTCTATTATTTGCTGTTGAGTAAGAAAACAACCTTTAATAGGTATATAGCCTGTTCTCTGCTTTATAACTTTTTTCTCTTTTATTTCTTCTCTTCTCCTCCTCTTTTTTTTAATAGTGACTTATCAAAATTATAATTTTTTCACAGAAGATTATATATAATTGACTGCTGCAAGGTGACTCAGTCACCAAATGAGTATTATTCCCCACTAGAGTGATTAACTTTCTCGACCATAAGGTTACTTTAAATGAAAGAAGTATAAGATGAATTTTATTTCATTTTTATTGCTTGCAGAAGCGTTTTCAAAATAAACATCAGTTCTTTAACAAAGGCCATCAGGGCATAACATAATCTAGGTGACTTTGGAAGAGCAACATTTTATAAGCTGCACAGAAAATTCTTGATTCAAAAAAAGAATACCACTACCTCTTTCCAAAATGCTAAACAATCGACAACTATTAAAAACAATTACACTAATTGGTGATAAATGGAAATATTGTTAAATGAAACAATGAAGTATTTACAAGCTTCTGAAATTGCATTGTACAAAATAAATAATTTTAATAAATCATAAACGTGTTCAAATATAGTATCTGGCACAACATAACATATTAATGTCCTTTAATTAAAATTCCAGGTAATGCAATCCGTTTAGCACACTTTTAAAGTTTCACATACTGATTCAAAGCAGTTTCATCTTATATACAAACCAAAATACCTAACCTTAACGAAATAATTTTGCATAATTACTAAATCAACCATTTCCTTTATTTTACAAAAATTATTTAAAGGAAGGATTATCAATGGGAAACTATGTTATAGTTATGTTTTACCATCCTACTATGTTTTGTGTTAAGTTATATTTATCCATTCTTGTAAGATTTTTGTTTTTCATTGCGTCCACTTAAATTCTTTTTATCTGTAGTTTTAGGTTTAATGATACACTAAAATCTATTTAAAATGCATAAATCCATAACAGTTTGGACCCTCAGCACAACTACCTCTCCCAGATTCTCTACTGTTCCAGTCACAAAAACAAATTAATTTAATTGTGATGGAAAGCATATTCCTGTGGCAATTTCATTATTAACTCTATTTTTATTATTATTTTTTTTTTTTTACTATATTAAATCATTTGAGTGTAAACCCCCCACCCCATCTGCTTTTGCTCTTTAAGAATTTTAAAATGTTTGTTCACTTGGTACTCGTAATTTATTCCAATCCCTTACTCCCTTACCTACAAAATAAAATTTTCCTATTTCCTTATGCCTAAAATAAAGTGCCAGCTTGTAGTCATCTTTTCCTTTCTGTGAAATAATCTTAATTCTTCAACCAATATCTTTCCAAGCCACATCACCAACATGTGCATTGTAATTTCGTAGGCTTCCATGGTCGTCGTACATATTATCTTGGTTCTCCGGGTGGAACTGCATCGATTTAGTAAAAACTAATGTTTCAGCCATCATGCTATGGCTTTCATCAGAGGTTCTCTGATGGCTGCTTCCCCATGTCCTTTATTTGATATAAAAAATGTAGGTCCAATACTACACTACCATATTCAAGCAACGGTATGACCAAAGTTGTGTAACCAACTTTTTTCACTTCTCTGGTACATCCACTCATTACCTTCTCCAATAAATGTAGGATATGCTAGGATAGTTCCTTCAAATGGCCATGGCTGGATTCCTTCCCTGTCACTAATGGAAATATACAACGATGAAGTATACAGCCATAAGCAGTTATCCCACAATAATTACACTATACGTCTTAAACAAGCAATTCCCCACCTAACAGTATTAATGAAAATGTTCAGATTTATTCTTATGTTCACTAAAAAAAAAAGTATTTACACTGAACTTCGGCTTGGTCTAAAAATGCAGTTCAATAATAATCCTGGTGGCAATATAAATTAATCATTTGTTACATCTTTGTTCTGTTTTTAATAGAATCAGAACAGTGCTCGCAAGTTCTTATTTCATTAAATTTTATTGTATTTCAGGACAAAGCTTTTCATTCGATTCCCCAAAACTCTTTTCGAGACAGAAGATGCTTTCCAAGAAAGAAAGAATTTCGTGGCCACTATCATTCAGAAAGTATGGAAAGGAATCTTACAACGAAGGAAATATATAGAAATGAGAAATGCTGCTATCATTATGCAGAAGTACACAAGGCGTCTACTAGCACAAAGGGAAGCAGAAAAGCGGAAAAAGGGGGTACATGCCATAAGGAGGTTAGTTGTTTGAGATAAAAGAAAACTTTTTTAATGCATTAAAATCCACAGAACTTCAAATATTAGATTATTTTACATCACAGTATAAATTGTGAGTAGCTAAAATAATGTAAGAATATTTTAGGAATGATTTCTGACCGAGGGATATTTCTTCCATGACAGGTTCATAAAGGGTTTTATTACTCGCCATGGTCCTGTGGATGATGTGAACAAAGCCTTTATCCAGGTAGCTAAAGTTCATTACCTGGAGCGATTAGCCAAGAATCTGCCTCAAAGTGTGTTAGACAAATCGTGGCCTCCATGTCCTGAATCCTGTACAGAGGTAATAGGATTTACTATCCACTTTACTTTTTAAATTAAGTATTTTAATAATGAAACATTTTCATCCTGATATGCTACACATTTTTTAAAAAAAAACTTCTAAGAAAATAATGGATCACAGATTTATTTATTTAAGTGTTATAAGTTTGATGATGCAAAATGTTAACCTTGGCTATAAGTTTAATTAGACTCAGAAGGTTGGTATTGATCAAATGCTTAGATGTTGTTCATGGTTACAAAAAATCAGAAATAATTGTTGATATGAGGGCAGATTGGAAAGCAACGCACAATATTTTGTTTCTTCCCTGGTATTACAGCTGGAATGTTGAAATTTCACAATGATATAGTTTGCAGTTTGTGCTATAGAGGGTATTTTGATTTCATGTGCAGCTCTAGTGCGAGAAGTGTGAACTATGAAACAAACATGGCGCGCATGTTACTGTCGTCCACACGTGTAGAGCAGCGAAGTGTAGTTTGATATTTGTGGGCCAAAGGGCATTCACAGAGTGAAATTCACAGGGACATGTGTGGCGTGTATGGGGACGACTGACTGGTCCGCAGCAATGTCTCCAGGTAGTGTGCATTCTTCCAAGAGGGCCATGTGTGAACCTTAGTGATTCGCCATGCTCCGGGCAGGCGGTAACAGTTTCAACTCCACAGAATGTCCGCACCATTGAGGCAGCAATCTTGAAGGACTAGCATGTGCACCTCCGAACCTTGTCGCAGACGTTCAACATTTCCTATGGTGCAGTATACGACATTGTTCATGACACGTTGAAATTCCTTAAAGTTAGTGCTCGTGGGTGCCTAAGAACCTGACAGACAACCAGAAGGGCCAGCGAATGATGACAAGCTTGGATCACTTAACGCATTATGCCACAGAAGGCCTTTCTGAAAGGAATTATCACTGGTGATGAGTCGTGGGCGTACCACTACACGCTCGAAACCAAGCAGGCCTCTATGGAGTGGAAACATGCTGGTTTCCCAGTACGAAAAAAATTAAAACTGACTCAATCGGCCAAGAAAGTGCTTGTGACAGTGTTCTGGGACATGTTTGGCGTGCTATTGGTGGACTTTGATGTACACGGAACCACTGTGAATGCTGGAGCCTACATGAAAACGTTGGTTAAGTTGCGTCGCGCCCTTCGTGACAAACGCCACAACATTAATGCTAATGGTATCAAACTTCTTCATGATAATGCACGTTCCCATGTTGTTGTTCCTGTTCATGAGAAACTCGCCACTTGTGGGTGGGACGTGCTCCAGCATGCACCATACAGTCCGGACCTGGCACCACCTGACTTTCATCTGTTTGGTCCCATGAAGAAATTCCTGGCCGGCCAACATTTTGCAACAGATGTGGAAGTGAAATCAGCAGTCCGCAGATGGCTACAATCCCAACAAACGGACTTCTACGGACAGGGAATATTTAAACTGGTACCATGATGGGAGAAATGTGTTGAGAAAATTGGTGACTATGTAGAAAATTAGGTCAAAGATGTAAATTAATTTGTGATATGTTTGGTTGTGGTATATATTAAACTTTTTGGGGGAAAAATTATTGTGCATTACTTTCCGATCTGCCCTCGTATGAGTGTATTTTCTGGATGATCATACAGTTTGGCTCAATTTAGAGGGAAAGAAAACTCTTTCTTGTTGTTTGTCTTGTTCTATGGTTGTTTAATAGAAGAACTGGGAAATTTTTCTGCTTTCTGGACTGACTCTCCACATTCTATTTCAGGATAAACAACACTTTGGCTCATTAAAAACATAATATGTTTATTTCAAATAAATTATTTTTGTAACTAAGAGCAGAGGTATTAATAGAGTAAAAGCAACTAAGACCTTAAACAGACCTAAAAATATAAATTGCTTATTAATATGGAATGAGCAGATAGAGTGAACCAATCACTTAAAAAAGTTTAAGGCAGATGTTCACCGCAAAAAACACACATTGACCAGCGATGTACTACTTCTTCTTCTTGAATGATTAAGAGATAACCCATAATGTTGGATTTTGTTCACTTATCATTTAAAATTTAAAAACTAATTTAACATAATATTTTAAAGGATTTGTGTATTTGTTATTCAAAACAAATTGTTTGTGGAAAATTATAATTATCTTTTGTATGAGATTATAATGGTGAAAATGTAGTTTAAATTTGTGATAATTTAAGAAATGTTTAAGGAAGGTTCTGCAGCAGAAGATTTTAAGGAAAAAGATGTGTCAATTTTTATTGGCAAAAAAAAAAAAAGTTTAAATTTGTCATATTTTAATAAATGTACTTAACCCTTTCCTACCGGCTATTGGAAAAAAAGGGAAATTTATAATTTCAATTATATATTTGTATAAAGGTACTTGAAATTAAACACACATGTTTTTTTTCAAATTTTTTTTGGTACTCTAAGTGCTAATTACTAAGCCGGTACTTATAAGTACCGTCAGGGACTTTGTGTATCACATGATGTACAGAAATAGCAATTGAAATCAATTATGTTCATATTGGTACGAAATATTTGCCTCACGATATTAAAAAAAAAAAAAAAATTCAACATTTGGAATGATGTTTTTACTGTATTTTCTTCGTTCTACATACTTCACATCTTCATCAGATTTTTACAATTTAGGGACAGTTTCCAAATCTTACATTGTATTCATTGTAATGTACCACTTGTTTTTTTGGTCTGTATGCTGAAAACTTAGAAAATTAATTTTTCGGCAATTTCACGCAGAAATTTAAAAATAAATGTTGTCATTGTCTGACTTAATCATACAACAAAACATCAACAGGCTTAAAAATGCAGTGGACACTGGTATTGTCGAATTATATGGTGGTAAATACAGTGGTACTTATAAGTACCGTCAGGGAGGAAAGGGTTAAAGGTACAACGCTTAACAAAAGTTTTGTATTGAAACTGTCTGACCTATTACATTCAATCTAAAGCATCAGATTCCTGAAATATTAGGAATATTAATATATGATACTTCATTATGTTATTTTAGGCATCCAAGCATCTCCACAAACTACATGAAAGATGGCTTGCTAGAAAGTATCGTCTGTCTTTGAGTCCAGAGGAGAAGAAACATTTTGAACTCAAAGTATTGGCTGAGTCATTGTTTAAAGGTATAAAACCTTATGTGTGGAAATTTGATTATTAATGTCAGCAATTTGTGATTCACACATAGCTTTGGTTTGGTTTTTGCAGACAAGAAGAAGTCCTATCCAAACAGTATTCCACACAGATTTATTGATGAAAGACTTAAACCTGAGCACAAGGCATTGGTACCCAATTTTGTTTCAAGCCAGCTGCAATCTGGTGAAAGACTGCTGGTAAGTAATTCAGTATTAATATCTAACCTATAGTTCCCATTGTATTTATGACAGCTAAACACGTTATTTTTAATTTCAGTATTCCATCTCAGTGGTAAAATATGATCGGCATGGATACAAACCAAGGGAAAGAGCTCTCATGCTCAGCAATAAATCACTATATGTACTGGATGGAAAAACATTTAAGCTAAAACACAATTTGCCATTAAATAACATCCAGGAAATTGTAGTCACTACTGAATCAGACAACTTGATGTTATTAAGGATACCACCAGATTTGAAAAAAGACAAGGTAAATAGCTAATATTGATTTTATATTCAGAAGAAATATTAAGAATATCCAGCAGTTTCATACACAAAAGAAGCTACACTGATTTTATTATTTTTCATATTCTGACATTAGCTTTCTATTAATCACTTGTGCATAGTTGTGTAACAGTAGAGACTTACTTATTGCGTTAAAAAAAATTGCCATTTGTTGTACTGCATGTTTTTACACCTCATAAAATAGCTGTGTATAAACATTATTTTACCTTCATAGTTTCCATTACACTTAATTATTGTGGTATCATCATCATCATCAGCAGCAGCAGCAGCAACAATTTCCAACTACTGGCTGGGTTGGCATTGTGCACAAGCCACTCCAGTTTCTTCCCACCACCTTGGTCCAGTCCTCTTCTCTCTTATGTACACATTCCTCCACTCCTCTCAATGATCTATCCCCTAGTTTTTCTATGGGCCATTTACCATGAATCACCATTTTGTGAATTTTCCTCTATTCTGTTAACATACCCATAGCATAGTGGTGTGGTCTTCCTTATTATTTCCTGTAGGAGATCCTCTTTATTGTTTTTGTAATTGTTTCATCCTTATCCTGTCAATTCTTGTAACACCTGTCCTGTCCCTTAGAAATTACTTATCACTCACTTCCATCCTGCACTAAATTTTAGGATAGTGCTAATAGATCACACCCTTAATTTTTTGTTGCTCACCCATTTCATATTAAACTTCTGATGCTTCTTAAAAATGCCTCTGTCTGCATTCCTCTTTCAATTGTCTTTCCACTTTGCTCAACAACACTTCCAAGTATTTGAAACAATTCACATTCCTCTGCTGTTTTTTGCTTCTGGTTCAAGCTTCATTGATGACGAAGTAATTAGAGATGGGAAAGGACCGGAGCAAGGAATTGAGCCATGGCATTTTGAAGGAACCATTCTGGCATCTGGAGTGTTTTGAAGAAACTATGGAAAATTCAGATCTGGATGGCTGGACAGGGATTTGAACCAACATCTTTCTGAATGGTAGGTCAGAACATTACCGTTCACCTACCATGCTCAGTCAACTATTCTCCTGCCATCACTATCCCTGTGGTTATCCTGTTCTACTTCCTGATTGTTACTATATACTCACTTTGTTTCATATTATTTCTTTCCATATTCACCCGCACTATCTGCCCATAAAGCCAACTCCACTTAACTTCCTATTCACCATTCCCTGCATCATCAGCTCACCTGCAAAAGCTAACCTACAGGTTTTCCTCTCCCATCCTCAATGCCACCTTCTCCATTGTATCAGCCATGATTATGATAAAAAAGTTGTGGTGAGAGGGCTCTTTCGAATTTTAACACATTTCTTTGCTTCAGCCAATCTGTTCTCTCTGCCCTTATTTTCACAGTACTTACACTTCCCTGGTATAATTCTGTAACTCTGCTGATGGTTTCTTTTCTCTATGGCCTTCCATAACTTACTCCTTTGTACACAATCACATGCTTTCTTAATATCAAGGAATACCAACAGCACATCCTTACCATACTCGGAGTGTTTTTCCTTCAGCTGTTTCATCACAAATATCAAATCTATTGTTGATCTTATGGGTATGAAGCCATATTACTCCTATCTTAGCTCTTTTTCAACCCTATCACTTTTTTTTTTTTTAAGGGTCTCCTCATACACTTTGGCACATCAGGGTGAATTCTCTATAGTTCATAAACTCCTTCCTGCTTCTTTTTTGAAGATTACAATTATTCCTTTACTCTAGTCTTCTGGGGTTGTCCTCTCCATGTATATCTCTCTTATCACACGATATATTCATACATTACTACTACTACTGCTGCTCTTACCATTTCCACATTTACTTCACCAATGCCTAGCCACCCTTGATATTATCCAGAGCTGCTTCAGCTTCTTCCCTAATTAAATTTTTTTTCACCTCTTCAACAAAATTTAAAATTACTCCTTCCATGTCATTTTTATTTTTTCTTTGCTATTTATTCCCTTTCCATTTTCGACCAGGATATTGGAGTTTTCACTCAGATCCTTCCACTTCATTTTTATCAATCCTTTAATACTTTTACTATCTTCTTCCATCATCAGTCCGTTTCTCCAGCCACTTCCTCCTTTCCCCTACATTTTTTGTCTTCCTCTTACATATATATGTATATATATATATATAAATGGAGGCTGTCCAGAAAGTAACTTACGTTTTGAAATAACAAACCACCCAAATAACAAACAAAAAATTACTATCTACATTTGAAAGGTAAAATTTTAAAGTATTTTTCTATACAGTCGCCATTTAAATTGATGCACTCATCATAACAATGCACAAGGTTTTCAATTCAATCTCTGTAGAAAACTGCCACCATAGATTTCAACCACTGGTTTACACTGGCATGAAGTTCTGTGTCACTGTCAAAGCACTGTGTTGCATACCAGGTCTTCATCGCTGGAAAGAGGAGGTGATCAAACATCTCCCATCCAAGAGCTGTCAGGTACGATTAGCTATGTGTGGACATGAATTGTCGTGAAGAAAACAATACTTTTAATCTCAGTTTTCCCCAATGCTTGATTTGTATTACTCACCTTAGCTTTGTCAATATTTCAAATACCTTTCTGAGTTAATTGTTGCACCACATTCAAGGAAATCAACCAGAAGCACTCCCTGAGTGTCCAAAAACACAGTTGCCATAATCTTTCTGCCTGACAATGCTTGCAAACATTTTACTAGTTTTCTGAGAAAACTTGTTTGCCCCCATTACACGGATTGTCTTTTTGTCTCACAATTGTCATGCTTTATCCATGTGTCATCTCCTGTTATAAAACAGTCAAGAAGGGCATTATCACTGTTGTCAAAGGCTTCAAGGAAATTCAGTGATGCAGCAAGGTGATGTTTTTTTGTGGTCTTCAGTAAAGATTTTTTGACACCTCTTGCATAAAACTTATGAAAACCAAGCTTCTCTGATACAATTTCCTGCAGTAAACTTTGGGAAATTTGGGGGAAACGTAGCGAGAGTTCCGTAATCATAAAGTGGCAATTTTCATGAATTTTATTATTGATTTTTATCATCAGTACATCAGTCACCAGGCTAGGTCGACCACTGCATTCCTCATCATAAATATTGGTGCAGCCATTTTTAAACTGAATGCATGACCATCTCACTTCACCTTCTTTCATAATTCCATCTCTGTAAATCTCACAAAGCTGCTGATGAATTTCAATTGGTTTGAAGTTTTTTGCCAATAAAAGCCTAATTGCTGAATGCAGTTTACAACTCACAGGATTTTCTATTGAAGTACACATTTCAATAATTCACAACGAACAAAATAGAAAAATCACAGTCCACACACAGACCAGTACTTTGGAGCCACAAGCTTTCACCATACTGTACAGCGTAACACTATTGTAAATACACTTGGACATAGGGCGATTGCTGACAAGGACAGCCTACCACAGGAATTGGAACATCTGAGAACTGTCTTCAGGCAGAACGGGTACACTGAGAAGCGGATAAAAAAGGCAATTGAACATAGGCCAGAGAAAATTTGGTTCAACATGTAGAAATGCTTAAGGCCACTGCTTTTTTGCCATTCACTGGAAACGCCTCAGGGAAAATTGGCAGAATTCTCGCACAAGATGGAATAAAATGTTTCTACCAATTACCAGGCAAAATACAGGAATATCTCCATTCGGTTAAGGATGACCTTGGCCTTCAAGTTCCCAGAATTTACAGCATTCCATTAGGCTCTGGAAAGAGTTACATTGGTCAAACCACTCCCACTGCACAAAACCGATGTGAAGAACACAAACGCCTAGGACAATACAGCAAACCATTGATCATCAAGCACGTGTATGACTGTGGCTATAGGGTAGACTTTAACAACATTAGGACTTCATATTTTTGGGATTCAATAGTCAAAGAAGCAATCGAAATTCGGTTGGCTGATACCTTCCATAGAGAGAGTGGACTATGTCTTGGTGAGGCGTGGAAACCAGCCTTGGCAATCGCCACAGAGATCATGGTACCTCCTTTGTCCAGCTGCCAATAGATGGCT
Source organism: Vandiemenella viatica (assembly GCA_031002005.1). NCBI lineage: Eukaryota > Metazoa > Arthropoda > Insecta > Orthoptera > Morabidae > Vandiemenella > Vandiemenella viatica. The sequence goes on along the minus strand of JARYHS010013630.1, from coordinate 201,344,072 downwards.
CCATATTAGGGTTTGTGGCCCGCAACAAAGATCTACAGCCATGCTCAGTGGTGGCCAGCTGCCGGAGGTGGGCCGCAAACAGAGCAGTTGGCTATATAAGGAAGTGCGGCATCTTGTGACATAGTAGTAGATTAAAAATTAAAATGATTTATATATATAAAGAAAAGAATAAAAGAAAAGAATACAAAGATTAATATTGTTTGCCCAGAGAGGCTTTAAAAGGATAGGCTCTCGGAAGGAAAAAAAAAGAAGTGAGGTGAGAATTGTTGAGTAGAGAAGACGACGAAGAAAAAGATTGATTTGGCAGCAGCTTGTAGTTGATTTGAGAGAGATCTTGAGTAGAAAGGCGAACCTGACAATCTTCGGAATATATGGACAGGCGTGATCGTTATTGGTGTTCAGAGAATTGTTAAGCAAATAAAAGAGATGAATAAACTGTAAAAGTACACAACAAAAAAAAGAACAGTCTACATATTATATTCATATATTTATTATATATATAAATCTTGCTTGCTGTCACATTATTTATATGCGACATGGCGACTTAGTGAGGACCGTAACCGCTCGGCGATTACTTTCTACGTCAAGATTGAATATCATTAAGTTGGTGAACCTGAAAAAGAAGATCAACAAATTCTCCTGTGTGCCATCTAGCGCGAATCTACAAAACCAGCCTACAGTCAGCTGACCAGCTGCAGCTGAGTGCAACATCGCATCGTGGTGAGAATTCCTGTCACTGCACACGACATTGGAACCAGCGGAGTAAATATACTGCGACGCAGAACAACACGAGAAACATTAAAGCTAAGTGTACATTTTAATTTTGGAATGTTACCATAAATTCACTAACGTGAAAATTGAGAGGTTGTGTTTATCGCGTGTGATGACTTCTTAGGTCTTTTTGACGTTTTCTCACACTGAAAACTGTTGAAAATCTTTGCAATTTTATTGATTATGCCGATTTCGTCATATGAGTGTACTCAAAAATACCAAACATAAGTTTGGCGGAACATAAATTTTGGCAGACGAAAAACTATTAGATGTCCTTACAAAATATTTCTTACAAATACGTGATTAAGAACCATTCTTCTTTGAGTTAATATCTCTTTTGTGTACTTCATAATTAACTTACTAAGCAATATCATTCCTGTTTGTAAAACTTGTTTATACGATCGGAAATATTGTTTACTTTCTCTCTAGTTTGCTCAAAGCGTTTTTCGTCGCTAAGCGCTGCAGCTTATTGTTTGGCGCAAGCGAATATTGTATTTTATGAAAACACTAATACTGTGAAAAAAAAAAAAAAAGTTTTCACTCTACAGTGATAAATTTAGTTATAGGACTAGTTATTTTTTTCCTTTTTCTCAATTGTGAAATTACAATATTGTGGATTTCCGTTGTTTTTGCTACAGGCAAACTAGATATTGATCTTGTTTCGATAATTTTGGCTCTAAGACTGACCGATCATGGACGAAGTGAATTTTCCACAGAATACATTGTCACATCTTGAGACTCCACATTTGCCTACCACATTGGAGGCAGAACAACCTTTGCTGTCTTGCAGCAATGTACCCCTTATTGATCCAATAGGTACACAATTTCTGGGACCAATAGACCAAACAGACAGTATTTCTTTGCCAGAAAACATTGTGCATTCTGGAGCATCTTCTGAGAATGAGTTTTTAGGGTTTAGCCCAAATGAGTTATACACAGACTGCCCCCCACAAGCCAGTCAGGCACCATGTTGTAGTACTCAGCCAACTAGCCATTCAGAAGAGATAAATACTCAATTACGCCTCCTGATGAGTATGATGTGTTCACAATTTAAGGCTCTAGATTCCCAATTTGAAGCTTTTAACACTAAATTAGATTCCCAATTTGACACTTTCTCAACAGATATCAAGGCTGAGTTGGGTACAAAGCTTTCCTACCTAGCTTCCCAAGTACAGGCTTACACAGATGTAACATCACATTTACACCATCGAATGTCTGCTTTGGATACAAAACCACAAACAAATGAAAAAGAATGTAAACACAGTACTCAAGTAATCCAAAACAAAATGGTTCATTTTGAAGCAAACATCACTCATAAAGTTGACTCACACTGTCAACACGTTAACATTCATTTTGCGAAGGTTCAAAAACAAATAAATGAGTTAGATAAAACCAGAGAGAATAATATTATTTCAAATTTAGTAGTGGCTTCAGTTAATAATGATGTTATGTATGGAGTTGATGTGTCAATGAAATATGATGATTTGAATCAAGTAAATCTTTTAATGACCAATGATATTTTGAATGAGGATGATGTTTTAATGAATGATGGTGTGATTGGAGTAAATGTTTCAAAGAAAAGTGATATGTTAAATGGAGTTGATGTCTTACTGAATGATGGTGTGATTGGAGTAGATGTTTCAAAGAAAAGTGACAGGCCTATTTTAAATGGAGGTGATCTATTAATGAGGGGTGGTGTTATGAATGATATGCTTGTGTTAATGAATCGTGATTGTCTGAAAAAGAACTATGCTTCAATTACTATTAGAAGTCAGAAGGTTTATTGTGCTTTTGTGCAAATAATACCAAAATTTTGTATGATGCAAAAAATTGTACTTTTGAAAAAGCTTCTCCTATTTTGGAATGATTTTGCAAAGAAAGGCTGGAAAAGCCGTAAGAAACATTTTCATTGTCTTAGAGGGGCGATAAAACTCGCTGCCTCATCTTATGTACAGGTTATTTTGGCAAAGGTTTTCATACCATATTTTTATTATGAACAATTTTAGTGTTATTGGTAAGGTCAAATGTGTTCTTTATTTTAGCAGTGATAGTTACTGATTGTCCTTTCTGGTAATGCACATATTAAGTGTAGTAATTGTTATCGTAGGTAAGGAATACATAGGAACTGGGAAGAGATAAAGTTTGGGGAACCCACAGAAGGTCATTGATTTAAAGAAATATTGATATTGATAGAGTGAACTAAGAAAGAATACTAAAAGTAATATTATTAGTAATGAAATGTGAATATAGTAGGGCCTATAATTGTTTTACGGTAAAGAATATTTACTGCTAATGGTTAAAAAATACCAAAGATTTCTCTTCTGTAAAGATATTGATTATGCATAGGAAGGTTATGTGAACTGTGACTCATTAAAAGAGTAGTATCAATTGTCTACACAAATTGTGTTGAATATTTTTTTTTAAAGCCACATTATGATGTATATGTATAGAAACTATCAAGACAAGTAGTTTTACTGTTATAAACTGATTAAAGACAAAGAGAATATTTATCTCACTTATATAATTAGCCGATATGAATGTAACAACAACAATGGAGAATATAACTATGAATATTTTATTGCATGTACACACTACCTTCAAGGTAGGCAGATTATCTACACTAATTTTTTGTTTTGTCTTACTTGTGTATGTTCACAGACTTTGAGCTATTGTGGACAGTGAGTGCCGCCTTTTTTCGACATCACATCACTGTGCATCGGGAAAACGCGTGCACCAATGGCAATAATGGTCTAGCTTTTGAAAAGTAGCCTAAGCATTTGTGTCATTATTATATAAATTCTATGAGAAGTGTGACGACACATGACAGGACTTTGTTTTTGTTATTGTTCATTTGTTATGTTTTTTTTAAATGTAAGATTGATGTTCATTTAGAGTAAGCAAAGCTTGTTAATATTTTGTACAAAAATTTTAAAACCTCAATACCAATAACGACGTTGCCATTGAGAAAATTTTCCCCATTTTATTGTTCATTTATAAGCAACAAAAAAATGAGGAATATTTTGGGAGGGGTTGTGACATAGTAGTAGATTAAAAATTAAAATGATTTATATATATAAAGAAAAGAATAAAAGAAAAGAATACAAAGATTAATATTGTTTGCCCAGAGAGGCTTTAAAAGGATAGGCTCTCGGAGAAAAAAAAAGAAGTGAGGTGAGAATTGTTGAGTAGAGAAGACGACGAAGAAAAAGATTGATTTGGCAGCAGCTTGTAGTTGATTTGAGAGAGATCTTGAGTAGAAAGGCGAACCTGACAATCTTCGGAATATATGGACAGGCGTGATCGTTATTGGTGTTCAGAGAATTGTTAAGCAAATAAAAGAGATGAATAAACTGTAAAAGTACACAACAAAAAAGAACAGTCTACATATTATATTCATATATTTATTTATCTTGCTTGCCGTCACATCATTTATATGCGACAATCTGAGCTGTCGCAATACCTGTTGGTCAGCCGATCAGTACTGATGTTTTCACACCTGAGGAAGACGACAGAGATAGTTGTCAAAATATCGTGTTTTCACAACACAATCTGGCAGTACATCCGTGAAGACTTCATTGCAATTATACGCTGGGAAAGTCTCCATTCTTACAACTAATAGCTGCCAATGTTATTTCGCATGACACCAATACTTTTGATTATTGCTTCATGATTTGCGCTATGAGTCTACCCAAACAGGAACAGTCCCTCTAATCTTGGAAGGTGGAAGTTTGCCTACCAGGCAACCACTTGTTAAGATAATATCCAGAGATTGCTTTAACTTTTCCTTCTCTATGTCCTCTTCTTTTCTCTGCCCCCATCATCTCTGGTTAGCAGTGGTTCAACTTAATATTTTTGTTTCTTTTAATGTTCAAATTTGTTTATATTTACATACTTAATATTTTATATTGTTTTGCTATATGCTCTTTTTACCTATGTGATTAGTTTTATTATTTTGCAATTCACTACTCCCTCTCCCTCTCCCTTACCCCCATTGGACAATATTCCTTGCAGAACGGTCTATTTGAGTCAGTCTCTACATCACATACCTTCCACAATATACTATTCGTTGATGAAGGGCTAAGACCCAAAAATTTCAATGTCTTTTGTGTTCAATGTCGAAAGAAATTCAGACTGCTTAAATCCAGAGCTTGTGGGTGCCAAGGAACTGATCCACTATATCTCTCCTACTGCACTCTTACAAACAGCACCTCCTAGCAATACAATCGTGATGTTTCCGGTCACGTGTCCATATATAATTCTGAATCGTTTAAGAGGAGGTGGAGAGCATCAAAGTTTGTAGCTCCCTTTATCAGACACCATCACCTTTTGACTGTCTCTAATTTCACATGTCATCCAGCGCATCACGTTCCAGAGATTGTGCTTATTTGGAAACAAGTTTCCATCGCTATCAGCTTGTTAGACCTGCTGTAGTTGTAATGGAGGAGTGAATGTGTTGCCATGTGAAATGTGTACCTTGTGTTCCAAACTGTATTTTTGCTACCGAGCATGGTGGGTTAATGGTTAACTCTCGGGCCTCGCATTTGGGAGGACGTTGGTTTGAATCACCGTCCGGGCATTCATATTTGGGTTTCCCATGGTTTCCCCAAATCACTCCAGGTGAATGCCGGGATGCTTCCTACAAAATGCCATGGCCGAATTCCTTCCCGTCCTTTGTCCTCAGTCCCATCCCGCCTCTAATGACCTCAACAAAGCGTAAAGCCACAAGTAAAACAAAAAGTATTTTTGTCTGTGAAATGTATGGCGCATGAGTCACAGATTGGAGACAGCCCCAGCATTCAGGTGATGGTTGAAAACCACCTAAAAAATCGCAATCAAAACAGCTGTTATGCTGGTCTCTGGATTTTAACTTAGGCCCACTGTATCCTCTCCAATCCAATATGGTTACGCATTAATGTATGAAGCCTCGCTGGCGTGTTCTTTATGGGACGAACATATTTATTAAATATGTGCTAAAGAATTTTTTTTAATGTCTCATGCTATTTTCATTACTTTTACTGCCTGTTGTTGAGATCATACCTTCCCATTATTATGAATTGTCTACTTCTCTCTTCCCATTCTGATCAACCCACCATGGGCACCACATCCTGCCCACCACGTTTAGCTCTAGCTTCAGTCATGTGGTGAGTTTGAAAGTGAGCAGATATTTCTATACACTATTAAGCTTTTATACCAAAATACTGGAAAGTGTGTTGGTGTTTTTGTGTTTATTGCAGCCCTCCTACCTGCATCTGTGGTCAGTGATGGGTTTACATTCTCCATCTTTCCTCATTTTGATAGTGTAAAAGAATTTTCATTATTACTACTATTGTTATCTTCTATCGCAGATGACACAGTACATTGGCAATAATGCTAAAATTATTTCTTAAGCACATTGTGACGGCAAAATGCTTACCGGGATAAACACTTAATCATCAACTGTAACCGTGTTGTTCGCCTTGGCTATTAGATTCTTCTAAAGTTCGTGGTCGAGACCATTTTGATACCCTCAAAAATGGAAAAGTAGGTTCAACAAATAAAAGTCATTGCTTCTAATTCAAAGTTCAAAACATCACTGTATTCTTGAGAAATAATTTACAAGTTCGAACAATCTTTTAGGCAATCTGAAATCCTCACCAAATAATTTGACTGCAGGTTATGATAAGTAATCAAACCAGACCAAACCTCATTACTGAATAATAGTTACCTGAAGTTATTTGAAAATGTTCCACTGTGCCACAAAATTTACAAGATGGCATGCCTAACCTCACATCCCTATGCTTTCACTTCCGTCTTGACGCGCTAAGGGATACCCGACCGACACACGTCTTGCAGTGATTTCCAGCGTCTGGCGTCAGCTAGTCCCTGTTCCTCCTATTAGTAACCTTCCCAAGTAAGTTGGTATTCTTCCGCATTTTCAAGCCATGTGATTTCCCGAAATGTTAAAAAAAGATGTATTCCTGCGCGCCTGATTGCACCATACTTACATCTTTAGTGACTCAAAAAATTTCTATTCATCTGAAATTTGACAGTAACTAGGTTGACTAATAAATGTTAATTTCAATCCTTATAAAAAAAAAAAATTGCCCAACTTCAATAGTTTGGCTGTAAAAAATTATTTTCTGTTCAACTCAAAAATGCTTCTAACTCCCCCAGTTGAACAGATATGAAGCTGAAATAACTTTTAACTTGCTTCTAATTTACTGCTCTTTCTGAGTGTTGAAGTGACCGCCTTTAAATAGTTCTGTGTGTTTTTATTTATAAGATGCGAAATTATGAAGTTGCTATCTGATTTCCTCGATTTATTATGAATTTTGTAAAATCCTTCATGTGGAGTGTAAAAATCTTAGTCATCTTGCAATTGCATCATTGCTGCCAAAATCTTACAGAATTTTACTTTCTCCTATCTTGACACAACTACTTCATCAATTTAAATAAAACTTACTGAAAATTGTTTGTATCGAATTATACTTTTTTTTTTTTTAATATGGTTTTCTCAATTGAATTTACTTATATTTTCTAAACTGGTTATTTTGACCTTTACCCATGTGTTCCAAGTTTTTACAAATCACTCAAAAATCAATCTTTAAACTTTAGTGAACCTTTTCAAACTTTAATATGCTGTGCAAGCCAGTGGTGTAGCTAGGTCAACAAGGGCCCCAGTGCAATAAATTTATTTTGGGCCCTCATGCCAGATAGGCGACCTGTTTTTTGAATTGTGCTGCTGGTAGGGGCCCCCTGAGCTGAGGCTGGGGGCCCCTTAGTGAGGGGCTCCCTGTATCTAAGGGCCCCCCTTAGACGACGGTAGAGCTAAAAAAACAGGGCGCCAGTTTGCCGTGAAGGCCCTCTGAATTGTGCTTGGGGGCCCCCTGAGCGTAGGGGCCCCGGTGCACTGCACCGCCTAGCCCTATGGTAGCTACGCCCCTGGTGCAAGCCAACATCGTGCTTCTTTCAGCTATAAACTGACTTTCTATCTTTCAAATTACGACTTCTAGAATTTTAAAATGTTCAATTGCATCTTAACTTTCCATACCGGCTTCTAATTTTCATTGTTTTAAAACTCTTTAGTAATATTTTCTAGCTACAAGATTTCTATCCTCCTTTTACTAGTTATAATTCTAAATGTGTCTAGAAATGAAGGCAATGTTTACTTTTACGAAATATTCTGAATCCAAATGCTAAGATATGCTAATACTGCTTTCTGACTTTCTATAACTGTTTAACCTGATTTGTGGCTAGAATTGTCTAAGCAAATGACTTTTGAAACTGATGTGCAATGATATTTAATTGAGTTATGCAGTTTGCGAAATTTAGGTTACTTTACAACATCAAACTCTGTAGGTCCTAGTGACATTGCAATAAATGTGCAGAAAAATTATCACCATTCAAAAACTTTTGCTCTTTGTGTGTTTCTTGTAAATTATCAATTTTCTTGGTAATTTATTCTAAACCCCGACTCCCTTATCAACACTCTCTTATGCCTGAAACAAGTGCCAGAATGTGTTCATGGCCATATCTTTCTTTCCATGTACCAATATCCACCCAAGCCTCATCACCAACGTATGGAATATACATAGCACTCTTCACCCGTCTTCCAGCTCTTTTTGATATTAGTTACTGATTATGTTCTGTGGTAATTTACATGAACAAATCTAGCTGCCCTTATTTTGTACCCCCTTACTTCTGGAATCGAGGTCAGTTCCCACAGAGCTTTATATAAATGATCAGTTGAGCATTATGGAAGTTTATTTAGGAAAGTTTGTTTTGGTCCCTTTACCACATTGTCATTGTATAGTCCATTTTATAAACATTTTACAGCATTCACAGTAAAGTAGTACAACTTCTGAGAAATTAACAATACTTGTTTTCTTGCAGGGTGATTTGATTCTTGAAGCTAGTCCTGTAATTGAAGTTCTGACAAAGATAACCGACGTCACACAGAAGCCGCAACTAATAAAAATAATGGATACAAACACGTAAGTTGTTTTCACTTGTTATTAGCTGATGTTTGTATCTCTTGGGCATTATATTCTGATTTAAAATGAATTTGTACATTTTAAATGAAAAATAACATCAATTATGTGTCATTATTTGAAATGGTGACATGTTTAACACAATTATTTCGGAAAAAAAGTTGTGTAATTCCAGTTTATCAGTGTGAGAATTTAAACATACTAACTGGAAAATTAAATAAGTGTAGGGAATTATTGGTTTACCCATGTAACTTTATGAATAATGAAATTTTAACTATATCAACAGAAAAACATGATTTACATAGGTATCACTGTTCCATACTTTTTGTGTGTATTTCTGCCCTATGTCATAATGAAAAAGTTACTTACTGGATTGCAAAATTCTTAAAATGGAGAAGAGATAGGGTTAGGAACACAGTGTTAAAGGAGTGGAGGGAGTAATGACAAGAGCATCACAGGGTTGTCTACTGGGACCACTACTGTTCATTACTCTAATGAATAATGATAGTTTGCACCATATGTTAGAAGACAGTGTTATATAATATGACATGACTGAAACAGTAGAGGATTTTTAACAGCTGAACTGGAAGCTCGATAGAATATCTAGCCAGGTTGGTAAATATGGAACGCAGATAAATGTCACAAAGAATTGCCTTACTAGGTTTTGTATAATATCAAGAGAAGGAATTGGTTGTTGAAGACTTCAAGTGAAAACATCTTGGCATATTTGATGATAAATTCATTTGTGCAGAACACATTTGGTGGATGGTAGAAAAAAGTTTGAAGATTTTGCATTTATGGGAGAGGGTTACATAGATAGGTATTTATCAAACATGTGAGGGAATTGTGACACAAAATATTGATCAAACCATTGATAGAGATGTTGGGATAGTATGGGACACACACTAAAATTATTAAGTAAAGGAATTAAAGTGTGTTAAAAGGACGGCAGTTAAATTTATTTATGGAAATTAACTAACTAATATGAGAAAAAGAGTTTGTTAGGGAGTTACAGCAAGACAAGAGATGGGAGAAGAAGCTGCTAGTATTGTACAGAGTACATAGTGACAAAGAGATATGAATGGACAGTGGTAGAAAAATTGCTATCAAATATTTTTAAAAAATGAAAAACTACAAGAACAAATAAACAAAGTACACATTACTTATATGTGAGTGGAGACTTTCTCGGTGTATTGATAAATGAATTCTTCACGGGAGTTCAGCTGGATAGCATCGTAAAATGACAATGTTTCAACAACCGGTTCGGTTGTGTTCATCACGTCTATTATTTCAGATATTATTACCTGAAATTACAAGCTTAGCAGCCGGTGAATATCTGCCGATGATTGCCAGGCCGGGCAATCAGCGCACAGAGAACTAGAATGCGCAATCTGCCAACTGAAGGTATCGATATGGCAATTAAGGGGTGCACATCACAAGGCCAACAGTTGCCCTCCATACTCTCGATCTCCCCATCCATCATGTCTAGAAGTCCATCTGACTGCTATTGCGTGCTCAGTTCAAAGAGTCTCATTAATATTTGATTCGCCTAAGTATGTGGAAGGTTAAAAGATAACTATGATCATTAAAACTGACTACCAGTTGTGGACATAAGGGAGTGTTCAAAATTCTCTTTTGGTGATAAGATAGGCAGGAACTTGAACAATTTAACTTAAACTCTGAAAGAAAATAAATACAAATGTAGATGTGTAAAGAAATTGCCACTGAAGGATATGCTCTATAACAGTCAAATCATTTCTAACTTCTCTTATCAATTCCTATTTGTGTTGAGAAAATTCCTAAGATACTTACAGAATAAGGAGACTGTGTATTATGCTTACGAGAATAAAAACAGGAAAGTTTAGTAAATGATTCAAAGTATACATTACTGCATGTAAATCATATATATTATTTCTATAAGGAGTTTTTTGTTGTTGTTACAAACCATTATCTCACTTCATACTTAACCAAAATCTACAAATGAGGTGTCATTTTAAAGCCTAATTACCATTATTTCCATAATGTATTTTGCCATGAGCTATTTATTTCCCTCGATATTTTTGGCAATTAGACCTATAAAGAGCAAAAGTATCAACATTTCTACAACGCATTTTTGAGCCATGAGCTATTTATCTCCTTTGATATCTAACAGATGTAGAAAAATGAGGTTTTTTTTTAGGTTAAAATCTCCAACATTGTCACGATTCTTTAAGAAAGGAATTTTTCAGAATTCGAGCCTTAAAAGGAAAAGTATAAATATTTCTACAACACAATTTTGTGTCACGTGCCATTTATGTCCCTTGATATCTAGCCGATATAGATAAATGATGTATCATTATAAAGATTAAAGTCTCTGCTGTGGTCACATGATATTTTAAGACAGGATTTTTTTTTTTCGGAATTCGACCCTTAAAGTGCAAAATCATCATTATTTCCATTAAATACTTTTTTTTTTTTTTTTTGTCACAAGCTATTTATCTCCTTGATACCTAACTTAAATCGATAAATGAGGTATTATTTTAGAGATTAAGGTCTCCGATTGATCAAATCATAATTCAAGAAAGGAATTTTTCAGAATTTGATCCTTAAATAGCAAAACTATTAATATTTCTACAATGCATTTTTGTGTCATGAGCCATTTATCTCCATTGCTATTTAACCAAAATAGCTATCATATTAAGGTCTCTGCTTTTGTCACATGATATCTTAAGAAAGAAATTTTTCAGAATTTTACCCGTAATGGGCAAAATCAATAACTGTAAATGTCGCGCGTATGAGACAGTTCAGAGCCAAGCCGCGAGATAGCAGTAGCACATATCACAGAGAGATTCACTGATGTCTACTTTTCTTATGTACCTGTTACACTAAACAAATAAACAATTGAAATAAGTGAGGAAGTTCTTCTTTCATCCTATTACAAACCAACAACCTTACTATTCATTGTATTTGTGAAATTTTCACATGGGTCTTCTAGTTTAGGAAAAAAATTATAACTTTTGAAATTTGCATGTTTCAGAATTTCACACAATCTAATTGGAGGGAAACAAGGAGTTATTGATATAACAACTGGCACTACACCAATAATCAGTAAAGGAAAAAGTGGTCATCTTGTTGTGGTAAGTAATCAGAGTCAAAGAAAAACATGCATTTTCCAACAAGTCATACATAAACGTTAATATTATTTTAACATTTAATAATCTTTTTGTTATTTCTACAGGTTGTTTCTCCTTAGATAAAATGTCTTGGAAAGTTCCTGTGACAGAAGGTATATCTGTGATATGTTTTGTCAGTTCAGAAGGTTATTATCAAACAGTGCCATCAAGAGTGTTGAGTGAATTTATTGTGTGATGTAGTTTTGTATAATAGCTTGTGAATAAGTACCTTCAATTGTTCCCTATTTTAACATAAATTTGTCTATTTGTGAGGTAAAATTACTTTAAGAGAATATGTACATACATGTTTCTGTTAATGTTGTATATATACATAAAAAAATACTTTTTAAAAAATTCATTGAAAACCTAGGTTAGGAAACCTTTCCTGGCAGCACTATCCTAAAGATAATTATCAGCATAAAAGTTTTCTAGTATACATAACCAAAATTATGAATAGGGAAACCTGTCCATGAAATTAACATTCCCACCCAGCATACTTTACAGTTTGATGTGTAATGAATACACAGCAAGTTGTCTATACTGTTAAAATTGATTTCCAAGGTGTGTCACACAAGTTACTTATGTGGTTAACCACATTACGAAAACACAAAAAGTTTGATAATTTCCATCAAAGGATTTCATGTTCCTACAGTATTTAATGGGCTAGTTGCACCACATCAAGCAATAACTGTCAGGCACATGATAGAGCGATGTGAAAAGCTATCATTAAAATTGCCATTTGCACCAGATTGGTCCTAAATGCAAAGTCTTCTGATGAATGTTATATAGTGTTGTGTTTAAGGTACAAATTGGTTATACAGCCTGCACTATGACCAAAGTAGATTTTCAAGTACATAAAACTGTAGAAAAGCTGACTTTACACAAAATTTACTGCGCTATGTACACTACTGACAATTGTTATGACAAAATTTTAAAATTTGGAATTTGTATATATGTGCATCATGTTAACACTAATCACCAAATTTCAATGGAATGGATTATGTCATTGGTTAATATATAGGATACCTCTTATTCCAGTAAGTTACAAAGTTCCTAATGATGCAGAGTCCAAAACAGTAGTTTTGAAATTTTTGTCTGCCTGTTAGCACCACACAAGTTCTAAAAGACATTTCAACACAAGTTGACGTGGTGATAACTTACGTCATCAGTTTACAGAAAGGATTTTTTTCTTATGCCAATTAGTACCACATTTTGTCCATAACACAAAGGAAGAAGTATGGAATATTTATGTGTGTGTTCACAGATCAAATAAAACTCAGCAATTTCAATGAAACTAAACACAATGACAGCTTATTGTTTTGAATAGACGTCATTTAGATGAAAAATAAAATTTATCAGCTAATTGTTCCTTCATAGAATGACTTTATCAAGCCTTCTCGCAGTTGAAATGTTTACCACAAATTAGTATAAAGTGCAAGCGCAGCTAGCTGTAAATTAACAAAAGTACATAGACTATAAATTGTTACTATTTTTATTCTACTATTCAAATTTTTTTTACTGATTTCTATCACTTCATCGTTCTTATATATTCTTAATAAATTGATGAAAAATCTCAACGTACTTTTTTATATTCATTATTGTTCTATTCTCAAATCCCATTTCATTGATTGAATTTATCCATGATGTCGATTCATCACAAAATTTGTGGCAAATTTTAATAAATTGTGGTAATTTAAAAGAGGAAGAAAAAACTGAAAGCTTCTCTGGTCTTCATGAACAAACCCAGGGTTACTGCTAGTTCTTCACAAATGAAATCAAATTAACTCTTTTTAATAATGGCAAAAAAAATAGAACACACATTTATATAAAATGAATGCATCAACAATTTATTTAAAGCTTTAATTGAATTTGGGTATTTTGAAGGCTAACTCAGGAACAGGCAGAGGAGACCTCTCTTTGAATAATCTTCAAGCCAGCTGTATGATGCAAATATTAAGCTCACCTGACACAAATTGCAACCTTACCCTAATTAGGTGCATCAAGAAATGGTTAAAATTCTCACACCAGCAAGATTAAACAAGGTTTTTTGTATATAATACTGTAATAATGCACCAACACAGTATTTTACTATCATAAACTCTAGGATCTGGTCAACAAAAATAAATTAAGAAAACAAGGTACTTTAAAGCAGATAAATTAAACATTTGTGTAGGTGAATAACCTTCAATTTTGGTAATCGGTGATTGTTCTCCTATCTAAATGTTTGATTGAAATAAATAATTATTACTTTTTCTGAATTTAGAAATAAATAATTGTGACAGAAGAGAATAATTTCATAAGAAAATCATATTTTTGTGCCATGAAATTAAACAAAAAGTGATATATTTACTCCTATAGCAAGGAAATGTAAGTTGCCATGGCGATAGGAAAAATCAAGCGATAGCTAGAAGTTAGCGACGTACAGGCCGAACGGTTGCTTTGTTACCAGTTCACTGCTTAAGAACTTTGCATTCTTCGGATACTTTAAGACCGATGTAGTTCCTAGAAGAATAAGAATTGGGAACAATAAATGTTAATCTGTTAAAAGCGTAAGAACAGTTATTTTTAATTATAACCAGTCGCGCGACATGGCGACGTGTAGATGACTCGGCAGTGAAAAAAGTGTATCAACCAAAGCAACTTGGCTACGGAAGGAAAAAGCGGGTGGGGTGGGACTTTCTCCACCAGCGAAATACTGTTACTGACCTGTTGAAATTTGGATTAACTGCTTCCTTTTAGTGTCCTATTCACGTTTAGCACTCTCCTTTTCTGGAAAATTCGCCACGAATTAAATTAAAAATGCCGAAATATGGGATGCTCCGCAACCGCGAAATGTTAGCAGCACTGACAAAATGACACAAAAATTATCGGTACAGGGATCATATCAACCTAAATAAGTTCGTTTTGTCATAGTGATCATGGTTAGGTTGAAATTCGGCCTGGACCAAGAGTAAAAATTTTACGGGTAATTCGTTCTGTGGCAGGCCATGTCGCAAACCAGAGACAAACTGTGCATTTGTTTACAACGGAAGCAATCGATTATCTCTGACTGCTTATATCGGTTCCAAGATGGTGAGCCTTATAGTACTGCATTTCGAATAAAAATTTTGTATCTGTTAATTTTATGCGACGTTTTGCAACGGAGTGAAGCTAAAACGGCAAGTAAATATTACAACAATGAATTAAACCAACATTTCAAGAGATTATCATTGATTTCGCAGCGCCGGCGGCAACTATACTATGTTCAGGCAGGAAGGGCGGGTCAAGGTCACTCTGCTCTATCCCCACCCTGCTTCCCCAGCCCCTACAGGCGAAGGGGAAACAGCTGCCGCGCATGCGCAAACGTCATCACGACGTATGTGGTACAACATGTTGCATCTAATTTGATGATTTCTTCAGAAAATCCAACATTTTAATTATTTGTCGTGACGAAAATGAGTGAATCGTATGTCATAGAAATTTCGTGTTTACCAATTACAATTTCATATATTAATAAATATAAACATTATTTACATATCAATGAATAAAACTTACTGCTTCCAATCATTATTTTGGTTTTAAAAGTTGCGCAAGACATTTCGACGATTAAATCCAATTTTTAGATGTCTTTCCCAGTGGAAGTTAATTCTCTAAACACGTCGTTTAAATTTTGAAATGAAAGTGATATTTACTCGAAGCGATAGTTTCTGTTTACAGAAATCGTTGATGAGACCACCATACCATTGCGTTTAGTGTGTTGCCAAATAAACTTCCTTGCGTGATTTTGGTTTACCCACGTCTCGTCAAGGTAGATGACAGGTCGAAGAGGATGTTCCTTCCTTAAATCGTGCATTTTTCTTAAAAATGAGGCCCTTGCTGCAATAATGTCTGTCCTTTCCATCAGAAAACGTCTACCGTCATTACATTTTCTGTATATGAAGTCGAGTGCTTTTAATAATTTATACGCCTCCAGTGTAGTTAATTTTCTCTTTCAGTACCTCCCTCAATTTTCGTATGGTATTGACCTCGGTCATAAAATTCTAGAACGGAACGTCGAATGACATCTTTCTGAAAGTCATCCATCTCCGTGATCAGTTTTTCTCGGTGAATGTTTTTCTTTGGCTCACCTCGGCTTCGCTACGTACACGCTGTACGGTTCGTAACGATACGCCGTCATTTTTAGCGGTTCCCTAAAAAGTATATTAACTTTCTCTTCAGAGTTTTCTAACGTCTTAAAAAACTATACACATAAAAAAATAATGTCGCCTAATGTAACAACTATCTGATGCCATTTCATTTTTATAACGGTGTATCGTAATAAACACGACAATACTGCGACAAACGACAATGCCTGTAGGCAGCGGTCTGCTCGGAGGGGAAGGCTTCTGGAGGGGGTGATGAGGTGAGGCGCGGGACGAGGGGAATATGACCTTGACGCGCCACTTGGGAGTGAATATAGTAGCAGCGCTGCAGTGTCATATTTAGGCATTTTTAATTTAATTCGTGGTGACTTTTCCGGAAAAGGAGAGTGTACAACGTGAAGAGGACATTATAAGGAAGTAGTTAATCCAAATTTCAAAAGGTCAGTACCAGTATTTCGCTGGTGGAGAAAGTCCCCACCCCACCCGGAAAAGCATTTAACAGATACGACGAAGATTCGACAATGCCGCTAGAAGAATCGCTGGAATTTACGACGACGAGAACAACCATGGAGGTAGCTCCCATGGTTGAAGCCATGGAGGAAGGAATGGTTGAAGCATATCTACGACGAACATCTGGTCGCGGATAACAGACACGACGAAGCTACAGTCTTTGGAGTAAACATCTGTCTGCGGTCGGCGAGATTTGTTTACGAATCTTTCATTTAAGTTAAGTATATGTTTATTAGGCGTTACCAGTGGAGCGTCCTGACGTAAATGACTATAAAATACCTTCCAAAAGTGAAGCTTTGTAGTTATTTCATGGTTACGAACTTTTGAAGTATGAATATTTACTAACTTTGGAGTTGAATAGAACTTTTTAAATCATTTCATTTCTTGCTCTTTTGGTATGTTTTAATTATACTGAACACTCGCGTGCCTTATTCAAACGGTACTATTTATCAAATAGTGGGTAACTCTCTTACTAAGATTGTAATTTCTTCTTGTAATCTTCCTGTTGTAATTACGAGAATTACTTATTTATTTTTTCGCAGCAACTTTTCTCAGTTCCTGAATATTAATCTACCTGTCGGGTATTATCTAACAGGCAATACCGCTCGCTTCGCGCTGTTAACGTGTCGTCATAGTGACGTCACGTTCACGTACAGTCAATTTTTGTGACTATTCGGCCGCTGGTAAGCGGCCGCAGACGTCCGATAACACATCAAACACTGGACATCTGTTTGTGTTATCGGACATCTGTGGCCGCTTACCAGCGGCCGCCTGCATCTGATCCACCTTCGGGATATCAGTTTATGTTGATATTGTACAGTTTTAAATTATTGTGACCGAGCGTAGCGAGGGCACAATACACACAAAAATTGACTGTACGTGAATGTGATGTCACTATGACGACACGTTAACAGCGCGAAGCGAGCGGTATTGCCTGTTAGATAAAACCCTACCTATCTCTCTGGTTCTTCAACATGGAGAGAGGATTAACTGGTGAATTATCGCCGGTAAAAGAGGTTATCTCACATACAGAATCCAGTCTTCCTACTAACACAATGTCAGATATAAACCTTCCCACCAACAGTATTATGCTGAATAGTCCGGATAGGGATTCTTTGAAAGTGACTCAATTTTCTACATCCACTCCTGGAGAAGATTTTCTGGGGTTTTCTAATCAATCTCAGCCAAATGAAAGGCTTGAACGAACACCCTGTACCAGCACACATACCACCAAACCTTCCACAGATGAGCTCCTTGTCCTATTGATTGCACAGGTGAAGGACCTAAAAGAATGTTTCACTGGACAAACTTCAAAAATAGATAGTTTCAATGCACAGATAAAGGACCAAACTTCAAAAATAGATAGTTTGTAATGCAAAGATAAAGGACCAAACTTCAAAAATAGATATTCGAAATGCACTGATAAAGGACCTAACAGACAGTCTAACTGCACAGTTACCAACTCAAACCATACTTCTTTCAGAATTAAATGACAGTCAAACTTCACAAATTTTGTATGTAGAAAATACCCTTCGAGAAAAAATAAACAGTGGGAAAGAGGTTATTGATAAAAGGCAGACAATTTCAATCACATTGCCTGGTATTGCTCATATTGAGCAACCAACTTCATTACAACTATCTGATGTTCACACAAGTTTGAGGGAACATTAGGAGATAGTAAACCAATACAAATGACAATTGATACCAAGGACTCCATTTTGCCACTAACAATTAGTACATATAATACAACCACATCATTATCATTCAATACTAGCTACATACCAGAAAATGACACTTCTGAATCGTCAACCCCTATAGTTTCTCAGATAGGAGTGACAGCAGTAAAACTTACTAGTAAAGGGTTTAAGGTGAATGTAGTTAAATACACATTACCACCACATGAGGTGAAACTGATGCAGGCCAAATTGGTACAGCAGATACTGCATGGTAAAAAAGAACTGTATAAAGAACCAAGAATTGACATCCTGAGAAAGAAAAGAGTAAAGCAAAAAACAATGATTTACTCACAAACCCACTACTTGATCAAGAAAAAAGTGAGAAAGAAAATGATGATGTACTCACAAACCCACTACCTGAACAGGAAAAAAGTGAGAAAGAAAATGATGATGTACTCACCAACCCACTACTTGAACAGGAAAAAAGTTAAGTTCAAAACCACTTTTTACAAAAAAGAAAAAAGAAAGAAAAGAAAAGGGCAGCGAAGCATGCCCAATAGTTTAATGCTATGAAAATAATTTTCAAGGTCCATGTACCTCTTACTAGTAACTATTCCCATCAAGTAATAGTTTTAATATTTATTGTTAATGACCACTTCTCACAAAACGAAGTAAAACATGTTAAATATTATTCCTAATATTTCCTCTTGGAGTTCTTTTTCGACACAAGGGTATGAAGAATTTAAAACCATAATAATTTTTTGGTCCAGGCACCTTTTTTCCTTGCAAGTACTGTAACTGCTTCCAGGTATCTACTCTGTTGTTAGAATAAATGTGCTATGAATTGAGAAGTAAAATATCATATAGAGAGGGCAGCACAGTCAAGACTCAGTTCCTGTAAATAAGGCCACTATCTAGGCATTGCCTTTAAATGATACCGAAAGGTTTGGGATTTGGTTAACACAGACAGGTCCAGGTAGAACCTATAAATGACTCTCTTGGTACCTCTCATAGCCTATATGTGAATATATTTAAGATGAAGTAGAGTGGAGAGAAGTTATTACTTATGGGGAGAATATAATGTAATGTACTGAAGAAATAAAATAAAAATGAAGCATGTCCAATAGTTTAATGCTATAGAAATGATTTTTTGGTCCAGGTACCTTTTTCCTTGTGGAGTAACTACTTCCAAATAGTTAATCTGTTTTCACAAACGTACACAAATGTGGTTGAAATGGACAGTAGAAATTGTTATATTCATGGGAAAATAATTAATAATTTTTATTTTTGCCCAAAAAGATTGCCTGATCAATAGTTTAAAAGAAATGAAACTACTTAGATCAGAAAGTGTAGCTTTGACTTGGAAAGATGTAGTCAGTTACATTTTACTTTGATGTCATGGTAATGTGATGTTAAGCTAGAATGCTGTATGTATGTATATTTACATTGAAAATAAGATAGGATAGGGAAAATAAACAGTTACCCGTCACTTACCACAGATGAAGGCAGGAGGGCGAGACACGTAAAAACACAAAAACAAAAGAATTACACAATATTTCGACTTTTTAGTCTTCCTCATGTAGGAGGCGAGACATATGGCAGGGGGAAAGATGTGGTCACATCCGAGCCTGCCACATGAAGTCGAAATATTGTGTAATTCTTTGTTTTTGTGTTTTTACGTGTCTCGCCCTCCTGCCTTCATCTGTGGTAAGTGACGGGTAACTGTTTATTTTTCCCTATCCTATCTTATTTTCAGTGCCTCGCGGCAGTTTCTTTGTTTCCTTTATCCAATTGTATATTTACATTAGTAGATATATCAAGACAATACCGCGACAGGACTTTCATTTGTGTGATGTTAAGCTAGAATGCTGTATGTATGTATGTTTTCATTAAGACAATACATTGTTTTTTTTTTTTTTAGTTCGTTTCATTATGTTGTTAGTATTAAGAAGAGACTGTTTTGTAAAATGTTTTGTAAAAAATTCTAATAGGAACAGAGGAAAGAGTATCGCTGGATGCAAGGTTATTCTTATAAGTTTACCAATGTCTTTTAAGCAAAGACATGGTGAACTTGAGGAGGCATGTGACAGAACAGAATAATTTCATAAGAAAATCATATTTTTGTGCCATGAAATTAAACAAAAAATGATATATTTACTCCTATAGCAAGGAAATGTAAGTTGCCATGGCGATAGGAAAATCAAGCGATAGCAAGAGGTTAGCGACGTACAGGGCGACGGTTGCTTTGTTACCAGTTCACTGCTTAAGAACTTTGCATTCTTCGGATACTTTAAGACCGATGTAGTTCCTAGAAGAATAAGAATTGGGAACAATAAATGTTAATCTGTTAAAAGCGTAAGAACTGAGTTATTTTTAATTATAACCAGTCGCGCGACATAATCTATTATTTTTATTAGTATTACTGTAACAGGTAAAACATTACCATTGTGATTTCACAAATGGTAGCCTTATGATTAAGTATTTGATTATTGTAGGCCATTTTCTTCTACAGTTGCTTGGTAAATTAGTATTTGTTGTTTAATAATATGCCAATATGCAACAGTTGTAGTGGCGTATTATTAAACAACAAATACTAATTATGATTAAGTGTTGACAATGTGCTGCACATATCATCATTCACCTTTAAGACATCATTTTTAACAGTTTTCAGTTATTGGCCAGGTCTGCTTTGCACACAAACCTTTCCATCCATTTCTTTCTCTCTTGCCATAAATTATTAGTTATCACCTTAGGCCAGTACTCTCTTCTCTTCAACAAACATTCCTCCTTTCCTATCACCAGCATATCCTTTAAGGTAAGTGCACACTAGGGCTGTTCAATTACAGGCTCAGTAAACTAAGGGGAGGAGTATAAGCGGGAAACTCTTCGGGTATTCTATTTACAAGGTATCAAATATATAAAAGGAGAATATCAGTGTTACCTAATAAGGTAAATAAAGTAATTCTAGCCATGTGCTGTCTTCATTACCTTTGTTAATGATAACTACTTTGGGCTGCATAAGATATGGACGATACTGACAGCAGAGAAATAGAAACATTTCAAGATTTTCCATACACAGCACGCTATGCTACACAAGAAGCCATTAAGATTTGGAATAATATGAAAAATTAGTTTTCTGTCAAAAACTGACATCATGAAAGCACTACAAGTGAGTGCAAAGAAAGTGATGGAAAATTATATTAAATTTGTAACATAAAATAAAAATTTATGGTACAAGATTTTTTAGTCATTACTAATGAGATGAGGTGCCCTTCACCGGTTATGTTGGTATGAAATAAAAAAGCGAGGGCGAGTGAGAAATTTTATAATTTTTTCATCTTAATTCAAATTCATAAAGTTATTAACTTTTCTGTATGCAATTATTTTTAATTTTCACAAAGAAAAATTTCCATTATCTTGCATGCAAATTTTACTTAAGTAATAAATTAATTTATAAAAATTGTAACATACAAAAGTCAGTGCTGCTGGAACTTATATCACACAGTAGGTCGTGGAGGATTGCATCAGACAGAAAAATACACTTGATTAACCGATCCAAAAATGCGGCCCAATGAGACCTGCTTTGATCTAACTTGCAACCCACCTGTATTGTGTGTTACTCGATAAGAATCTGTGCAAATTATTGCTAACGCATTTCTGTGATGTGATTGGGATTGCAATCCAGCAAAGCTGGATCCCGCATTTGTTTTGTCAACCTTCGTCATATGTAAGTAAATAGACCCACTTTTACGTACTCGTTAAAACTTATGTTTGTTCCGAGTATACATTTCTATAATTTGAGTTATGTTGCATATTTAGTACAATTTTCTAACAATATAATAAGTATTTTTTTATGTGTCATACTTGTTATCTTAACTACACAGTTAAAGCTTTTTATTCAGGGTTTCATTACTCCCATTTTCTGTATTTGCGGACAAAGTAATTTTGATCACTTGCTGCATTTGCGGCTGAAAATTTGATTATTTGTTGATACAAAACTAATGTTATCATAATTTTAAGAATTGCATACCTATTTGTTTAGCAGCTATCAAAAGAAAATTGTATATCCTTTAATATATTGTTGGTTTTGACCACCGCCTCAATGCGTTTGAAACTCATGTTCTTTGACCAAAGCCGCCTGCTTACATGTGCCACTCTGGCTTTCGATTAATCCCTCTTGGGATGATTTGTTCAATCGCCACAATACATTATTTTTGAGTGAATAGCATGTGTCCTTTCAACTCCTTGTTATTATTTCAACTAAACGCAAAAAATGTTATAATGAAGTCTTCACAGGTGTATCGCCGAATTGTGTTGTAAAAACACCATACTTCTACGGCTGCCTCCGCCGTCTTCCTCACAAGTGAAATTTCACAATCCGGCAATACACCCGTGAGGACTTCATTGCAATCATACGCCAAGAAAGCCTCATTTATTACATAAAAAAATCCATTCTAAAAAAGTCGTTACGCCACTTAAAGTAAAACTAAAATGCTTGCCAGTTTACGTCTTGGTGAGTAGTTTCTTGTAATAACAATAAATCAAGTAATAAGATCAATCAAGGAATCGGGAGACAAAAATAATTCTTGCAAAAATAGGCCAAGTCTCTTGTTTATGCAGTTACAAAAAAATATGAGATCTTGTTCTGAGCCAAGTCTACACTTTACAGAGTATTTTTACCTCACTTTGTGACATAGAATGCTTTCTCTCCGTATTATGGAAAGTTTATTTAGATTTTTTTTTTTAAATGATGACTTGGCCATTATGCATAAAATATTTTTAAAAAGATGTAAGCCACATAATATGACATAAGGTCAAATATTTAAATTACTGATTATTTATTTAAAAATTGGTTTAGATTTAAAAACAAAAATGTAAAACCTCGAAATGTATGTAAGACATGCTAAAAAAATTTAATGTAATTTTTCAAATTAAAATATTGTTCATTTTCATCATTTAACATTAAAATTGATTTATTAATTTAATTAACACTGTATCCAATGCAGGGCAAAATTCTACAACCAACACACTAGCCACTTTGAATATATTCCTAAGCAGTTCTTTCTAATCATCTGGGAAAATATTAAGAGATAATTTTTGACAAAAAAATACACTGACAGATGCCTGTAGCACAATCTTATACATTTCACAGACAAATACACTTTCCCCCCACCCAGAATAGAATTTGCAAGTAATTTTTATTCTTCAGATAGCCCACATTTACTTTAAAACAATCAACCAACCTTAAATAATCGATAGAGCTCAAGCTGCTTTCATGTTATACCTTCTTACAAAGAGTATCAGGTCAGTCAATTAAGATTTCTCCCAAGAAAGAGATTAAGAAAACAACAATGGCTGTTTCAGGGAAGAATTTTTTTTTTTATTTATCTGCTTAACGTCTCTCTAACAGCGAGGTCTTTAGAGACGGGAAAGGATGGGGGGCAAGGAATGGGAAGGAATTCGGCCATGGCCTTTTGAAGGAAGCATCCCGGCATTTGCCTGGAGTGATTTGGGAAACCATGGAAAACCCAAATCTGGATGCCCAGACGGGGATTCGAACCGCCGTCCTCCCGAATGCGAGGCCAGAACACTAGCCGTTACACCACCACGCTCGGTCACCAGGGAAGCAACTTTAAATGCTGTTTCGATTGAGATTTTCTTACAGTGTCAGTGTAATGTAGTCCACATGGGTTTTCAACCGGATGGAGTAATAAAAAGACAACATTTTGACGACTTTCTCTGTCAAGTTCATAAGATAACTGCTCTGGAGGAATACAGAAGTACCCCATCAGTCAGTGGGCAAACATCCTCAGTGTCACCACCGCCACCCACAGTTTCTTCTGTGAGTATGAACATTTTTAATTCTAACAGATGATCGTTGCACTTATTTCAGTGCAATGGATCTTAATGGTACAAATAGCCTGATGTGAATTTTCCACAATCTATAAAACTCCAGCATTCTTAAACCGAAATCAAAACCAATTCCAAAGTTTTTCATAAAGGCAGAAGATACTCTTCATCCTGTGGAATGCCAATATCATACCTAATATTTCTCGCAAATAGGACCAAAGCCTGCATGCCAATATCATACCCAATATTTCTTGCATATAAGGGCCAAAGCCTATGATGGGTCTTCTTTATTTGCTCGTTTTCTTGCCTTCATTCAAAGCACTCTCTATTTGATATTCAGTTTAGCAGTCCTGTGCACCAGAGTAGATACAACGATACCCTTCTGAATGGAATGGCTGTAGCTGCTAGCTGTCAAGCAGCATTGAAGTGTGTGTTAGCTTGCGGTACACACTTGTGTATGTTCTTCGATGATTTTTTGCAGGTTAATGTCTTGGTGGTCTTGTAGCATAAGATCAAAGCCTCTTGACATCAGGAGGCAGTCTTACATTCTTTAGAAGAGCAGACATCTTTCTCACAAGCCTGGGAGTCAGATCGTCATTCAAAGGCATGTCATTGAAATCATCAAGCAGGTTTTTAATCTTAACAACATAAAGACTAGCTGGAAGCACAACTGAGGCATTCCCTTTGTCTGCTGGTAACACAACCACCTCATCATTCTTACACATGGCACAAAGTGCTAGACATTCCACCTTCGTAATGTTAGCCTGCGGGAGCTTAGCTTTCTCCAGAATCCAACAGGTTTCTCTACGTACCTCTTCAGCCATTTCTGCAGGAACTTTCCAAGCAGCCTGCTCTACCAAGCAGATGATATCTATCAAAGTGAATGCCCTCCATACAGGTGCAAAATTAAGACCTTTGGGCAAGACAGATGTAGTAGCTTTATCAATTTCCAGTTTAATGACTAACCTCACTCAACAGCTGGTGTCGAAATTTCCTTGTGTCATTGTAACTGCATTCACACAGTCGAAGAAATCTGGTGATAAGATGGCTGTCAGTTATAAATGATTGTGTGCACTGACAGCTCAAAACCAGTATAACAGACACATTCAGAATAAGTAGCAGCATGGCACAATGCTGTATCCTTTTGGCTTTAATGCTTCCTATGCAGTAAGATACTGTGAGGAAGCGGAATCCTGGTATCTCAGAAGTAATAACAAGTCTGACTTTCTTCTTATGCAATTTCTCGAAATTGCCTTGCTTCTTGGAACATCACACCACAGAGATAAGTAATGTGTGAACAGAGATTTTCCTGACACGTCAGTGCAATGTAGTCTTCGGGGGTTTGCAGCTGGTTAGCATCATAAAATGACAGCATTTAATCTAAGTTTCTTTTGTCTTCATCAGATCCATTCCGTTTGAAGAATCTTAACTACTGTCCTCGCTGTTGGCGCCATCATACGCCAGCTAGCCAATGGGCATCATGGCTCTGTAAAAGGTAAGGTATGTTCTTTGCTGTCATTTTCTTGACACCATCCAACTGCAATCCTGCAATGATTTCATTGCATTGATATACCTGGATAATCTTCATTCAAAAATCTCTTACATCTACGGGTAAACCATTTCGAGATGACTAGGAAGAAAGCCAAACTTCCAAGCTGGATATTTCTGGTATTGTGTCCCGCTGCTTCCAGTATCTCGAAACGTTGGAAGCATTAAAGCCAGCCTTTGGCAACATTTCCATCCATTACACTTATTTTGAACTGATCAACAATGGATGAGACCTGTTGTACTGTCATTTACAACTGACAGCCATCATCAGATCCCTGGGACTGTGGATGCAGCTACCATAGCACAAGGAAAGTATAAAAGAATAGTGGCCATGCATATTTCCAAATTCACAGCTTCCGTCCACAGCTCACAAGCCAAAGCAAAATTTGGGAACTAGCCGTAGAGTGGTTAAACTAGCATTAATACAGCTTTATAAAGCTACTACATCTGTCTTGTCCAAGGGTCTGAATTATGTCGCTCTACCTATGATGGGCATCTTCTATACAGTAGAACAAATTGCTGTGGAAGGCTGTAAGTTCCAGGGAAAGCTAAGCTCCTGCATGCTAATATTCCAAAGCAGAATGTCTTACACTTTGTGCTCTGTGGAAGAATGAAGAGGTTGTCATGTTGCAGGTGTATAAATGGAATGTTTCAGTTCTTCATCCAAATGGTCTGTACGATTAGAAGACTAGGAACCAGCTTGAGGATTCCACCTACAATCCTTTGAATGACGATCTGACTACCAGGAATGAGAGGAAGACGTCTGCACTCCTTAAGAAGGCTACACCTTTCCCCGATTTAATCAAAAGCCTTCAACCTCGTGCCACAAGACCATCCAGACTTTATATGGCCTGCCAAAAATAAACAAAGAACATGTACGATTGGATCCTATTGCTAATGTCATATGGGCCAAGACTTACAGGTTACAGGTATGTTAGATACTTTTATCTGTTATTGCTCCCATGATATGAAGAACACATCTCCGTTTTTTAATGCACTGCAGGACTTGCAGTTATCCAACAGTAACACCATGCTTAGCTTCAATACTCCATCACTGTTTAGCAGGGTTCCCCTTAAAGAGTTTTTAAGCTTCTGAATCACTTTTTTTTTTTTTAAATTAATACTATAGCTCTCTTCTTACCTTTATGCATTTTCCACATATAGGTAGATTCTATTAACCGATTGTGTGGCAATGAATTACTTCTGTGCCCAGTAAAGGCCAATTTGCACAAGGAGGGCTTTGAGAAAAGAGCTCTGGAAGGCATGGCACTAAAACCTAATTATTTTTACCATTACTTGATTGATATTTTCACTGTGTGTTCATACAGTAGTGGAACATTAAAATAATTCCTGCAACACCTTAATGGAATTCACCCAAACATTTATTTCACCATGGATTTAAATTAAAATGACAGTCTTCCTTTCCTAGATATCCTATAAGATGAATGCCAGTTGGAACTTTAGTACATAGTTGTGTACTGCAAGCCAAAACACAGTCAGCTACTTGGATGCTAACAGCTACCACCATCCAGAAGAGTGCTGTGGAATCAACTTTGGTGTACATAGGGGGAGGCGGAGGGAGGGAAACTTGTGATGCAGACAGCTTGCAGGCAGAATTCCATAATCTCTAACAAATGTTCAGACAGAACAGCTACTCCAAACATCAGAGGGGGTGCTTCAAACTAAGGCAAGAAAACAATCAACAGAGAATGGAGACCCACCAAAGGTTTTGGTGGGTCTCCTGCATGATAGAGATTAACACAGCCATCACCTATTTACAACTAAATATGTCAGCAGTCACAGGACATGTCACTGACAGTGGCCATAAAACGGACTTTGAAAATGTGAATGTACTGGCCCATACCCCTTACTATTGGGAATCTGCCATAAAAGAAGCTTCCCAAACAATACTTAATGACAACACCATTAATCTTATCCAAGAAACACTTGGAAACTATTGCTTTTAATCCACAGACAACATTATAACAAGTTCAAGGCTGGCAGCAGTAAAATAGGGAGCAGAGGTGTACAGTGCAAGGTAGAGCCATGATGCCCATTGGCTGGCTGGCGTATAATGGTGGTGACGGGGAGGATGTTTAATAAGACTGTCTACTCGCTAACCGATTGTGTACATCTGAATTTCTGATACCTTATGAAGACAATAAGAGAACGTTGTCAAAACACTGTCTTTTTATGACACCATCCAACTCCAAATCTGTGATTACTACAATGTTTAACTTTAAATGCTTTTACAGAAAGTCAAAACCTACACAGACAATTTAGACTATCAAATGATAGTCAATCTTATGTACCTCTCAATACAATGTGCTCATTTCACTCAACATTTAATGAAGCAATAATTACATAAAACTGATGTATGAGTGGACACTTTCCCAGCGTATTGATAAAATGAAGTCCTCTCAGGTGTCCAGCCAGATGGTGTTGGTACGAGATACCTGATGAAGACAGCAGAGCCAGCTGTCGAAACGTCGTGTTTACATTACATAAAACTATTCAAAACAGCATAAATTTTCATATTCAGTCTGCTATTTCCATTAATAATTTATGAAAAGGTTTTATCTTTATAATTAAATGTTAAGTAGTGTTGAATGCTAAGTGAAGAAATAAAATTTATAATACTGGTTTGTAGACTGTTTATTAAACATCATCGTTTTTTATGTAAAGCTTTATTTTATGAGAACTGTCACTTATAACAGAACTTCATGATTACATAGGATGAAAAAAGTTATAGCTAACAGGGAAAAAACTGTCAACAGAAAATGCAAATGGAATGAATACACTTTATCAAACAGCTGAAACACTGTTAAACATTCCACCATGTCAATTACTTCATACGCTTCACACAGTTTGGGATTTTAACCTTTAATGACTGCAATTGGGCGCAGTTTTATACACTTCCTGCTAATGCCTGCAGCATGGCAAGTATCAACCACATCAGTTACATTCTTGTAAGACTCTGGCGCTTCTTCCATGACCAACTTCGGTGAGGCAACACGTATTGAAATCCCCATCTCTTCCAACTTGTTCAACACATCCTTGTAGTCAAGATTTCGTCGTGATTTCGCACGAGAAAGAGCACGTCCCTGTAAAAACAAGATACAATTTGCAAGCAAAATAAAACTTCACATTTAATAACAGTGACTTCATACCTACTTTTTGCTACAATTCTAAATACAAAAATAAGATTCCCCTAACCACTGATCGCAACGAATAGTAGCTAAAACAGCACGAGAGGTACATAACACTGACAATCATAGGTTTCATGTGGCTTTTTCCCCATTGTTCAGAATAGCTTTACTGCAACAGTTTTAGTGCCATCTAGGAAGTAAGTCTTCGTTGGTTCATTTTCAGAATGGAAACTTAATTTATGAAAGAATTTAATGTAACAGGTACACCAATTGTATAGTTTCCTTTTAAACATATCTTATAGATATTATTTCAATCTGTTCTATGATAAAGTTTTTGGACATTGAAAACACAGCACTCATTGAATCTCAATGTCAGCTTTGTCTAGTGTATGAACAAGCAGTGTGTTGCTAGTGCAAGCAAGGTTGACAAAATGTTCAAGACAAATAGTGCAGTGGGTGGGCGTCAACTATCAAGGACAACCTTGTGGAACAAGTAAAGAAGCATTTTGATGAAGGACTCAGAGTTCACCAATTATCACCTTTTCTTACACCAAGACATCCCTGTCTAACAAACATTTTCAAAGTGTTGCAGAGGTGTAAATAAGTATAAAATCACGTTTTCGATTCCAACGGACTAACTTCTAAGATGCAAATATTCAAATTGGTCCCAGAGCACATGGCAAATGACATAGTTTCAGTGGTAATTATATTTAAAAGGAAACTGTACAATTGGGGTACCTGTTACATTAAATTCTTCCATAAATTATGTTTACATTCCGAAAATGAAACCAAGGAAGACTTACTACTTAGATGGCACTAAAATATATATTTTTAAAAAAATTCTCAGCAACAATTGATCAGAAAGAAATGCCATACCAAACTACTTACGTTGGTAAATGGTAGATCTTAATTTTTTTTTCCAAAGTTCAAGGATGACGGTTGGTTGGCACAAACATACATAAAGGATACAAACCTAAGACTTCATTTTCCTGTCTTAGACTAGCTAGTGGAACATCGCCGAGAGTGGGCACTGTAGGAAACTGCCTCAAAATATCATCATACAGTCTCGTACAGCACATACAGGGTGTCTTAAAAGAACTTTTTGGTAGGACAAGTTTTTCACACCAAAACAATGAAAAAGTCCATATGTCAAAAAAATAAAAATCATTTTCGAGTTACTGGTGGAAGTGTTTTAGAGGTAATATCAACAATGTGGACTTGTAACCACTAATTTTGTTGTACAATCAAGTGACATTATCGATACAAATCAATTTGCTTATGCTCTGAATGGTGATGTGTTGCCATTGAGACTTGTTTGCACTAATGGTTAGTTTGTCTTCACCATTTTACTTGTATATTAGTGTTCCATTTAACCATGATGAGATTTTGATTTGCGAGTGTGAAATGGTTCAAGGAAGATGAAAAGTCATTCTTACAGCTGACCATGAAAAATACAGGCTGTCGAAGAAGATCAAGATATCAATACACAATTGGTGGCCATAACATGTGGTACCACGTGGTAGGTACTTTATGAGCAGATTCTGTATCCACATCTTTGACATGTGTAGGTTTTTCCACCTGTCTATTAGGCACCATGGGAGAACTTTTGCTAATGGTTTGTTGTACATTCTGTCATGTAGTAAACCATGATCAGAGTCCTTGGGCGTAGCAGGATCATTGATGAACACACTTACTTTAATGCAATGAAGGTTTATTAAACAGTTCGTACAGTACAGGAGCATGGAGCAAACTGACTCCGGCTAGAAGGGAGTATCGCTTATATAGTAATGAAGAACAGTCTAGAACATTAACACTAGTTACAACAAGAACATTCAAGAACAGTTTACGTAAAGCTAAGAAATTAAAATTTTACAGGACTTGTTGGATTCGAACCCACGACCTTTAGTCCCACAGTCTCTTAATGTAACCACTACACTACAACAGTCTTTCCTTCTTCATGGCCTGATCCTCTTGATATGCATCCATACTGCCATTCCATTGTTTGGCCTTTTCGGTCTTGTTTACAGACGAGGCAAAATTTGGAAGATATGGAATAAGGAATTTTCACAAATAACATTTGTCAGACACCAACAGCAGCTTAATATATTTTTTTTTCTTTCTTCTATTGGCTGAGGTCGTATAGGTGGGAAAGTGCAGGGGGCAAGGAATGGGAAGGAATTTGGTCATGACCTTTTTTGAAGGAAGCATCCCGGAATTCGCCTGGAGTAATTTGGGGAAACCATTTAAAACGTAAATCTGGATACCTGGATGGGGATTTGAACCTGCATCCTCCTGAATCCGAGGCCAGAACATTAACCGTTCGCCCACCAATCTCGGTAAGATAAATGCGTGGGCTGGATTGTAGGAGACTTGTCTATTAGGTCCATACGTTCTCGCAACATGCCTTACAGGCGTTATCTTCAAGGGCTTCATTCAGAACATTCTTCAAGATTTGTTACAAGATAAGGCCCTCCAAATAAGAAGCACATGTGGATTAAGCTTGATGGGGCTCTATCACATTTTAGTGCTTGACATTCACTAGCTGATATCTATTATGACAAATGGATAGGTAGGGAAGTACCAGTTCCATGCGTGGCAAGTTCCCCTGATCCTAACCCCTTTGTATATTTTTTCCCCCTGAGGAGCAAAGTAAAACAATAGGTGAATACAAAAGACATTCCGAACACAGAGGCACTACATAAACATGTTGTGGATGACTGCACATCCATTTGACACTGTCCAGGATTATTTGAAAGTCCTTGATCCAACGAGTGCATGTTTGTGTACAAGCAGCCAAAGGAGATTTTGAACATTTCTTACGAGTTTCTACATGTTGGGCATTTAAAACTGTAGTGCCCCCACCTGGACACCTATGGGGACCTATGGCGAACCTGGCAGCAGGCCGAGCGGAGACTTGGCCAGATTCGATGAGAGGAATTAGCGAATGGGTAAGGATCGATCACAGTAGTCGATCTGGGATCGGAGTGAGACATTCGTGGTAGGATCATCAGGGTGAATGATTTCATAAACATGTCATATATACAATATTTACTATCACGACTGTACAAGTGGTATGCTGAATACGCAAGGTGCTATTGGGCTGCCTTCAGACATCCTACTATGACATATACTGAATACTACAAATAGGTTGATTATTGTAACTGCATGGGTGTGACATTTACTTGGAGGACAGCAAGAGCTTCTTCGACTGTGGGCGATTATCTATACCAGAAATCCCCAGCTTAGACATTGTAGAGGACCCTAGCTCCCTATCTACAATTCAACGACGGCTTTCCATGTCCAACCATAACCTACAGCAGAGCCAACCTGTTATGCGCTGTTCATCTTCTTCGTGTGCGACGCCACCCCGCGGCCACGGCCGCCAGACGTGGCTCGACGTCTGCGTCCCCTCTGCTCCGACTGTTGCTGGCTGCGACTGATTGATGAGAGACAAAACAAGACAAGACACTCTCCGATACCCGTGCAGAGGTTTTTACACCACCTCCCACTACGGTCCTAAAGTGGAGGGGCAAATGGTAGCCAATGATGAGGCCGATGCATGCCGTCATCTGTCCTCCTTAGCTTGACCATTGCGCACTTTTTCCTAACTGTCAGCGCTCTAAATCCCCGGTCGATGCCTCTGTATGGTTTCTTAACATGCTACTTGCCGTCCTCATTTCATAATTAACAAATATGTAATGATGAACCAAGCGAACAACTGCGTTCACTACAAAACAACTTCCTAATAAAAAGACAATGTCAACAGATAATGTGTTATTGTAAACTGATCTTTCATCACCAACTCAAAAACAAACAATTTCCAGACACACATTTAGATGGACTTTTTTCACTGTTTTGTAGTTAGAAACCCTCCCCCAAAGTTTGCAAAAGCATTTTCGAGACAAACTGTGTATATATATATATATTTATTGTAATGGCACATTAAATTAAGGAGCAGCCCCAAAATGTGAACATTTTAAGAGCCTGTTGCTGGCTTGAATTTAGCCAAGGCCAGTCGCCCAAAGGAATGTGGTCACTTTATTCTGCTTCCACGGATCGTTTGGTGAAGAAGTGGGGGTAACAAAATACTAATAGTACAGATTTTTAATCAAAATGCGTACTTAGTCCATTGTAAAACAGCAACAATATTAACCCTTGCCATTTGGGGGGGGGGGGGAGCAAAAGAAATAAGACCATCAAATTATGAAGCCTATCCAATACCAAAAGCTGAAGAACTCCTTCCCAATATTTAATGAAATTTTGTTAAAATATAGAGTTTTGCAAAAATGGCTACTTAAAACAAAAACAGTTTGTTGATTTAGCCAACTTTTACAACTACTTTTATTCAGTCCTCGTAGGCTGAGAAAACGTTTAAATTCTTTTATGAAGATTTATTCTTGCACAGTACACAGCAGAATATTATGCAGCTTTAAGAAT
Organism: Vandiemenella viatica; assembly: GCA_031002005.1. Classification (NCBI taxonomy): domain Eukaryota; kingdom Metazoa; phylum Arthropoda; class Insecta; order Orthoptera; family Morabidae; genus Vandiemenella; species Vandiemenella viatica. The sequence goes on along the minus strand of JARYHS010013630.1, from coordinate 201,310,888 downwards.
TTTGTTGAAACAGAAGACATCCAGTAAAGTCTTAAATAAGGCACCTTCTGGTTCATAATTGAAATTTTCTTTATTACAATGCAGAAACAAATAGATTTAAAAAAAGATTAGGGACTGTGCTGTTGCAGTTCTTATGGGACAACAGAATATTCAGCAATGGACACACACTACTGTTAATCTATTTAAGTGAACACTATTGGAAAGAGTAGGAAGCAACAACCTCACATGAAATGGGTGCATTTGTACAACACCAAAAGAGGACTATTTTATCACATATAAAATAGTAGGTCTTTCTAAATACCAGACTTGAAACTGTTCTTTATCTGAAGAACATGTGGTTCTATCAGTCCACATTTTTGTGTCACTAATAAACATTTTTGTGCTTGAGAAATTAAGTCCACACATGTTGGCCTGGTAAAAAGAGGATTAAAGTTTAAGACACTATGTCCATTAAAATTTTATTATCAAGAGGTGCTTCCTGACATTACAAGATTACTCATCAGCCTCTATGTCTGGATAGGTGCTAAGAAATAGAGGTCCTAACTAGGCTTGCAACGAATATTCAGCAACTATTCGGTATTCGGCCACTTTTTTAGTATTCGGCCGAATACCGAATATCTAGGTACCATTGGGCCGAATACCGAATACTTAGGATTTTTTTTAGTTAGATAATTGCCTAAAATTAAACGATTCCTTGCATGGTAATGTATTTAACTTACAATTATAAAAAATAATCGTGCATGGTCAACTTACACGATGTCAAAGCAAAACAAAGATATTAAATACCTATTCACTGGAATCATCATAATTAAAATTTAGGAGTGGAAGATTGTGATACAGAAATACTAATTTTTCTGCATTGTCAGGTAGTGGGTTACTTCTTTTCTTCTCATAGACATTTCCAGCTTCAGAGAAAAGCCGCTCCGAATAAACACTGCTCCCTGGCGCAAACAAGTATTTTGCTGCAAGCTTTGTCAAACACGGAAATTTCTCTCTTCTTGCTTGCCACCAAATGTACAGATTATCATGCCATGATATACTATTAATATTTAAATAAACATCAATTTCAGTTTCAACTGCATTTTTTCTTGTGATGTCCCTGCCTTGATCGTACTTTTCTCTGTAACAATCGCTTGAAAACAATCCATAAAAGATGAGTGTGTACTCTGACTGCGACCCGACTCTTCCGTCATCCTCTTGGACTGAATAGGGACGAATTTGCGCTGCCGTCGCTGCTTGTTTCACAGTACGTCTTTAGACCATCGATCATAATATGCTGCCTTGCTTTTTCTCTTTGTAGTTGACTGGTGAAAACATTCATTTTGAAGCGAGGGTCTAAAGCGGTTGCCAATAAATAATTTTTATTTGTGGCAATGTCTTAAAATCGTTCGTTTAATCCTTGTTGCATGACAAGTCTCACTTGGCTTAAGTTGGCTGTTAGCTGTAATGTGCTAGTTTTATCGCAATATCGTGTTAGAGTAACAACATACGGAATAATTTCAGAAATGCATGCATATCCGGAACTGGTGAGTTTTGTTAGTTCTTTAAATGGTGGTAGTAATCTCAGAAGTTGCTCTAAAAGCTCCCATTGAGCAGCAGCAAGAGAGACAAGCACAGCATTACAGATTATGGCTCACTCCGGCCGAATACTTTTGCCGAATATTCGGCTATTCGGCCAGGAAGTCTGCTGAATATTCGGTATTCGGCATATGGCCGAATATACTATTCGTTGCAAGTCTAGTCCTAACCCCCAATCCTGTAAATCGATAGTGGATGCCAACTAATATCTATTAGTAACTAAGCGTAGCTGTACATAATGCTGCCATAATCTGCCTTTTTCTGCATTTATGCTGTCTACAACTATTAGAAGACTCTGACAGACTGACTTGCTGCCAAGGCATTTCAAGTACCACAAAACTGACAGCCTTAGCCAAGTTAAAATATAAGGTTTAGAAAAAACAAGTCTCATTACAGGTAAACTCTTTGTGCTATTGGTTAAGTGGAAACTAACATTAAGCAATCAATTGTAAAACCAGTTCACCACAGGCAAAAATTGACACTAATTGCTTCAAAAAGTAGATAAGGAGCAGAAAATAGAAAAATAGTTGACAAACTGGGTATTACACATATATATCACAGCATTTTATTATAATTTGGAATACAGCTGGGAACAGTTGCAAAATTAATTTCCCAACACTGAAATGCTTAAATGACAATCATAGGCATGATGGAACACAGTTATTCACTAAGAATGGCAGTTTTTGACAATTTACTTGGATCGAGAGGAAGGATCAAACCACAAAATCAAGGTTAGAAGTGAACCGAAGAGATAAATTGACTGTTTCAGATGATAAACACGACATTCTTCCAAACCCATAGTTGCAGAAATACTTCACCAATATGCAGTCATTGAAAGATCTGTCACACTTCAATTGCATTAGGCCTAATGGCATGATTTGCGGGGTTGGCTTTGTTCATTCTTACTTCTTCCACATATTGGATGAAAATGAGAACAATTCAACACCAAAATAATGAAAATGTACACTCCTGATAATCAACTGCCCGGGGGAAGGATGATGGTGAACAGGCCTCTCAAGTTCCAAGAAACATACCAGCTTTATCTAAAGAGAAATAACATGTTTCTCATGTCAGAAAATGTGTAAATCTGCTGATAAATGCATTCTAAAAATAATTTTCCATCCCTTCCCCTCCCCCATCAACATATTATGACTGATCAATTTCATGGCATAATGTCACCACAATGTTAACTGTTATACCTCTTTAATGAAAGTGTGGATTATTTTTTTTTGTAATCAAGCCTTTATAATTGGTCAAGGTGATAAGAACCAAGAGAGGATTGAAGATAAGGGATTCATTTCTGAAGGAATCATTGAAGCAGTCCCCTGGAATCATTTCAGGAAACTATAGAAATCTGGATGGCTAGATTGAGCATCCAACCTTTGTTTTCCATAACGATGGTTGGATATTACTGCTGAATATAGCTGCATTTCCAAATTTCTAAAGATCTGGGAAATCTCATGTTTGTGCTTTCAGTTGTTTATACTGGTAGATATTACAATGCAGTGATGCCAGCTACAAGATACATTATTATGAGTAAGAAATACAAAAACACAGCTGTCAGCTGGTCACCTAGGCAGCCTTCTTCAGCCAGAGGGAGCAGGGAGACCAGAGAGTGGGGAAGTGGATTTGCTAATTCATGTTGCTGGTAGCATTAGCAGGAAATGATTAAATTCAATAACAGACATTGCACCGTATGATCCATTTGATTCAACATTTTTAGATGGCTTAAATTGAATCATCCACAGGGATGTCTTCTTGAATTTAATTGCATTGGAGTGCATTCTCCAATGGCAACTTCTTTATTCATCTAATTACCCCTTATTTGTCACCTACCTTTGTAATTTATTCCAATACCTGATACCCTTACCCACAAAAGAAAATTTCCCCACTATCTTATCCATGAAATCGAGTGTCACTTTGTGCCCAAGGTCACCTTTTCCTTTCCATGCGCTACTCCTAATTTTCTGACCAATATCCCTTCAATCCCAATCACTGACATACACCTTGTACACTCCCAGCACTCTCTTCACTCTCCTCCTGTCTTTCGATGACTCCCAATCCCGCTCCATTATATCAGTTACTGACTGGGTCCTATAGTAATTTTCACAAACAAATATTGCCTCCCTCCTTTGCACACTCTCCAACTCCTGTATTTGATAACTAGTGGATCCCAAACTACACCACTACATCCAAGCAAAGGTATGACCAAAGTTTTGTAAACTAATTCCCTTATACAAATACTGCAGTATTTCTCCATTCTTTAGGAACCTTTCAATTTTACTTGCTAGTCTGTAATCTTGAAAAAAATACTATGACAAGGGATTTCTTGACGGCTCAAGTTTCCAATCTGATCCTCCTTACATTTATTGTTTCAGTGCAATGAGCCCACTGAGTGATAATGAATTCCTATTTTTCCCCACTTGCAGCCTGTTTGTTTTTGTGAACGTTTTCAATCTTGTTTTTATTCACAGAATCTTTAACAGTAGTCATCAGTCTTTTCACTGGTGTTATGTAGTCCGCTACTTACTCCTCTCTTTCAATCACCTCTTTATACACTCATTTACAACCAATATCCTTAATTATCTTCTTCACAAGCTCTAATCAGCCTTCTGCTGGCTCCTATATTATCAAATTATCTAATCCCATAAGAATAAACATATAATAAAAAACTTTTAAAACAAAAATATTCACTTATGAAATGCTTTTTACACACATTTTTAAAACATTTGAATTTCTTTCTCCTTCAGTAATACCACATTCCAAATGATTCTTCCTTCCCCCACCCTCTAATTTATGGCCTCCACACATTTGAGACTGTAACACTAATTTCTTTATCCTCAAATCTACCATTAATTATATACACATTAATCCCCACAACTTAACGAAATCTTACATTACAATAATGTTAATTGCTTAACAGATCACAAAAATAAGTAATAGAAGAAAATCTAGGGAAAAAATTTATATGAAATCAATACTATTGTAAATCTGTTGAGCTGCATATGTCAGCATTTGTAATGGTACTAGGCAAAAACTACCGCCGCAATTTAAATAGGGTTTTAAATTTTGAGAGCTTATGGTCCAGATTAAAATCTGCGAAAATAGCCTATTACTTACATGCAGGAATTGAGCAAGAAGTGATAATCGTTTTGAGATTGAAGAAATATGTGCCACAGATAACTCTGTATTTTAGATGAGCACTCCTTTCAAGAAATAGGCAAAAGATCACACTGCTACTCTCTGCATTCCGTTTTATTTTTTGACTGTGGTTATTTATTTCTTCAGTTCTCTTATATGTAGAATATTAATTAAATGGAATACATTAATTAAACATAATAAGCATAAGTAATATTTAAATTACGTAAACATCTTTGTGCTTTGAAAGCTACCAAAGATCACACTACTACACTACTCTTTGGATTCTGTTAACACATTTTAATGGATATTTATTTCTCCAGTTTTCTGAAATACAGAAAGTTAAAAATAAGACATTAATCAAACCACTACTTTATAAATGCACTTAGAGATCTTAACTAAATTTTGGATTTACTTTAACATTTAAATAAACACCTTTGTACATAATGGCAATAGGTGTAAACACAAGAAGTATCCACAGATTAAAACTTTATTTAGGTAGCAATGGAAAGCAGACATTATGCCAAGAAACATTTTATTATTATTATTATTATTATTATTATTTTGTGTGAATCTTCCATGAACTGAGTTAGCAGAACTATTCATGCCTTATGTATTGCTTTTACTGTGATCCAGGCTACATTACAATCTAAATACAAACAAATAACCATTAGGTAACTATCCTGTGAGAGGTGGTATCAGCATGGAATCATTAGTGCAAAATTAACCAAACCAAAGTGTGGGGAATAGTATCATCCTTGGATGAATTGCACAAACCTAACTTCACAGTCCGCATTAATTAATTACCTACCTACAAACCCTTTTAGTATAAAATTATATTTTATACATAATGTACTGGGAAGCATTACAACCTATGCACAAGGTTTTTTTCCTGTTTGAAATTGTTTCATTTTGTGTGCATGTTGTTAGAAGTAATTCTTGCCATGTGTGGAAATACATGAAAACAGTGTCAAATATAATGCAATGTACACAGTTCTAACAAACTATTATGAGAATAGTTTCTTTGGCTTGCCTCATTAAATCATCATGAAGATCACATATTCTGAATGTATTGGCTGATGTTCGTCATAAAAAAAAAAAAACTTTCTACATGCCATCTTCAAATAGATCTTATTGGCAGCCTTCAACTACACAGAACTGTCACATTTTTTGCTTCTCCAAGACAATACTTGATACTGCTTCTTCTTCTTCTTCTCGTGTCGATGACAGCATCAAATATATGGCAGTTTTTCTGCTATACTTGATACTAAATTAAAATCATATTCCATATCCTTTCTAATTTGTGAAGCTTTATCATATTAAGAAATATGAAACTGAAATTTTTTTTTAGTCATAAACAGTAAGAAAAATATAAGCAGTATTTAGTTTTTATGGATAAGTGGCTTAATTAATGAAACACTATCTTTCTAGAACAATGTTACAATATGTTAGAAAGATGATAACCAAACTAACATTCTAGGAAATAAAGAATTTTCAATGATATAAAAACCAGATATGTCTTGCAGTGGTTACATGAGCTTTATTTTCGATAGCCTTTACTGGAAATCACTAATAATTCTTGGTGTGTTACACCTTGTAAATACACGCCACCTGCAGAATACAATCAATGAAAGCCTGGAACTGCTTGTAAAAACTATTTTATCAGGCAATAAAATACTGACAGAAACAATGTCTTCATGTGTAGTAATTATCCACAGAAAATTGAAATTGACAATTTTTTCGTGTCAAGGCAAGTGTACAAATGTGTAGCAAAATAGAAAAAAAATTGTTTGTTTAATGAAATGACAGTTTTTTTTTTTTTGCCATCTGTAAAGGTGTGTCACATGCTTGCAATCATAATTGAAAATATTAATTCACAACACAAATATATACAGCCATACTTACGGCACCATGGCAAGTAGACCCAAAGGTTTCCTGCATACCCTGCTCCGTTCCTGTCAGCACGTAGCTGCAAGTTCCCATGGTACCTCCAATTAACACAGGTTGTCCAGTTAGTTGGTAGTCTACTGGTATTAGTGGATGGTGGGGTGGAAATGCACGAGTTGAACCCTGTTAATAAATTTTAAATATTCAGGGAAAATATTCAAATTTTACATAACAGCTGCTCTACAGGCTCTAGGTCTCCAACAATGTGGCCGATAGTACTCTGCTACAAAATACTTAAAATCAATGTCTACATAATACAAATTACTGTCTGTGTATCTGACTGTATAGAGGTCAGTTTCACAGGAAATAAAAAGGAACACTGGCAGAAAAAATAATATATAATGCTACCTGTATACAGACAGCAAGAAGTTAATTGTATTTTTTTAGTAATTGATTTGCTAAATTATACAAAAAGAAGTTTGCTAGCTTTAAAAGGGCAATCACAAAGTTTATGTGGATATACTCAATATTGTCAGAATAACACATCAAAAAGTAAACTCTCAGCTTTGTTGGTATGGTCATTATGTTCATTCGCCAAACCAAGATTTGACATAATATCCAATCAGCAAATATATATATAAATTTATTTATTTATTTTGCTTATGACATTAGAAGCGGGAAAGGACAGGGGCAAGGAATGGGAAGGAATTCTGCCATGGACTTTTGAAGGAAGCATCCTGGCATTCACCTGGAGTGAATTGAGGAAACCATGAAAAACCAAAATCTGGATGCCCATATCGGGATTCGAAACCGCGTCCTCCCGAATGCGATATAAATTCTAATAGTGCTGAATAAATAAGGATCAATTATGGAATAAGCACCAAGTGTTGGATGATTGGAGGCGATCCCAGTGCATTAATGGTATAAAATGTTCTCAAGCCTCCCATTGGGGAAATGCATCAACTTGATGTTTCAAAATCGCTTCTCATCTTCTAGTGAAGTGTAGAGCTCCCAGAAAGTCTCTACTGTTGCCCAGTGCAGGTCACATAAGAAAAGACTCTCCTAGAGCTATACATTTTGCCAGACAGTGAGATTGGAGAGCAATTTCGAAATGTCGCATCAAATGTATACATTTCCTTGGTGGAAGGCTCAAGAACATTTCATACACTAAATGATGGGTTTACTATTAGGGTCTTCTCAGAGACTGAGGCTAGGTGGATGTCTGGCAACCAGAATAATTTGGCAAGTTTGTCATCTAAGGATTTTAGACACAGTGAACAGTTGTAAAACAGTTGTTGGGGTTGACAGAGTTGAGAGAGTAGCATGGGCTGTCACTGGATATTCTAGGTTTCATGTGTAGACTGTTTGGATTCCATGTTATTAGATCTTTAATTCTAAATGTGTTCTCACTATTTTTCCTCTACAGGGCACCCTGTCTCTCCTATGTACGCCCAGCCACAGTTGCATGAAATTTCATAGACCCCAGCAACCTGCAAAAGGGGGGGGGGGAGAGTGTTTCTCCTTGACCTTGGCTTGTAAGTTACTAACCTTGCTGTGTGCCTTACAAACTGGTATTAATTCAACTTTTCTAAATAGCTTGCCAATTCTGTCTGTAATACCTCTTATGTAGGGCAGAACTGCAACTCTGCATTCCTGAGTGACAGGCTGGTTTCATGCAGAGTTGTTTGAAACATTCAAAGTTCTCCCTGTCGTGGCTGGTTGCAAAGCCCTCTAATTGAGAGGTTGTGGTTAACATTTTACCTGAATGTGTATTGCAGAGCATCCAACTTCGTTGGTAAACTTTTAGCGTCACACACTTTTGTCACTCGAGTACAGAACGTCATGAGGATACCAGATTTAGCCATCTCACAGAGTGACTGTTAGCTAGGAACGTGATAGGGGTAGATTCGAACAGAGAGAGGCATAATGATTTTGATCTAATACACGAGCACTGCAAAATATCACGAAAATATCATAAAACTGAGTAACGAATGTAGTGAGGTTTGTAACAGAATTTTGTAATTTGTCGTAAAACAGTGAAAAATAAAAACAGTAAGAAAATTAGAAACAACAAGATCAGAAACAAAAATAAAGAAACAGAAAAATTAGCAAAGGAAAAAAAAAAAAAAACTAGAAGGGAACCGGGAGTGGCAATGAAAAAAAAAAGGAATTATAAATTACACATTAGGATAGGGAAATTATATATATATATATATATATACATATTTGGTGTACCAAGGTGAGAAATATAAGAATTGTTTGAGACTGAGGTCAGGTTGGGGGGGGGGGGGGGATGTCTTTAATCCAAAATATGCTGGTAGGAAGGCCAATTCTCAGATCTGAAGCTTGGATTGGGATGTGGTTTCAGACTAGAACAGTTACCACAGATGAAGAGCAGCTGGGATTGATGAACATAAAAAAGAACAAACACAAGAAACATGCAATATTTCGGCAGTTAGCCTTATTCTTGCTAAAAGTGAGACAACAGGCGGAGTAATCATGTATTCGCCTATATGGGCAACTACCAATCTCATGTCATTGGTGAGTCTTGATTAGCAATGAGATTTCTGATTAACATAATCACATTTTTCTTCAAGAGTAGTTTATGCGGAGGTAAAACTGATAGGTTTAAGGAATTGAGAACTCAGGTGGATTTGTCACACTGGATAGAATCAAAGCTTAGGCACACCTTAGTATTGCCTGGCAGTAAATTTGAAATAATGAAATCATTAATAGTCGTGCAGTCATCATTTGAAGGGCAAAGAATTCAAAACATTATTGCCAGTGATTTGGTTACATTGAAAATTTTATTAATTATGGTGTTTCAATCTCAGTAACAATACATAGGCATTTTGATAGAGTCAGCAGAGAAATATGTTTGGAATTTGTAAGCTACCCTTCGCTTTATCTTCGAGATTCCGTTAAAATCCGACAAAGTTTGAGGTTAACATCAGTACACGATACCACAGTTAAAAGCGAAATAACAACACTTTGAGTACAGTAAAGTAAACAAACAGCACATAGCAAAAGTAAATAAACCATAAATTGCAATAAATCAAGGATATTCCAGCAGGAAATAGGTTATTCCATATAAAAGTGAACTTTCACTATCAGATCCTAATATTGGTTAAGGAGATAGTCTGAACAGATTTTAAGGAGGTAAATGTTAAATAACAATAAAAATAGTGCCTAAACAAACCTTTTATCATAACTACTAAACATTATTCCAGAGGGAAATAAATAATTTCACTATAAAGCAAATCTAACCCTAAATTCTGCCATATACCAGATTTTGGTATTTCTGAAGAGATTTTAATACAGTAAAGATTGTGAAAAGTAAATAAAAGCCAGGCCTAGACCTACAATAACAATAACTTCACAGTAAAATAAAGTTCTGTAGAAATTTTAAAGAAATAAATATGATTACTGGATAGTAGACTGAAGTAGATGAAAATAACAGATTCTGATGTAATTTGACCATTTAAAAGCTCTAAGAGTAAATATAATAATGCCTGAGACAGTTTAGAAGGATAACTGATAAGTTTCTAATAGTTTCTAACCACTTAATAATGACAGGAAGTAGTTTTGAAGAAATTTGATAGCTCATTTGCATAAGCAATTTACATAAATGATTTTAGGTCTTTTAAGTAATTTCAGGACTTAAAAAGTAGATGGAAATACAGTAAATAATCTTCTCTTTCAGTTTTAACAGGTTCCCAGTAGTTTAATCCAGAGTAATATGAAATATTAGTAAAAATAGGAAGCAGGTATACAGACGAAATTATCAAACCTTTCAGCACTAATTCCAGCAATGTTAAACCATTTTAAAAGCGCTAAGAACAGGTAGAAGCTAGTAAATACACTTAATTAATTTTCTATAACCATTAAAAGACATTTTACTAACCTGCTGTTTGTTAATCCACTTTCGAAATAAATCGCTAGATGCACCGTACACATAAGATGCTTTTTCACTGATTTTTAAACACTGTCACACGACATAAGGTAACTAATAAATTAAAACAGTCCGAAAAAGAATTAAATTCATCTAAATCTCGTAGTTTCCAGCCATTTAAGTATTTTTAAATGTTATCAGAACGTACAAAATAGGTCACTCAACTTTAACATTTTCTTATTCAAAAGCCTACCAAGATTCCGGTTTAAAAAGTAGTTTTCCTTAAAGATCCACTCTTCTAGTTTCGCACACCTTAATTTCATGTTATTTAACTCAGTAGAACAGATGTTAGAGAATTTTTGAAACCACTCGAAAATAGCCCACCTGGCAATAACAGAACAATTTTATTGTGTCCAAGATATCACACATACAAAGATGGGACAACTTTTAAAACACGTATTTTAATACAGGCTACACATTAGTAATTTTTCCGGTTTAATAATTAACATACCTTCAGAGCTATACATAAAAATACATAAATAATAAAAATGGTGATGTTCGAAATCTCTGTTTATAGTAATAACTTAATCAGTTCCTAACAGATTTAAATAAAATTTACATTTTTGAGTGGCTAAAATCCGGGCCAACATTTTGATCATAATTTCATGTTTGTAACTTATGACGTGTAAAAATTCCTAAAATTTCCTGGGTGTGTTGCAACAGTAGGACTATTTAAAATTTGCGGTGACGTCAGACCTAAAATAAAAGTTAAAAATAAATTAAAATTTTGCCACACCACACGACACGCGTAAACTCCCATAACTCGTGCCATTTCTAGATTTTAAATTGAACACCTTGGAAAGAAGTTATAAAAATAAATGTCATGGATTATGTGAGAACGCGGCAGAGCACGGCCGGAGGGCAGCGTCCTTGAAGTACTCCTATATAAGCGAGTCAGGGGGTGAAAGTCGAGGCCGGTCCAGTACAGTACATCGTCTAGCTTGGAGGAGAACGCATGCTCCTCGCGAGTGCGAAAGCTTCGGGGCGCGCGGAGGCTTTTGGTCGGGAAGTTCAAAACATGATGGCCGATCGGCGCCATCTTCAAAATTTTGCCTGAACAATGTGACTAAGTAACATTTTCCGACATGTGATTTTTCTAACGATCAAGATTCATTTTGGGGAGTGCGGTTTGTTCTGTTTCATGATTTGTGATCTTCGGTTGACGATTTTTCTCCGATTGCCATTGCTGTGACTTTTGTAACTTATTTGAAAATTTTCAAGAACATATTTCAGTTATCAGGATTCAGACTTTCATTTCTATATTAGTACCTTTCTTACAGGAGGTTAATCTGTAAGTGGCGACCGCGGTAATTATTACAGTTAGCATTCTACAGGTTTTAACATGGTAATAGAACTTTTTCAGAACTTTGACAACTTTTGGACGACTTCGAGTTTAGGTGCTGAAGCCAATACCAACCCCAATATGTGGCTTTACGTCCTAACAAATTCCAAGTTAATTTGAGCAACCAATCACTAAATTCATAATCATTATTTGTTCACATATTCTGGATCAATCTTTGAAGTTAGGCAAGTGACGATAAGGGGGAACATTTGATGTTGGTTTCAACAATATCCGGCCTACTTGCATGTTTAGGAACGACAGTAACTGTCAAAAATCACCTCTGAATACAAGTCGTTTGACACCAAAAGGGATATTATCAGTCATGATGTCTTTTAGTAATCTATTGTCATAAAACACTAATTTGGTCACGTTCTACCATGCAGTGACATCGCACTATGACGTTGCACTATGATGTTACACTTTTTGCCGTTATTGCACAACTTACGACCAGAGCCATTCTTCTAGATCAGAGATACGGCCCGCGGGCCCTATCAATACGGCCCACGATCGCAATGTGACACAGAAAGAAAAATCATGTTTTTTACAGCTTTTAGACTTCAATCGATTACTCTACGGAATTATTTGAATCTGGCCCGCCTACGCATTCTAAATTTAATATATGGCCCTCTGCAAAATTGAGTTTGACACCTATGTTCTAGATTATGCATGTTATTTAATGAATTTCTATTTATCTAAGCACCAGAAAATGAATTAACTGTCAGAACGCTGAATGATAAATACATATTCTGTTTAAATCGACAAAATTATTATTAGTTGCTAATATGTAAGACAAAACCTTTTAGTTTGTGATTAGCAATGATTAGATTGTTACTCTAATTGCCACTTGACTTTACAGCAGAGGGTATGAGTAAATTATTATTATTATTATTTTTAAATAATTTAAATTGTATTCACAAGTGTCCTGTTACTTACATCGTTACTTCATTTTGAACAAAAGTAGTTCCACACTGATTGTGATCTATACAGCCTAGACTCCAATTAAATCTAATATTACCTGGCATGAAATAAATTAAAATTTAAAAAAAAAATACCTCTGCTTCACTGATGACAAAATTCAGTCGTATGTAAATGAAATTAGCCATTCAACTGTTGTAATATTGTTTTGAATTACAGATAACAAAAAAAGGAAGAAGTAAGATCGTGAAGACTTTTGATTTAGTTTATATTGCAATGCATTATTGCCACCAAGTTGCGACACAGTACATGTATAAACATGCATGTGATTGAAATATTGACAAGTATAGCATAGTATGAGGTTATGTTGAAATACAACCTGCATCAGGATGGCAACAGAAACCTTTTGTTACAGCGCAAGGCACTAGGAATTGCATTGATCTTTATTTTATAACAATTCTACTTATTTAAGCAATTTCTAAGAAATGAACTGCTAGAACAGTGAAAGAAAATTATGTATTTTGTTTAAATTGGCATATTAATCATCAGTTGCTTTCTTTACTGAAATCATTATTTGGCTTGAATAAAAATTCCAAATTGATCACTAGGGTTCAGATCTTTAAGAAAAGTACCATATTTTTTTTCCTGTCTTCTTTTTCAGCTGAAATACTTAATTAAACACCAACTCAATGTTTCTGATTGTTTGCAAATGTATTTTATATAGCCTATAAAAGCACATTCAGGCCATTTTCCTAATTTTGGTCATATTACAAGATTATTTACGGTCATATTTTGAGGAAAAATCTGGTAACTTTTAATAGAAGTTATTAAACTAAGGATAAAAGAAAGGGTTTTAGGCAAAATAAATTACAGGGAAAATGACTCATCACTCACCAAAGTTGAAGGCTGTGACGAGTGAAAAACATTTATGACGTCCACAATAATACCCAATATTTCGGTTTTACACCAACATCCTGTAGGAAATGAGTCATGTGGTTAGGGAGTTTACACTAATTCTATCACCTTCTGCGATATACATATATAACATCTCAGTCTCTCCTGACATATCAATAATGCACTCGGTCATGTGTTAAACTTCGGCGTGTGCACACCTACCGATCCACATGACTCATTTCGGTCCAAGAATAAGGTGTAAAACCAAAATATTGTGTATTCTTGTATTCGTCATATATGTTTTCTCGATGGTTGAAGCCTTAATAGAAGTTATAGATGAGAAGAAATTAAGATAATTATTCACAGAAATGTACTCCTGTTATACACTGGAGAAAGAAACAAAACTAATTGTCACTGAAATTGGTCAGAATTCACTAGTCAAGAATTATAAATTATTCAATAAAAGTTTCTCGGGAGTCCAGCCGGATGGTGTCATAAAACGACGACGTTTCGTGCTCTGTTGTCTTCATCAGGTCTATTTTGGATATTTCTTCTCAAAATCACAAAAATAGACTGGCTTCGCTCCCTCCGAAATTCGAATGTCGTGTACAGGGTTTGCCAGGACGCCCAATCAGCGCGCTGGAACTGAGGGTATCAGTGTTGCGGACTGCGTATGGAGCCAAAATGGTCACCCATCCAAGTGCTGATCACGTTCACCATTGCTTAACCGGTCTACCGCAAGCCGAGGGTATCAGTGTTGCGGACTGCGTATTGAGCCATACGCAGTCACCCATCCAAGCACTCGCCACGTTCAACGTTGCTTAACCTGTAGACGTAAGTGCTGGCAAACTATGTCCATGGCGTCAGTTTGCTTCTATTTGGCCTTGTTGTGAAGATTTCTGTTTTTTAAGACATAGATCTTTAATAATTGGTCTCCAGGCTTCACTTAAATACAGTCCACTGTCCCTATTGATGTTATTATCGTTAAGTTTAATTTCTAATGCTTACCGAATTACCGAGTCCCAGAACGAAGAGACTCTGGCCAGCACCACCGTTTCATCAAACACTATTTTATGTTGTTCATCGAACGCATGTTCGGCTATTGCGGACTTTTCTACTTGCACCAGTCTCAAGTGTCGTTTGTGCTCGGTGATACGCTCGGCGATGGTTCTGATCGTTTGTCCAATATAAACTTTGCCGCATTCGCAAGGTATTGAATAAATTCCAGGAATTCTTAGGCCCAAATCATCCTTAACGGAGCGAAGCACATCACGTATCTTGGCGGGCGGCCGAAAAATGCTCTTTATACCAGAACGCGCCAAGAGCCTTCCAATCTTTCCGGACGTGTTGCCGGCATATGGCAGAAAGGCAAGAGATTTTGGTGGTTCAATCTGTTCATTCGGTGGTCTTGGTGGCTTCTGTATAAAAGCACGCTCTATCTGTCGCCGAGAGTACCCGTTCTGATCAAAGACAGTCCTTAGATGTTTCAACTCCAGCGGTAAGCTCTCACGATCGGAAATGGCTCTCACTCTGCGCACCAATGTGGTCAATACGGAGTGGCGTTGTGCTGGGTGGTGGTAACTGGTTGCACCCAAATAACGTTCAGTGTGGGTGGGTTTACGGTACACACTATGTGCCAAAGATCCATCAAGTTTGCGTTTGATTAAAATGTCCAAGAACGGGATGCACCCGTCCTTCTCAACTTCCGACCATCTTAATGGGATCCATCCCAACATACGGTTTACGATGGAAGTTGAGAAGGACGGGTGCATCCCGTTCTTGGACATTTTAATCAAACGCAAACTTGATGGATCTTTGGCACATAGTGTGTACCGTAAACCCACCCACACTGAACGTTATTTGGATGCAACCAGTTACCACCACCCAGCACAACGCCACTCCGTATTGACCACATTGGTGCGCAGAGCGAGAGCCATTTCCGATCGTGAGAGCTTACCGCTGGAGTTGAAACATCTAAGGACTGTCTTTGATCAGAACGGGTACTCTCGGCGACAGATAGAGTGTGCTTTTATACAGAAGCCACCAAGACCACCGAATGAACAGATTGAACCACCAAAATCTCTTGCCTTTCTGCCATATGCCAGCAACACGTCCGGAAAGATTGGAAGGCTCTTGGCGCGTTCTGGTATAAAGAGCATTTTTCGGCCGCCCGCCAAGATACGTGATGTGCTTCGCTCGGTTAAGGGTGATTTGGGCCTAAGAATTCCTGGAATTTATTCAATACCTTGCGAATGCGGCAAAGTTTATATTGGACAGACGATCAGAACCATCGCCGAGCGTATCACCGAGCACAAACGACACTTGAGACTGGTGCAAGTAGAAAAGTCCGCAATAGCCGAACATGCGTTCGATGAACAACATAAAATAGTGTTTGATGAAATGGTGGTGCTGGCCAGAGTCTCTTCGTTCTGGGACTCGGTAATTCGGGAAGCATTAGAAATTAAACTTAACGATAATAACATCAATAGGGACAGTGGACTGTATTTAAGTGAAGCCTGGAGACCAATTATTAAAGATCTATGTCTTAAAAAACAGAAATCTTCACAACAAGGCCAAATAGAAGCAAACTGACGCCATGGACATAGTTTGCCAGCACTTACGTCTACAGGTTAAGCAACGTTGAACGTGGCGAGTGCTTGGATGGGTGACTGCGTATGGCTCAATACGCAGTCCGCAACACTGATACCCTCGGCTTGCGGTAGACCGGTTAAGCAACGGTGAGCGTGGTCAGCACTTGGATGGGTGACCATTTTGGCTCCATACGCAGTCCGCAACACTGATACCCTCAGTTCCAGCGCGCTGATTGGGCGTCCTGGCCACCCTCTGTACACGACATTCGAATTTCGGAGGGAGCGAAGCCAGTCTGTTTTTGTGATTTTGAGAAGAAATATCCAAAATAGACCTGATAAAGACAACAGAGCACGTTGTCGAAATGTCGTCGTTTTATGACACCATCCGGCTGGACTCCCGAGAAACTTTTATTGAATCAATACGCCGGGAAAGTCTCCATTTACATACCATTTACATATTATAAATTATTGTCAGTCTCTAAATGTTAATGTTCCACCCGCCTTTTAATTTCAACAATGCAGCAGCAGCATGCCTGTGTCGAGCCGCGTCAATCAATGTCTCACTTGCAACGGTAACATGGGAGTTGCGTCCACTGTAGGAACCCACCAATGAGTTGAGAGGAACGAATTGCTATCATTTCATCATCTGTTCAGACAAACAATTGCTTAACAGGAAACCCCTCCCTACCAAGATCAGGCATTCCCAGCATACCAGACATGCACAAAGCCTTTGGTCATTAACACTGTCACCAATGCTTTTGAAACTAATCCTCAGCCAGTGTTAAATCTGCAGTGGATCAGTAAATACTGCCATGCTGGAAACAACATTTTTCAGAAAGTGTGAAGTTACGGACTGAGTTACGTAAAGCAATTTGGATAGGAGTATTTTAGTACAGATAAAAGAGTTCTCGTCGGTAAATTATGCGAAACTGAAGTGACTGAAACAAAGTGATTTCATGTGCAGCAGCATTGCAATACATCATAACACAAGAATAACATCTCACGGCATTCGGCTCGACGAAGCAAACAGCGAATTTTTTTAGTTACATCTTCCCAATCGTCAATTTTTTTCTAAAGATCTCTGTGAAACGATGGAGTCAGCCAACATCCCACTTTATAAAGTGAACAATGAACATTTCAAATCCTTCTTGGAGAATAAAACAACACAGACGATTCCAACCGAATCAACATTGATGAAGAACTATTTCCGTCTAAATGAAAATATATTGCAGACAATCAGAACTAAGATAGGCATCAATAAGATCTGGGTATCAGTGGATGAAAGTACCGATACTTGTGAGAGATACATTGTAAATGTTATCATTGGAACCCTACTTGCTGATAGACCGGGTGGACTGTGAAGTTGTTGAATCAGCAAAACACTCAACAACTGCAGTCCATTTCGACAACGCTATGAAACTGTTATGGAATGGTGAAGTTAAGCAAGAACATGTCTTACTATTTGCGACTGACTTTGCGCCGTACATGGTAAAGGCTGGAAAAGGTCTTAAGATGTTGAATCCTTTGATGGCGCATTTAATTTGTCTCGCTCGTGGATTACATAGGGTTGCCGTGGAAGTAAGACTAAATTTCCCTGATGTTGATAGGTTAATATCAAATGTAAAAAAGATTTTTGTCAAAGCTCCAATAAAAATATGATGTGATCAAAGAAGAGACCTCAAACTTTAAAATGCCTCTATTAATTTTGGTTAGGCATCAAGGCAGATAAATGGCTCATGACAAAAATAATAATAGTAATAATCATATTGTCCCTTAAGTGTTAAATTAAAAAATACAAACAAAAAAATCCCTGTTCTAATAATACAATGTGACCTAGGCAGAGACCTTAATATTTAAAATGATATCTCATTAATCAATTTTGGTTAGGTATGAATGGGAACAGAGGCTCATGTCAAAAACCTTTAAGAAATAATATATATGATTTTCTGTAAGAAAAGTAAAGGAAATTAACCCACCACATACCAAAGTGGACGGATGCAATGAGAGAACACTAATGCTGACAAACAACTACACAATATTTCGGCATCTGCCTTGCTCACAAATGGAAAAACGGGCCATTAGGCTCGGAACGTGTGTGCACAACGAACGTTCGTGCACACACGTTCCGAGCCTAATGGCCCGTTTTTCCATTTGTGAGCAAGGCAGATGCCGAAATATTGTGTAGTTGTTTGTCAGCATTAGTGTTCTCTCATTGCATCCGTCCACTTTGGTATGTGGTGGGTTAATTTTCCTTTCTTTTCTTATTTATATTGCCTAGAAGCCGCTTCCATTTTCCTTAGTTGCATCATATGATTTTCTGTTTAACATATGTTCATCAAAATTTTCACAATACTTCTTTTTTTTTTTACCGAGAACAGATTTATATTATTACACTTGCAGACATTTCAGTACGCTTTATCCCCAAAATTATTTCAAATCATAAATCTACAAATATATTTGGTAAAACAAAGTGCAAAAGGATTATTTGATAAATGCAACTGACTACTAACCTTTCTGTGCACCAAGAGTGTTTTAGGTTTACCCTCAAGAAAATGTTCTTCAATTTTTGCAATATTATGTGACACATCATAAATAACATGCATGTCTAAATCATCTGGAGTCATATGAAACTGTTTAGCAAAAGCCTGAAACAAAATCAAAGAAAATAGAGAAATTGTAGGGAAAGAAGGTTATAAAACAACCCATTTTATTTCTGCTGAATATGTGTTTTATTCTTGACAAGTGTTAATACACATTATCAACAAACCTGTCTGCTCAGAAATGTCATGGAACTACGATTAACCCAAGCAAAGTTAGCAGCTGCTGCCATAGACTTCAGATAATCTTGACCCTCTTGTGAGTTTATGCGTGCACAAGCCAACTGACGGTCATTGGTTTCAATATTATCACGCTTCATGGCCCGTTCCATTGCAACCAAGGCATCTGCAAAAACAGATATCCAAGAACAATAATGACTTGTACTGATTAAAATGTAATCAAATTCAGTAAATTCTTAATTTAAACAAGTTTTTCAACAAATGGATGTGAAAGTGGATCATTTATTTCGTAAGAAAACTTACAAAGAACCAGAAAATCATTGAACATGGACAGAATGCTGCAGTTGCAAATATTTAAAGGTGAAGGATCAATTCAAATTCAGTTGCAGCAGCTAAGAGGTGCCACAGAGTTCTACTGGCGACAAAATGAGACCCCGTTTACATCAGCATTTCTCAACTTTGTGCAACCCGAGGAAAAACAAATTTTCAAATTAATGCCGTGGACCACTAACTTATATAGGCCGAATCTTTTACCACGTGTATGTTATCACATTCTGGTGCATATTTTACTGTCTCATTATAACATGATAAATATAAAAGGAAGTTCTGAACACCTATGAAACTGGAAGTGAATTATTAAAAGTAAATTACATATTGAACAAACTCTCTATATTAAGTAAACAAATGGATAATAATGTTACTGTAGGTTGGTTAATACAGGGCGTTCGCCGGTAAACGCTACCCTCCCAGTCTGTTGCCGTCGGCAACTTGCTCGGTCAGTCCCGCCAGCTGTTTCCGCCACACGGCACCGTGAATCACCGCACTGTTTAACACCTCCGCTGCCCCAACAGTGCAGTGCAGTGACCCTTACATTGTTAAGAATGGTTTCTTTGCATTGTAGATAGTTTGTGACTTCAGTATCTTATTAATCAGTGTTGTGAATAAACGTTTCTTTGCGGTTTGGCTGGTTTGGGGCTTCATACTCTTATTAATCTGTACCGTGTTTGAGTGTGAGTAAAATTATGGTACGTTACAGTTTGCAACAAAGAATATTTCTCTACCATACATATGTGAAGAAGAAGTCGTTTAAAAAGTGTCGCAGTAATTTCGTCGCGAATTTCCTGGCGCTTTACTGCCAGCTAAATCAACAATTCTGCGTCTGGTTAAAAAAGTAGAGAAACGGGTTCATTTTTTAACAAAAGAGACTGTCGGTCAAACCGTATTCTCGCAGAGGAGAAAATTGACGATATCGCTTTTCGACTAGAACAGTCACCCAAAAATCATTAAGTCAGTTAGGGCAGCGTGTGTCTCGAAATATGTTCAGAAGATGTGAAATGTGCATTACACAAGAGGGTCAACACTTCCAGCATCTTTTATAAGGTAAGCTAATGAATTACGTCACATTTAAATGCTTAGCACACAAGTTTATGAAGCGTAATTATTATGAAATAGTCCGCGGCCGACGGTCGAACAATGCCGGAAACTGAGCGCTCGCTCGCCGGGAGCAGTTTCTTCCTTGTAGCGCTAACAGTGGGTTGCGTTTAATACAGGGCGTTCGCCGGTAAACGCTACCCTCCCAGTCTGTTGCCGTCGGCAACTTGCTCGGTCAGTCCCGCCAGCTGTTTCCGCCACACGGCACCGTGAATCACCGCACTGTTTAACACCTCCGCTGCCCCAACAGTGCAGTGCAGTGACCCTTACATTGTTAAGAATGGTTTCTTTGCATTGTAGATAGTTTGTGACTTCAGTATCTTATTAATCAGTGTTGTGAATAAACGTTTCTTGCGGTTTGGCTGGTTTGGGGCTTCATACTCTTATTAATCTGTACCGTGTTTGAGTGTGAGTAAAATTATGGTACGTTACAGTTTGCAACAAAGAATATTTCTCTACCATACATATGTGAAGAAGAAGTCGTTTAAAAAGTGTCGCAGTAAATTTCGTCGCGAATTTCCTGGCGCTTTACTGCCAGCTAAATCTGCGTCTGGTTAAAAAAGTAAGAGAAACGGGTTCATTTTTTAACAAAAAGAGACTGTCGGTCAACCGTATTCTCGCAGAGGAGAAAATTGACGATATCGCTTTTCGACTAGAACAGTCACCCAAAAAATCATTAAGTCAGTTAGGGCAGCGTGTGTCTCGAAATATGTTCAGAAGATGTGAAATGTGCATTACACAAGAGGGTCAACACTTCCAGCATCTTTTATAAGGTAAGCTAATGAATTACGTCACATTTAAATGCTTAGCACACAAGTTTATGAAGTTTATGAAGCGTAATTATTATGAAATAGTCCGCGGCCGACGGTCGAACAATGCCGGAAACTGAGCGCTCGCTCGCCGGGAGCAGTTTCTTCCTTGTAGCGCTAACAGTGGGTTGCGTTTCCCGGCGAACGCCCTGTACAACATACCACAGAACTACATGGCCAAAATAAAAGTAGATCTTAGACTTTTTATCTCCGTTTACTTCACCACACTTATATTACCAACTCCACCACATACTGTGGCATCTCACACCTACTATAAGACCCTCAAAAACCTTTTTTACTTAGATAAATGGTGTTCTTTTTTATGCCAACTGGAAATGAATAGACTATTGTAGGAACAATGCTGTCCTATCATCAACCTGGAAATGCCAGATTTTTACCAGGACATGGAAATATTCACAGCTTTTAAAAAAATATGATTTTAGTTTATATTCTTTTGAAGCCATATACAATACAAATATGGTATCTAATTTATAACATTCTGCTTGCGGACCACCTAAACGACCTTTGCAAACCACAGGTTGAGAAATACTGCTCTACATTATAAGTGATTTCCAGTCATCATAGGTGGGATGCACTACAGACGATAGGTTTTGGGACAGTACACGAATAAAGAGATCCTAGCTGTTAAGATCTTTGGCTACATGCTCGTTCACTCGTCGGAAATACTTTACTTGTTTTAGCAAAACCTGCTGAAGAGGAAATCTGTATGTTCTTTTATACATGAGAGTAGCCTTATATATTCTGTATGATATATGCTGCCACTTCTGTAATAAACTTTTACAAATGCTACCAAGAGGTGAAGGTAGTTGACTGGAGATAATTGAAGGAGGAAGAAACTTGGTGTGACTATCAGATATGGAAGAGCGAGTGCAGGATAATTTGCAAAAGTGGAAATGACGATATGTTACCAACAGCTGAGACTTTCTGGATTTATAAAGACGACTACTTGACTGGAAACTTTAGCGAACGTTAAGAGCTTTTGACATATGTCTCCAGTATGACTGTTATTCACATTCTCTCTAATCTTTGTCAAAATTTCCCATTCAGCATTTGACATTCACAACAATTCCAATGGGACCCAGAGTACTGTAATGAGGTGGTAACTGTTAAATATACTATGGAATATTTTGTTAAATGAGTGGAGGGTAAATATGGCATTTTTAATGATAACTAAAACTTTGCAAATTTGTATCAAAAGTTCCCGGATATCATATTATATCTTTAAACAAGCAATTCTTATATACATTCTCGACCGGCGGTCTTTCTGTGAGGCAATCTCCGGCTGCACCCACCTCTCATAATGCTCTCTCGTTGACGAAGGTTTTTTTCCCCCAAAAATTTCTTTATTATTTATGTTTTTGTCTTTTCTGTGTTTTCGCGCCCCACATCCATCATCTAAAGGTAAGTGGTGGCTCATTTCCCTATCCTAATTTGATTCCTTTCCGCTACTTAGCATCTTTTATTTATATATATATATATATATTTCGGATCTCGGAAACGGCTACGACGATTTGGATGAAATTTGATATTTAGATAACGTTTTGACTTTAAAGATTACCTAAATAGTTGTCTTCCCTAAAAAATAGCAAGTTTACAAAATACCAACAATTTTTTCACTCGGTATCTTGAAAACGGCACTAACGCCATCTCGTAGACAATTCAGGTACCAGAAAGCCTACAAATAGTTTCTCCTTGATTTGAAAGAATATTTACATGAACAGTTCTTGTACACTAGCTGACCAGTGGAAATATCGGCACTGCAAGTTTCATTGTAAACCATTTAAAAAGGAAGATAATTAAAAATTTATCATTGGTTTTGTTAGAGGTGATACTTTACAGAAACTTCTTTGAAAATAATATTACCAGTACCAGTTATAAAGTAATCATCATTTTTTTTTACCATAAAAAGTAGTTGTTAGTTTGTCATTAAATACTACCACCTTAATTATAAAACATTTAAAAAGTACCAGGGTGACCGATCTTCGCTTGGCATCTTTCGATTTCTGTTCAATATACAATATACAAGAGATTTTGAGTAAAGTTTGATGATGAAGGGAATAATTAAATATTAATACATTTACAAATTCCTGAAAAAGACACGTATGGATGCACATACGAAAAAACAGGTTTTGATAAATAGAATCTTGCCTTTTGAAGCATCTGACCTTGTGCTTTATTTATGTTTATAACAAAGGTTACTTCTTATGGGAATTGTGAAAGGCATGGTTGATCAGAAGATGTGAGGTTACTGTGAGGTATGAGCTTAGTTTTACTGGAGTGAATGAATTTATCACTGATATGTTCTATCATTACCGTGACGTCACAATCTGATGAAGAATTCTTATAGAACTCGACGAAACATATTGAAAATAAAAAATAAATGTTCTTGATATCTCGCTTTGTTTTCAAGATATAGCATGTGAAAAATCAGTTATAGGTATAGTTCCTTGTGCTTTTGGCGACGTTTCTTTTGGTCCACTAGGAACCAAATAAATCATTGAAAGTACATTTCCACCATATAGACATAGCGGTTTTGGTGGATTTTTTTTCTGGTCCAGGCTGGATATAATCCTAATCTCTTCACTTTTGAAATATATCATCTCGAGAACTAAGCGAGATTTCAGAAAAATAAATTCTTTATTTTTGATTTGTCTCGACGAGTTTCATACGAATTCATCTTCAAACTTGGCTATGCCGAAATTTATCTTCTGGTCCTGGTTGCATTTCAATCAACCACGCCAATTTTGAGATACGATATCTTGAGAACTAAGCGAGATATAAAAATAATTATATTTTACTTTCAATTTTTCTCGTCGAATTACATAGGAATCCATCATCAAGGGTTATCGTAGAATCCCCTGTATTACCACAAATCTCGCACCATTAATTTAATCCCTGACTGGCATTAAGATTTCTATTTAACATAATATCATTTTTCTTTGAAAGCAATTTATGAGGCGGTCTCGCAAATGGATCTAGCGATTTGGATTAAATTTCATATGTAGATAACGTTTTGCTTTTCAAGTTCTTGAAACGATTTTTTTAAAAAAAAACTTCCAAGCCTTTTACTTTAATCAAACTTTACTCGAAATCTTGTATATTGAACAGAAATCCAAAGCTGCCGAGCGAAGATCGGTCACCCAGGTACTGAACTCTAACAAGAACAGAGAAACTGAACCTATCACTTATCAATGTTGAAGGCTTGGTAATTGCAGCAACACAAATTAATATGAATACATTAAATGAACAATATCAGGTACTATATCATTCACACAAGAAAAACACAGTAACTTAATGCAAGCATCCTGGCAGAATATTTCTAGAAACAAATGAACAAAATTGGAATTGTGATTCACATTAATAAAAAGCAAAAAAAAATTGGAGTGTGAAGAGTAGTAAATAAATTGGACAAAAATTAATAAAAATAATACATAGTAAATAATATACAACAGAATAAATAGAATCTTAGCAACAATATCCCAAGCTGGAAACTGTCCACCTGCACTGAGACAACCCAAAACCAACCACAATCCTGTCTTCCTTACCCAGATTCTTCTTTGTGGTTATGATTTTCTCAGATTTTTTCCTCCAGTCCATCATATTTTCCTCACTACCCTTACCACACCCCACTTCACCTTCAGTAGCCTTATGACTTCAAAAATATACTGTGCAATTAACATAAGGGACAGTGAAATTCTGTGTACTCATATGGGACAGCATTATCAGCACCTGACAGAGTTTGAAAGAAGCATCATTGTGGGTCGCCATTTAGGCAGCTGCACAAATCATGCCATATCCAGATTTGTGGGGCATTCAAAAGTGCAGTGGCCCTATGGTGGACTACATGGGAACATGAGGGTAGCATCCTTGTCACCAACGTTCCTCTAACCACCACATGGGAGGATCGCTGCATTGTACACCAAACACATCGTAACTTCTTCACGTCTGGGTTAATGCTTGTATTATTGTGATAATGGCTTTAGAGGTGTCCAAATGACAAAGATAAACAGTTTAACAAGAATTTCATACTGTTCCCAGCATGCCAAGGAAGGGGCTGAAACATATAGTGGATGTTTGTGTAGGTATGTAGAACATATTCTATATATGACAAGAAATGTTAGATTTCAGTCCTCTTTTTCTCAAAAAAAAAGGGGAAAAAAAATCTTTAAATGCATTGTTAGATATGGACCATGAAAGGAAAGTTAATATTTTTTGTTTACATAGTTAATAAATCTTGTAATCAATATTTTATTCCGAAAGTTTTCCCAGCTAATAGATTTGGTTACTGAGCTCTCAAAGTGTTTTTCTTTGGGTATGGTAAAAAGAAAAATTATTATTGTTTTGAGCTGAATTTGGATATCATTCTTTTTTCAGCACTAAACCAAAGCCAAACCCATTTGAAATAATTATTTTTGGCAATAAAAAATGGTGAGCAATCTACTGGATTAAATATGTCCAATGATCAAGAAATTATAAAAAAAACTTTGAATGTTATTTTGGTGTTCGATTACTTTTGGAAGGACCACTGAATGATTGTGTTATTGTGTAGTTCTAATGGTATTTACTGGTTATGA
This sequence comes from Vandiemenella viatica, assembly GCA_031002005.1. Classification (NCBI taxonomy): domain Eukaryota; kingdom Metazoa; phylum Arthropoda; class Insecta; order Orthoptera; family Morabidae; genus Vandiemenella; species Vandiemenella viatica. Next base: position 201,284,979 of record JARYHS010013630.1, on the reverse strand, counting down.
GATTTAAAATTTTAATTGGTTGATTCTAGTGACTGCAAGTACTTAATCAACACATAAATTTTGATCACATAATGAAATTTCTTAAACACAAAACAAAATATCGTGCATTCCGATTTTTAACTTTGCAAGCTAATTCAAAAGCTCAAGTTTTAGTTATTTAGTATTAAGTGCAGATTTATCATATTCTGTATTGTGTTTCTGGTTTTCTAATCACAGTACGAGTATGCTGTACACCTGATTTTTTTGCTGTGGCCAGCTATTCATGAAAGTTGTAGTTTTGATGTATATTTGTATCCATTAGTGATGTGCCGGATATCCCTATCCGCGGATATCCGAGGGGAAAAAAAAGATCTGTATCCGTTACTTTTTTTTAGCGGATCTTTAACAGATCTTTTGTAAAGAATTTCATCAAGCACTTATATAAAATTTTAAAGATAGCAATGAAATACTATTAACTTCAATTCCAATTACTTTGTATTTGTTAAAATCTCATATCAGTCACATTTATATTGCAGAAATTAATTATTTAAACATTTATTTTTACTAGGTTACCAAAGGTAGCTGGTAACTTACCACTGTAGTAAGTTTTAATGTATTATTTTAGCTATTTTTATTGTGAGATCAGATCTCTAATCTTTGTGATTTTGTAAGAAAAAAGCTTATGCTTGGGGTGGATCATAAACTTGAATCTTAACTGTGATCGTGCATACCTAAGGTGTTACAGTTCTGACTTAGCTTTTAACACAGTCGCCACCGTAGTTTTAAGCAAGAAACTAAGGAAAGGTGAAAGTTCAATGACGATTGTTCAGTTCTGGTATGATGAATATATTCTTTAAAAAATATTACAAAGTCAGAATACTGCACAGGCAATCAGACAACCTTTCCAAAACTATTTCACAGATTCGACTGAACATTCGAGCACGACCAAACCCCACGCTTCCACTATTTCTTAACTACATGAGTTCTTCAAAATAAAACTTCCACCCCTGATGACAAAAATTCAACCGATACTAAACAACTTGGCAGTTTGCCGCGCCACGAGCCCAGAGCTGGCCACCTTACTACATAATGCGTCTATACCGACTAACTGCTGCTTCTTGAATGGGGCGAGAGTAGGTTCTGGAGGGGGTATTTATAGGATCGCCGATTCTTGGACCGTGAGAACTTCCTTATCTCGATTTTCCCAGGGACTTTATCCGATAGCTGATCAGTTTCAGACAAATGTTACCAAATCCAATTTGATCATGACAATAAAAATCTCTCTGAAATTTTGGTAGTAGCAAGGTATTGTTACAAATGTCAAATTTTGTAACTTTAATAATTTCGCCAGAGTCATAAAGATGTAATTGCCATAACTTTCGGAATATTACTCCTATCAAGCTGAAACAAATTTAATTCTACTCTCCTATTGCTCATCATTATCAGGTATCAAATAAAGAATTTTACCTAATTTTGAAAGCGGTCTAAAATTCGAAAACAAAATTTAATGTCTTGAAATATTTCGAATATTGACTTGAAAATAACTCTAAACAAATTTCCCTAATGAAAAACTATTACTGTAAAATTTGGAATCTCTAAGTCCATTCCCTGATTTATTACGAATTTTATAAATATCACTCCACCCGAATGCTGAGCGATCGCATCATTTCGTCCAAGCGTTTTTCTCGCGCCAAAACCCATTTTATTTTATTACTATTAAATGCTTTAATATTTTGAAATAGAACTTTTCCAGAAATCTTTATATTTAAATAAACTTTACTCTTAATATAATTTCTTTTCATGAATCCCCGAAAAAGACTGAAATTTCCAACTTTTTCATTTATCACATTACATTCAAAAACCATCTTTAGAATGTATGAATCTCTCTAAAATTTTAATATGTTAATTAAACCGAAATTACGATGCTTTCTATCTATCACTTGATTTCTTAACTGTTTTCTAATAGCTAAATACTTTGAGTTTAGAGTGAAGAACTACGTGATAAAATTCTAAACTGGCAAATCACTTTTAAACATATTCAGACTCTAAGTAAGATCTTTTAACAACAAAATTAATCATCTTCTGGCTATCTATTTACCTAAACATCTTTTGAACTAAAGAAATATATCGATTTAGTGAAATTAAATGAAAGTCAAATACTACCTATTCAAATCTAAGGTTAAGTTTCTTAACAGCTGTCTAAATGAATTTAACTATTGAATTTACTGTTAACACTTGAATAAATGCTTAGGACATTTTACGGGGAAATATTATCAAAATTGACTATAAAAATGACTTTAAAAGGGTGGTATCATATACTTCAACTGAACTTGCTATCTCAGCAACTAATTTTGTTATTCAAAATTCCAAGATGTGTTACAATTTGCTAGCTGAAATTGTTATTAAGGTACTGAAAGTGTTTACATCAGATAAAACAATCACTTTTATAGAAACTTAAAAAAATAAATGTTTTATTTAAAATTAAGTTTGGTGAATTGTACTTCAAAGAGAATAACTTGAAAGCTTTGAAAGTCATTTATGATGAGGCCGCAAATAATTCCAACTGCACTGAAAAACTGCTAACTTGGAACGCTTTTTGCAGGTAATGATAAATATGTGCGACCCATGTGTCATAGACCTCCAAATTTTTTACTATTATTGCTAACAGCTTTTTTAACAACTAGATGCAGCAGATGTGCTGTACACTCAATATTATCTATGTCAGATAAAGTGCAGGCATGCTTCATGTTGGATCCGCCATTTCTTACCATAAAGTGCACATTCTGTTTGGGATTCCCTAATCTTCAAACATACTTTGAAATATTGCTGAAATCTAACCGTTTAAAGTGATAATTTTTCTTATAAAATATTTTTTTATGTTAAGGATAACAATGAAACACCTGACCAAAAAGCCTACCAGATATATGATGTGGACAGAAACATTCTCAAAATCCTTCAACACGTTCTTTATTTTTGATTGTAAAGTTCACTGCAAATAAATTACGTAAAATTATTTCCTTTCCTTTTAGAACATAATTTGCAACAACATGATCCATTAATCGTCGGAACCCAAAATCGTCTACTTGTTGAAAAGGTAATCCAGATAAAGCTATCATTTCTGCAATTAAATAGTTAATTTTTACTTTGCAATGTTCCACATTTTAACTTTTTCTATGTATTCGTTAAAAATCTTTTTCTAAATTCTCCCTTTACTGTTTTTAAAAGATGTTTCCTGCTGAATGTTTTTGCCGGCAATTTTCTTAGCAGAGATTTCTTTTAAGTAACTCATATTCTTGTGGGTGTTTCATCTGAAGGTGATTTTTTAACGAAGTTGTATCTTTATGTCAATACATTCCTTCACAAATTTTGTATTTAGCAGATTCGTCATTTACTATCGTACAATATTTCCTTATTACACTACTAAACTTTTTTGTAGAAATTATTTTAATTTTAATTTAACTTACACAAGCGTAAATAATCTATGCTATCCTATGTCATCTTAAAATATAAACATAAACACGCTCAGTGCAAGGTCAAAACACGTAGCGTATGCTGGATGTTCGTTGATAATAGATCGTAGCTGACGACTTATTCACTGTTGGTCCAAGTTGAGAAAGTTGAGATCCGTATCCATATTCACGGATCTAGACACAAGTGATCCATATCTGTATCCGTATCTGCGGATATACATTTTTAACGATCCGGCACATCACTAGTATCCATACACCATTTGCTGGCACAATGAGTGTATACTATGGAACTAACTTCTGCAGCGATTGAGTGATTGGAATTCTTGTTTTTTTTATGTATATATGCACTGTTATTAGTAAGCCCCGGATTCCTAGGTTCGAACCTATTTTGTTCCCAACCTTATATTCTCGAAATTTTAACTTTCTTTTTCGTCTGTTGTATAAACTAATAATATTCATAAATTTAATAGGACCTAAAATAACCTAATTCGGTTTTTAGAACCTAAAAGGACCTAATTCGATGTACTGATCAAGTTCGACTGTAATTTTGTTACTTAAATAAAACAAATTACCGACCGGATTAGCTCAGGGGTACGGGCCGTGGGCTAGTAATCTGGACTCGGGAGACGCCATGGGTTCGAACCACACCGTCGGCTGTTCTGAAATGGTATTCCGTGGTTTTCCTTTTCACCTCCAGGCAAATGCCAGAACAGTGCCTTATTGACAGGCTATGGCTGCTTCCTTCTCAAAAATTTCGTGTTCTTCTTCCACATCATTCCAAGTTAATGTCACCTGGGCGATCCAGCCAGTCACTGTCCCCAGCTGTATCTATTACTATGTGAATCCTAAGATCCAAGACACCTCAAATGTGGACGGTATAGGAATGATTCCTCGCATAGTCCGAGGGGTGAAGCCGAACTTGGAGGGTAAGCGGACTACGTTTACGTGTAAAACAAATAGGTTTATTTTAAAATTGGAATAACTATTCACCACGATGTTAAATGAGAAAAGCTGTAATAATTGAGTGTAGCAGCTTCACATTGTTACAAAGGTTTACATTCAGTAGAAACAAATCGACAGAGCAAGTTTTAAACATAGCACGTTAAACATTAACAATCTCAGAAATCTGAGAAATTAACAGTTGTATACCATCATCGTTCAGTGGTAACACGCAAATTAAAACATTGTGTAGGCCTATATACTTTTAGTTCCTTCTTTAAAAGCAATAATGCCTAAACAGAAATCCTCAAGAAGTCTCCTGCGAGAGTAGATTGGAACGGATAAGAACTTTTCTACAGATAGGAAAATTATATATTGTCAAGCATGTGTGAAATCAGTAAGTTTAATTTGTTTTATATACATATATCTTTCATAATTGTAAAAAATAAATTATATTTTATTTGTTTTCATTTCTAAATTAGCATAAAATGACAGTGTCTAGACTGCTGGATGAAATTTCATAATATTAACTGGTTATTATCCGGGGTGTTATATTCAAGTGGACTATTTTTATTTTTTCCTTCTATATGGGTGACTTGAGAAAAACGATCCCACGTACTACAGTATCAGAATTCAACAACTCATTTGGCAAATGTTACCAGGAGAAATGCTTCCGAACAGAAGTAGAGTTTCATTACAAGTTCAAAGCTGGGTACAGAAGATTCGTTTAACCTGTGTCTATGTGAAGAGTTCACAGCCGCTAATATACCAGTTTCAACACTCCAGAATGCAGTCATAAAATTCTTTTTGGAAGAATTTTGTACCAGAAAAATATCAGATGAATCCACTTTAAGAAATAACTTCTTGCCTCAGATGTATGAGGAAATCATTCAAGAAATAAGAAATACGGATGGGCATTGCTGACCACTTTATCTGGTTAAGTGTAGATGAGAAGACAGATGCCTGCGGCAGATACATAGCCAGCGTTGTTATGGGCAAGCTCGCATGTGAGGAGCCTAGTATACCCCATGTCATTATGTGCAGAGAACTTCCAATGACAAACCACTACACAATGGCAATTGCTGTAATGGATGCATTAAAGGTATTGGGGCCAGATCCAAAACACGAGGATAAGTTGCGGTTATTGGTACTGTTGCCAGGTCCGGTTTGCTAAAAATCGGGACAGAAGGCAAAAAAAAAAAAAAAAAAAAAAAAAAAAAAAAAAAAAAAAAAAAAAAAAAAAAAAAAAAATCGGGATCCAGGGTTACAAATCACGGAGGTCATCGAATCATTAGTTGAAAGCAAAGCTATTGCTATAGTAAATGCAAAGAAAGTGTTGCACTCAGAACCAGCTGTACAGGAGTTGCCATATAGGCCATAAAGGCAAATTTTTACAACCTAGAATTTGGAAGGAGGCACTCTACCATTGACAGAAGCACTTCAAATCATCCAAGAAGTGAGGGCCAAAGTGGCTTCTGGACCAGTTGGGGTGTCTATAGCTAAAAAGCAGGAGTCTGTTTTAGCCCGCAGTCCAGATTTCAAGAGGATGGAATACGTAGGCCGTGTCCTCTATGGCCCAAATGAACAGGAATATTGCCTTGGAATCCTAAGGAAATCGCTGATATGAAGTTCGCACCTACGACCACATGTGACGTAGAGCGTAGTTTTTTTCGCATTCAAGAGAATTTTAACGGAAGAGAGAGGAAGGTTTACTCCTGAAAATCAGTCAAAATATTTCATTGTTCAGTGTCATATTAGAAGTTTTAAATGAGTTGTTTACCACACACAATAAAGACGAAATGTTTTGAACATAATAGTGGTTTATTTCACATGTTTTAATGTGATCGAGCAATGTCATGTTAGAAGTTTTTATGGAGTACTTGACATTGTACTATAAAGTAACAATGTTTTTAACACCATGGCAGTATATATTGCGTGTTTTAAATTTTATTTCCCTTAAAAACGTTCCTAAATCAGAATTTTAAAAACCTATAAAAGCCTAAAACGTGAGTTGAATAAACCTAAATTTGGTTTCTTAGAACCTAAAAATCCGGGGCTTAGTTATTAGCACTGTGAGATGATTAAACATAAAAAATATCATTGCAGCAAAAATTAGTTAACTTACAGTAAATTATTCTTGTCATAGTACATATTCTCGCACTGTCTCAAAGAATAGTATATTCAATGTCGTAGATAATAGCAAGTCATCTGAAGGTATTTATAAAATTTTGTCCATTTGTTCATCATTTGAATTAAAAACCAACTATGTCAAACAAACAAAAGAAAAAGCTTTTTGAATTAATCACATACAGACTTTCTGTGTCATGCTCACCAGTGCAGGTTTCCGATGGAGGAAATGTGGTTCATTAAGAAAATATTAAGTATCAAATATTATTTGGATTATAATTAAATGCAATTTTTCTCGGCGTTGTTTATTTATAAACATTTCTAGGGAAACAAACCGAGTAATATTATTATTGATGCTTAATATTTCGGCGACTTTAATAATAATAATAATAATATTACTCGGTTTGTTTCCCGAGAAACGTTTATAAATTATTTGGATTGTACAGCAAATGAAAAAAGCAGAGAAACAATAGAAAGGAGGACATGAGAAGATACTAGGTTCATTCAGTAAGTCAATAAACCAATAGATGGTGCTGTTGCAAACTATTTCTTTTTGATAAGCATAATTACTCACAAGGTGGAAGATAAACTCTCGTCTATCTCCATCACACAGTTTCAATGCCATTGTCGATTGAAGCAGAAAAATGTTGTTTAGAAAAATAGAAAAACAGAATTTTCAGCAGTGACTAAACACTTATATTTAAAAGGCTTAAAACTAAGAGAACAAAGCTGAGCTGGTAGAAGTTTATGATTCATCTGCTCCTGCATTTCCAACTGTTTACAATTGGGGTAAATGAATTTAAACATGGCTGCACATTCACACAAGAAGAACAATGTTATGAACACCCAGTGGAAGTGACAACCACCAAAATCATTGACAAAATCCAAGATTTGGTTTCAAGTGATCGACGAATCAGAGTGAACCAAATAACAGAGACCATAGGCATAATCAAGTTACTGTGTATTCAAGCCCAATTATGTAGTTGACTGTGTGGCTGTCTTGGTGTTAACAGGTTCTCTGTTGATAGGTAACTGTGGAAGAAACGTGGATACGCTACTATACTCCCGAAACGGGAACAATCTAAACAGAGGGTTTTTGAAGGTGAATGGGTTCCGAAGAAGGTGAAGGTGATGGACACAGCTTCGTCGAATGCACACTGAATCATCTGCATCAATTACTTCAAAACATCACAAACAATAACAGGAGCTTACCATACACCAGTTTGGCAAAGAAGAGGATAAAGAAAGGTCATTATTTGAAAAACATCCTTTCATCACGACAGTGCATGGGAACTACGAAACGTCCCTGTTTAAATGTGGATCCTGGTAGATTGAGTCAACTGCGACTGTCCCTGCTTATTTCTTGCATCAATACATCTTTCATAAACAAATGGCTTTATTAATATAATTGGACTCCACATTAAACATAGGTATGGCGTGATTTTGGTGGTTTGGCCCTATAACCACCACTCACACTCGCGAGTCAACAGTTTGTTAACTTTTTATATGACTGCAGTATCTGAAATATATCCATGTATTATTATTATACGAGGGTTGTTTCAAAAATAAGGTTCCCACATTTTTTTTAGACACAAGGAATTTTATTCGAAAAAAAACGATTACACCTTTGGAAACGTTGATCTTTAAGCTATTTTTTCACATAGTCCCCATTTTGTTCTATGCATTTTTTCTGTCGAGTAATCCACTTTTGCATTCCCACCTCAAAGAAGTTTGCCGCCAACCCGTTGAGAAACTTGGAAACTTCTTCTTGAAACTCCTCGTCCATCTGGAATCGTAGACTGCCTAGGTGCTCCTTCAATTTCGGAAACAGATGGAAATCGCTGGGTGCCAAATTGGGGCTGTAAGGGGGGTGGTCAATGACATCCCAGCCAAATTTGTCGATTAACTCCTTCGTTTGTTGCGACACATGTGGACGGGCATTGTCTTGGTGCAGCCTTAAGCCTTTGCTGAGTTTTCCCCTACGACGATTTTGGATTACCCGCCTGAGCATTTTCAACGTCTCACAATAACCTGTGGAGATTATGGTGGTCCCTCTAGGCATGAAATCAATGAGCAGTACACCACGCCGGTCCCAAAACACCAATTCCGTGATTTTTCCTCCTGACAGCTGCTGCTTAAACTTCTTTGGTGGTGGCGATCCGGTGTGTTTCCATTGGTGCGATTGTTGTTTTGTTTCAGGAGTAATGTAATGGCACCACGATTCATCCCCTGTAACAATGGAATCAGGGAATTCTTCGTTATTCTCGTCGCCTTCACTGCAGAACTTCCAAGCACAGTCGATGCGCTGCTGTTTGTGGACTTCTGAAAGCATGTGCGGCACCCAGCGCGCGCTCACCTTGTGGTAGCCTAGCTTTTCATTCAATATCCTGTCAATTGAAGCTTCAGGAATTGGAGCAGCCAGTTGCCGGATGGTGATTCGCCAATCTTCGAGCAGGATTTGCTCAACTTTCGCCACAACTTCGTCAGAGATCGACGGCCTCCCGCTTCGTTGTTCAACATGGACGTCCGTACAGCCATTGGCAAACTCCCTACACCATTTGCGGACGTGTTGAATGCTTATACACGTTTCCCGTACACTCCACTCAATTGCCGATGAATTTCTACAGGTGGTAACTTTCTTGTGTTCAAAAATCGGATGACCGCACGAATTTCACACCTCGCGGTGACGGTGATGACGGGCTCCATCGCTTTTGGCTGTCAGACCGGTATTGACCGTTGTAGAGCCACGCAGGTTGTTGGAATCGGTGGTGTGGGATCCGACGAACACGGCAGTGTTGCCAGATTTCGCATTGCAACATGCATGGTAAGGGTACAGAGTTGGGAACCTTACTTTTGAAACAACCATCATATCAGTATAGAAAATACACCGTTCTGATCACACATGTTAAACTTAATACTTCTTTCAATCAACCAAGACATTACACATTTGCATTTTACATTACCCCGACAAATTATTATTGCTTGCACAGTCTTGCTTTGCTCACATGGCAAGCAACCTTCACCATGCGAACACCACTGGCAGATTCCTAAACCAACGATACTCTATGTACATTCTTTCAGGCTAAAACTAAAGTCCTGTATACTGTGGGATTCTTTGTCACAGTTCTGTGTCCAGGAGAGTCTGCGACAATGAGTCACAACAAATAATCCAACCTCAAATGCGTCTGCAACATTGAATATTAGGTCTTGGGTGTTGCGGAGCTGAATATATGTGTCCAATTTGAAATGGGATTCTCGGACAACGCGTGCAGTGTGGACGTGTTTCTAACTCAATGTGTCAGATTCAGTTCTTACAAAACTTTCAAATGTGCGCATGGCAAGTTGTGTGGATTGTGTAAAATCAATTCAGGTGCTGTTTTGCCCTCTTCTTTAATTCTTTAAAATTTCATCCATCATTGTGTGTACCTCAGAGGTCACTCTTCAACTAATAGAAAATCTGTGAGCCCCTAGTTAACTTTGGGACGTTTCATCATCTGGGTATAAAAATAAATGTATGAAAGCAGATTATACAAAAGAGGTAGCTGAAAAAATTTAAAGTTTTGATGGCCAAAGTAAAAAAGACGATCCATCCACTGAAGGGACAGTTTCAAAGCGAATATAGAATATAGAAATGGAATTTCATCCAAAAATGCTTTGCTGTTTCTGTTGCCTGCCTGAGACTCCTCGCTTCAGCACCCGCAATACTATTCCTTCTTCCTCTGCAAAACACCTCAAACTCAAGAAATCAAGCTCAGCAACACTATAGTCCAATAGTATTTGAGCCTCTGAACTATTCATTCATCAAATTCTGATGGTAAGGATTGTAGTAATCCCATGCAATTGTATTTTATAAACTTCTCAGAAAATTAAGGACTGTGGAAATTAGATATTTTTTCAGTTTGTATTTTAATTGCACTATATAACTTTTAATAAGATAGGATAGGGAAAATAAACAGTTACCCGTCACTTACCACAGATGAAGGCAGGAGGGCGAGACACGTAAAAACACAAAAACAAAAGAATTACACAATATTTCGACTTAAGTCTTATTCATGTAGGAGGCGAGACATATGGCAGGGGGAAAGATGTGGTCACATCCGAGCCCGCCACATGAATGAAGCACAGGCGGAAAATGCGTGGTAGTGGAAGAATTGCCGGGAGGGGGGGGGGGGGGGGGAATAGGCTTGACCAGTGATAAAAGTGAAACAAATCAATATAATCTCTGTGCAGCTTAGTTCAAAAAGTTATAATTGAAAATAAAAGAATTTAAAAAATATATATATACAAAAAAATAAAAAAATAAAAATATATATACAAAATAAAGAAAAAAATAAATAAATAAATAAATTAAAAAATAATAAATAAATAATTAAGCGACTGTAAAATGAAATGAGAGATGGCAAGTGACAGGTTTAACGTAGGTTTAGGCCAGGGGTGTGTCTGGTGTCAAGGATATGTTGATAGGCTAGTTCCCATCTGCGGAGTTCTGAAGGGGTGGTGGTATTTGGAAAAACTCTAATAGCTCTGACTGTGAAACAGGTGTTGAGGTTGTTTGAATTATGGAAGTTCGCATGAATTGCCACGGGATGGTCTGGGTTGGAAGTATAAACTGTTTGCCTGTGGCCATTCATTCTGTAGGAAAGTTGTTGAGTGGTGAGACCAATGTAAGAGGCAGTGCAGTGGATGCAGGTGAGTTGGTAAATAAGGTGAGTGGTAGCACATGTGGCATGTCCAATTATAGGGAAAGATTCGCCTGTGACAGGATTAGAGTAAGTAGTGGTGGCAGGGTGCATGTTGCAAGTTTTACAGCGGGGTCTGTTACACGGGAAAGATCCCTGTAGAGGTCTAGGGGAGTCGGCAGGTAAATACTTGTGGACCAAGATGTTGTACAGATTGGGCGGTCTGCTGAAGCAAGTGCGGGGAGCAGTGGGTAGGATTTTGGGAAGGAGGAGACGCATTTCAGGGAAGGAACGTAAGAAATCATGCCCACGGCGGAGTATCTGGTTGACAGATTCCAGGCCAGGAAAGAACTGGGTGACAAGTGTTGGACCACGGTCAGCTTTAGGAGGTGCAGAACGAGGGTTGTGGGTGATGGCACGGGAAATTTGTTTTTCCACCAGATCATGGGGGTATTGGCGGGAAACAAGGGCTTGGGATAGTTTTTGGGAGTAACTGGAGATTGATTCATGATCAGAACAGATGCGTCTGCCACGGATTGCAAGGCTGTATGGGAGGGAACGTTTAATGTGGAAGGGGTGACAACTGTCAAAGTGTAGGTATTGTTGTAAATTGGTCGGTTTAATGTGTACTGAGGTATGGAGGGTCCCCTGTCGTAGGGTGATATCTACGTCAAGGAAGGTGATACAGGTGTGGGAATATGACCATGTGAAATTGATGGAGTGATTATCATTTAATGAGTTGAGGAAGTCTAGGAGGTGGTCCTCCCCGTGGGTCCAGATCATAAATATATCATCTATGTATCTGAACCACACGAGGGGACTGAGGGGGGAATTCTTCAGAAAAATATTTTCCAGACGGCCCAGGAAAAGGTTAGCATAGGATGGGGCCATGCGGGTACCCATGGCAGTGCCGCGTATCTGGTGGTAAATCTGGGAGTTGAAGGAGAAATAGTTTTTGGAGAGGATAAAGTTGGCAAGGGATATGAGAAAGGATGTTCTGGGAAGACTGTTTGGAGGGCGCATATCCAAGAAGTGCTGAAGGGAACTGAGGCCTTCAAGGTGGGGAATATTGGTGTACAAGGAGGTTACGTCAATTGAAACAAGGAGGGAGTCTGGTGGTAGAGGACTGGGGACTTTTGACAGACGTTCCAAAAAATGTGGTGTGTCTTTGATGTAAGATGGAAGGTTCTGCACAAAAGGTTGGAGGTGTTGATCCACCAAGGCTGAAATTCGTTCAGTGGGGGAACCATAGGCCGCAACTATAGGTCGTCCCGGATTGCCAGCCTTGTGTATCTTGGGGAGAAGGTACAAAGTAGGTGTGCGGGGATTTTGAGGGGTGAGAAGGGATAAGGATTGTGAAGAAAGACCTTGTAAGGGACCTAGGAGGTCCAGGAAGGAGCGAATTTCGAGGCAGATGGAAGAGGTGGGGTCTGTGGCATGTGGACGATAGGTGTTGGTATCAGAGAGCTGTTTAAGGGCCTCCGCATCGTAGTCACTGCGGTCCATGACCACGGTGGTGGAGCCCTTGTCTGCTGGAAGGATAATGATATTTTTGTTATTGGACAGTTCTCTCATGGCCCGGATTTCAGTAGGGTTGAGGTTATTGGAGTTGGGAATAGAGTTGAGGAAAGATTTTGAGGATAAGGTCGATGTGAGGAAGTCTTGGAACAGGAGGAGGGGATGATTTTGGGGAAGTGGAGGAGGGTCAAGTTGGGATGGTGGTTTGAACTGCTCTAAGCAGGACTCAATCTCACCTCGGCGGCTGTCACTCTCCGTTGTGGTAGCAAAGTGATACCGCCAGCGGAGTGTGCGGCAGAAAGCAAGCGAGTCCCGGACCAGAGCAGCATGGTCGAACTTAGGAATAGGCGAGAAGGAAAGTCCCTTGGAGAGGATAGAGAGTTGTGGTTCAGACAAGGACGTGGACGAGAGGTTGACCACTGACCGTTGTGGTGTGTCTACAGGTCGGGCAGTGGCACGAGGGATGGGTGGTAATGGAGGTGGGTGTGGCATATTAAAAATGTGGGCAAGACATGGGACTTTGGCAACCAGGGGAGGAGGTGGTGTGTGCTGCCTATGTGAAGGATGTTGGTAAGGAAGAGACAGGCCTAAAACAAGGTAGCTTTTCAATAGATTTGATAGCTTTAGCAGATGTTTTTGTGCACATTTCTGTTGCAACTGTCTGCACTCTGTGAAAATTTGTTTAAGATGTTGAGTTGGGGAGGGATGGATTAGACAAAGAATCTTGTGGAAAGACGAAAGTTGAATCGAATGTTGCTGGGCTTTTAGTAGATATTGCTGGAGAACAATATGGGTGAGAGTAAGCGATTGTGTGAAACGAAAAGCATGGAGAGTTTGGTGGAGTTGTGGGTTGCAACCGGAGACTGGTAGTTTTATAGTCAGGCCATTGGGGGGTATGTTGAAAGAGAGGCATGATTGAAGGAAAAGTATGTGGGAGTGGAGTCTAGTGAGGTGGATGGCATGAAAACGGAATTGTTTCAAGTAATGGTAAATTGGAGACATGATTTTAGAGAAGTTTATGGAAAGAACAACAGCACACGACAAGTTACGAAGATAATGGTCAGTAGGTTAGAGAGCCACAATGAAGAGGGTGATAAATAAATAAATAAAATAAATATAAAAAAATATAAAATGGGGGGGGGGGGGAATATTTGGAAATTTCAATTTAAGTGGCCACAGGCACAACAGAAAAATTAATTTTAATTTTATTATTTAAGCGATGCCAAAAATCGCCGGAAAAAAAAAAAAATATTGAAGAAAAATTATAAAACCAGTAAAGAAAAAGAAATGTAGTGCTTGGTCATTACACCGACAATAAACTGAGCAGACAGATAGTGAAAATGGTGGAAAAAGTGTGTTTACTGAAATGCCGATTTTTTTTAAAAGTGAGGTTAGTTAGAACGGCGCCGGCAGTATTGATACTAATTCCTGGAAAAGCACAGAATAAAGAAAAGAAAATATATATATGTGTATTGTTTAGTAGCCCAACCGCCAACAATACCCGGGAAATGAAACAGACTGAGAATTGAAACGCACGCAGTAACCGTTAGAGCGGGAAGAAAATAAATATTACGAAAAAATATCTTTCCCCCTGCCATATGTCTCGCCTCCTACATGAATAAGACTTAAGTTGAAATATTGTGTAATTCTTTTGTTTTTGTGTTTTTACGTGTCTCGCCCTCCTGCCTTCATCTGTGGTAAGTGACGGGTAACTGTTTATTTTCCCTATCCTATCTTATTTTCAGTGCCTCGCGGCAGTTTCTTTGTTTCCTTTATCCAACTATATAACTTTTGCTAAATAAAACATGATTTTCCTACACGAGTGTGATTTTTGTAACAAATATAATGGCCTCACACACGTCTTGTACAAAGTGTAATATCACTGGTTTTGAAAATTTTAATGTATACTTAGGACTCTAGATTGCAGGCAGCTTATATAAGGCGAAATATGTTGCCTTTCGTTTGAAAATCTGGTGCCCAACCATTTTCAAGATAAAAAGCAGTTACAGTCATCCTCACAAAATTTCTGAAACTGATCACATCTTCAAGTTTGAGGGTACCCAACAGATCAAGGGGCATAAATATTTCTCTACTAAAATAACTGAAGAGACAAACAGTGCCTTTCTCTTTTCTACATCCTTTTCCCATGAGCAAAAGAAGTGCCACTGGTATTCTCACAAGTGCAATAGTCTTGGACATTTTAATGCCAAGAAAATTATCTTGAAACTGAATCTGGATGCTTCGGGAGGACATGATGCTTTGTTGCAGAGTGCACACCTGCACAGTGTCAATGGCCAATATCATTGAATCAAAGTTTGAATTATTACAACATACACTGTTTTCGCCAGATTTGGCATTCAGTGACTTTTTCTATTCCTAAACTTTTTTAAAAAAATTGCTCAGCAACAACAATTCACATTGAACAAGGTGGTCATCACCCAAATGCCTATTTTGCAGAACATCCAAAATCCTACTTTTTGGAGAGCATAGAGAAGTTAAAGAAGTATTTGGAAACATATATAGAACTAAACTGAGATAATGTTTATTATTTACCTTTTGTCAAGGGCTTAGTGAATGACCCTTGTACAACGAGGTTTGGAAAAAGGACAGGAAAGAACTGAAGAAAATGGAAGAGCAGATAAGAGAGTTGAAAAAACATTAAACAAGAAACCAACACTGTAAAAGAAAATCTAGAAAAAATGATAGATCTGCAACAGAAGGAATTAAACGGGTGATAGAAAGTATAGAAAAGAGCACTATGTACAATCATATAATTGCGAGAGAAAGAGAGGTAAGACAATGTAAATGAATGGGTTGAAACTGTTGAAGCAGATTTGATTAGTAAGATAAATAGTGTGAAACAACAATAAGGTGTAGTAAACAAGCAATTATGAAACTGGGATATAACTGACTGGGGATCAAAAGGTCCCCAATTTGAATCAGTCTTGGTGGTGAATTTTCACGGGCCCTTAACCGGACCTTCACCTCTGGCACAGCTCGCTGAGTAATGTGAAGTACGTCACAACACTTCTGTCGTTCGGATTCCATGTTAAACTGTAGGTCCCCTGTATGTGGTAGGATCGCCGAGTTAGGCAGCTACGACAGAGGCAGAATGTACAGCCAATAGAGACCCTGTCACCAGGTCATTATGGCCACACAGAATTATATTATTATTAGTTGTATGAAAAGAAGCACAGATGAATGTTACGCTGAACCTGTTTGTGAAACTTCTGACTTGAGAAACAGGTATGGTAAAAGCAATTCGGAAGGAAATAATCCAAGCAGTTCCTAAAGAAACAATGGTAATAAGTATGACAAATGATGAAAACTAAACAATGTGATGGTCCCATGTAGTATTGAGGAAGGAAAAGAAAGGAGGTTTACACAAAAAGAGAATACTAGTAAAAATAAATGTAGAAAGATGTACCCAGCATGGGATATTCTACAAATATGACATAAGCTGAAGATGTGGCAACAAATAAAATGACATTTGAAGAAATGGAATTAATGATACAGAAAAAAGCAAAGGGAAGGATTTGATGTAAATTAGATTTACACTGTGAAGGAAGTAATGTGGCAAAATTTAAAGGAAAATAATACAAAAAAGTGGAGTAAGGACAAATGTCAAAATTTAATAAGTTTTGCAAACAACAATTTCAAACCAAATAATAACATCTGTGTAAAGTATGCATATTCCCATATATTTTTCTGGTATTATTAATCAGTGCATGTAAGAAAAGTGTTGCAAGAGGATGCAATTCAAGGCTGTGGTATTATAAAAATTATTACATCAGACGAGCTGTGAACTTGTACTAAATCAACTCTAATTACCAAGCTTAAAAGGTTCATAGTTTTACTTAGAGATGATCCAAATGAATATATAACAAGCATTAAGAGAAGACAAAAAATGAAAGAAATATGTGGGCATTCTGAATGTATTAATCCATGGTGGAATCAAGCCATTAGGGAATTTTAATAACTGAAACTGAGTTGTCAAGAAGTTTTTACATTATTGATGTGATGAAAGTGAATAAAGTAATTTTTTTGCCAAAACATGTGGATATCATCCTTTTTCAACACTAAATTAATACTTGTAATGCACAATGATCTTTCTAATCTGCTAATGGCCGACTCACTATTCGTCACTATTGGGAGGAATAGAATGCACCACAAAAGTAAAACATTTTAATTTAAATGAAGTGCAACAAAAAAAGAAAAATGGCAAGGCTTTAAAAATCTTGAAATTAAAACAAATGTAGTTTAAAATTTCGATAGCCAATGAGCTAAGAGAAAAATGACAATCTACAAGAGTTTGCAGAAAAAAAATAAAGGATTCTCCTTCAAAAAGAGAAACTATGACTGAACAAAAGCTGACATGATTGAAAAAGAACTTTATAAACTATTACTAAATATGCAGCACAGCACTCGTAGAACCTGAAATGATATGCTATGCTATTGGAGGTTAATATTATGTGGTCCTATAAAGTTTTAAACTGGAAGTGTTGAAAACTAGAGGTACAGCATATACAAAAAAATATAAATTGTAATAGACACATGGAAATGATACCATCTCAGTACAGAAGAGGTGGAACGCTGCATCGAACACGTCAGGATGTATTAAAGAAAAATATAAAAAAGTATTTAAAAAATTATATAAATTTTTAAAATATCATAAAATCATACTTATTAAACATGTGATAAGTATTGGTGTATGCACACTTCCTTGCCAAATTGTCCAATCCTCTCTGTATGAAAATTTTAAACCTAAATATTGTACATTCTTGCAATTACAAATTAGGATAGGGAAATGAGACACGCCTTAGCTTAAGATGATAGATGTGGAGCTTGAACACACAGAAAAGACAAAAAAAAAAAAAATCCACAATATAGGAATTTTTGGGTCTAGTCCTTTATCAACAGGAGAACATTATGAGAAAGGGTGTTGTGGGAGACTGCCTCACAGAATGGCTGTTGGCCAGGAAAATGGTGGGGGCAAATGCAAACTGAGGATAGGCAGAGTGGCAGTGATTCAGAGTTAATACCAGAGCAAAATAATATAAATATAAAAAAGCAAAAATAAAAATAAATAATAATTTTTTAAAATATTTAAAAATAACACCAAAGACTCAATGAAATTAAATTAAACATCACCTCAGGTTAGTAGTGGCTCAATTTAAGTAATGTGGATAGAAGCAAGGAGAGGATAAGATAAAAAGTAAACATAATAATAATAATATGACCGGGTATTTTATCTTAATTTGAGTTTGTACTGATAGGCAAGTTCCTACCTTCAGAGTTCAGAGGAGCTGCTGATTTTAGGGAGGGCTCGATAGCATGGACTGATACAAGAGTTGAAATATTATTCTTTTTTTTTGTACACTTCTGTTTGACTCATTTTATGTACATTTATTGCAGCCCTCCAGGTGAGTGATTGGTTAATTTCCCTATCTTTTGTTATTTTACATTGCCTAAAAACTGCTACTTTTCCTCAGCATCATTAAATACGAAGTATGCAATACAGAATCAAGTCTAAGGATTCATGGAATCTATCGACTGAAGTATAAAATTTTAAGTAGATCAGAAAATAGTGCAGCTAAATACTAAATATACAAGTATATGTTCACAGATATTTATGACAGACATAAAAAAAATCAAGATACGCTGAAATTTTGAAGTAAAACTTTTTCATTAATAAAACTTATTCACTATATCATTGCACAAAAGAAGAAAAAAGTGGAAAGAATAAATTTGAAGCAGGTTTTATGTAAGTGGTAGCAGTGAAGACTAAGACCAAGATTTCATATTTCACATTCCTCTTTGGTACGACTAACACCTCACCGACATACACAAAGTTTAATCTAGTGAACTATAACCAATTTCTTTTCATGGTTTAAATCTGGAGTTTTACTTTTTAAAATACTCACTGCATTAACTTCCTGTAATCTTACCTGTGGCTACTTGATGGCCAAAGCCTCTGCTGCCTGAGTGTATCATGACACAGATTTGTCCAGTCATCTCAATGCCCATCTTGCATGCTGCCCATTTATCATAAATCTCATCTACAACTTGAATCTCAGCATAGTGGTTTCCAGCACCCAGGGTTCCCAGTTGGGGAAGTCCCCTTTTCTTTGCCCTCATACTCACTTTGCTAGGGTCAGCATTCAACATTCGTCCATATTCTTCACAGTGCTCTTTGTCTTCAGCCCATATATAACCTAAACAATTAATGAGAACATTTCATACTTTTTTACTATTAATCAAGAAAGAAAAGATATCTGAAAATTATCTAGAACTGGGATTTTTCTATATTTTAGATATATTGCATTTTTTTCTAAATATAGGAAATACTAGTGAATGGTTTGTAACTAGTCCTCCAGTCTGAAGTTAGCTGGAAGCTGGTAAATGGCATGAAATTTAGCATACTGGCTTGATACTTCCATTTACTTTTTTCTAGAGAGGGCTGTTGTCAAAAGTCAGTTTTTAGCAGAACAAAGCTTTTGTATCATTGGAGAGCCAACCAGTGTTAGTCATAGGAAAGTGAGGTTCGAATACATAGATGACATATTTATAATCAGGACTCATTGTGAATACCATCTCCTAGACTTCCTCAATTCGTTGAATAGCACAACTTCATCTGGGCTTACTTGAAGCCACATGTTACCTTCCTCAATGTTGATATTTCACTAAGGAAATGCAACCTTCATCTTTGTTCACATTAAGAATGAAATGCACCTCCACCTGCACATCCCCAAGTGTGGAACTTGTGAATGAAATCGTTCCTATGCATCCATCTCAGCAACCGTAAGTTTTAAAGAAGACGTGTAATATATATATATATGTACATATAAACATATTTTTCTCCTTCTTCATATAAAATTTGACACACCACTTAGTACACAGTTTTTTAACTAGGTTCTGCAATAAGAGTAACAGCAAATTACATGGTGTTGTAAATCTTAACATGTATGATGAGTTGTGGAAAGGTGGGCGATGGCTTCCTGCCTAAATTAATTGAGCTGCAAACTCTATAAAAACTTCATTTGTGTGAGACTGTTTTGTTGGCACATATGTAAAAAGTTATCTAATTTAATTCACATGTGAAACCATTATGCATTTTTCTTGCTGAAAGATGAAGCCAAAAACAAAAAATAAAAGCAACGAGTACTCTAAGAAAATAGACAGTACTTATTCAAAATGTAGAATTTTCAATAGAAAATATTCTTGTTTAATAAAACATTAAATTCTAAATGGATACAAATTTATTTTTTCACCTCCACCTCTGCTTCCACTAAACACATACTTCTGTGGAGGTTAAAACTGAACCTCTAAATCTGCATTCACATCAACAACGATGACCTCTGTTACAACCCTACTTCACATCAACCCAACAAATTTATAACAATACCATCACTCACACCTGGTATTCCTTCTATACTAAATGTTACCTTCCTTATAACCTTGTCCTCTGTGGCACACACGTTTTCTGAAGAAGAAACGCTTTCCAACAACTATTTTACAGTGTGAGCAATCAGAATTATTCTAGAAATTGCCACTGATTCTGAATTCTGTAGATGGGAACTAGCTTACCAGCATATCCTTTAAACAATGTCTCTCTGGCCTCCTGTTCTGATAAGATCCTACTCATAAACCCATCAATTATACACTTTTCACTTTATTATCTGTGCTTTCATGTATAAAAGAGATTTAAATTTTATATTAATGCACCCTCTTTACTTTTAACCATGAAATAATAGGTACTAAGTAGTGAAAAGAATTACAAATTAGGATAGGGAAATGAACCACCACTTAGCTTTAATGAATGCCGTGTGGAGAGAACACAAAAAAAGACAGGAACACAAAAAAAGACATTAACACAAATGATGGGTCTTAGCCCTTTGACAAAGGATTAAGCCAAAAAAATTACTATGTCATTTGTGTTCTTGTATTTTTGTGTGTGTGTTCATACCACATGGCCATCATCTGAGGTAAGTGGTGGTTCATTTCCCTATATATATATATATATGTGTGTGTGTGTGTGTGTGTGAATTTTTTTGTTCAACATAGTCCTTCGGCCTATTCACTGTTCCTATTTTGAAATTCCCACCCCCCAAAGTTCCCTGCCTATATGCATTGACTAGTCAATTTGCACGTTGACTCCCACCTTGTCCACTTCATATTCTGATGTATCAAATGGATTAATCCTGAAAAATTCCATATTTTCGGTGTTCGCGTTTTTACTGTTTATACACCATACTGCCATCACTTGTGGATTACGATGATTTCACTCTTTTTTTTCTGGTTTTTGTATTTATATACATCTTACTATTTCTGTGTATTGCCATTGCTTTCCTATAGTTAACATGTTTTTACTTTGTATTCTTCCCCGCCATCCCTATACTCAATGGCCAACTCTCTTTTTACTCATCCAGTATCAGTGTACACACACTCAATCGCCCTATCATATGTCTGGTCTCTGTTCATGAAACTATTTTGGAATGTGTTGGTTGCTGCAATACTGCATATCCCTGTAGTAAGCGATGGGTCTACTTGCCCCATCCTTTCTTATTTTGATTGCATAAATCATTATCCTTGTCATTACTGTAATTAATAACACTTGGTGAATATAACAAGAAACAGTACTGACTATTAGTAACTTCAAAAATGCACAAAGAAGAAACAATGCTTAACATAAACTGAAGCAGATTGGTTGAACTTGAACATATACTGGGTGAGACTTTCTGGTTACTATTAAATATTAATCAGATTATGTAGTTGAATGTTTACATACAAAATATTCAATGCTATTAGAAACCTGTATGATTCCCTCTTTATTTAAATTGCTACAAAGCAACAAAACCAGAATTACAGAATCAAAAAACCTGCTTCCATATAACTGTTGAAATAAAGGAAATGCACTTTTTAATGGGGCCTAAATAACTAAATTTATAGCAGAAATAAAACTTTCACAAATACAAAATGTTATTCTAATAGCAACATTGAATAAGCAGTTAATTTACATAGGAGTTAAGCTGTAGGGAAAAAATAACTACAAAATCATACCTTCACGCAAAGACCAGTCCATTCCCATCTCCAGAGCTTCTTCTAAATCCCTTGCATTCATTGGTATTATTCCTTTTGATCCAACTCCTACAGGAATATGATCAAACATGCTCTGTGCCAACTGCTCCTAATGAAACAATATTATTATTACTGATATTGCAAACAATGTAATATGACAGATGTTAATTGTTAGATTATTTTCAATACAATGTCTATTAATATGCAAACAATTCCATTTGCATGTTAATTGTGAATAAATTTCTAAGTAATTTGATCAAAAAGTGTTTTAAAATATTACTTAATTGCAATGGAGATTATGCCTACTTTTGCATGAATAAAAATCGTTTTAAACTTCTTAACTACTTGCGAAAAATTTTCAGCATCTCAAACAATTTATTCCAGTACCAGCGTGTACTGCACTGTCTACAAATGAAAACTTTTTCACTCACTTCTCTGAAAACAATGGCTAGTTTATAATCATCATCACTCCACATACTATTATTATTTCTGCTCCAAATTTCCATACAGTTATCATTAGAGACCAGATTATACGCAACATAAAAAGCTAGAAATATGCATGCAAATATGTATGAAGAATGCTTGAAATATGCATGAAAAGTGTTAAAAATTGTTAAAATATGCAATACTATCTTATATACAAAAATCAATGTACATTTGTAAGTTTCTATGAATGTCCTCTATGCACTCCTAAACCGTTCATACGATTACGGTGAAACTATGGTGAGTTGTCGAGTGCGTGTCGGAGAAGATACCTAAAAATTAAAATTTTCAACAAAAAAAAATCACCCTCTCTTCCCCATAATTTAAAAAACCTACAGAGTTTATTCGATAACTATGGAAGTTTGCACATCTATAGTGTAAAACAACCAGAAAAATAATGCCTACACATGGATTCCAAAAACGCATCCCCTCTACCCCTTCCCACCCCTTAATTTTTACACAAACCTACACTTTTTATCTGACTTCGATGGAACTTTGTACACACAAACTTTAAAAAAATAGAAAAATACTGTAGATATAATTTTTACAAAATCCCAATCCCTCTCCCCTTTTCCACCCCAAAACCTACAAATCTACAAATTTTATCAGATTTTGATGGAAATTTGCAGGCATATGCTTTAAAACAAACAGAAAAATACTGCCTATATATGGCTTCCAAAAACACAACCACTCTCCCCTTTTACCCCCTCACCTCTTAATTTACAATGACCTTTATAGAAAACCACAGTTTTAAGCAGAGATGAAAATTTGAAAGTATACTTTAAAACAAGGAGAAAAATACTGTCTATATTTGGCTTACAAACATCCGACCCCTCTCCCCTTTTCCACTCCTTTAATTTTTGTCAATGTTTTTTTATACAAAGCTGTAATCAAAACCGTTTGACTGATCACTTTGAAAGATGTTACACATATCTATTTTCTCATGGAAGTTTATGACAAAATAAAAAAAACTACACCCTCTCTCCCTTTAGAAACCTTAATTTAAGCAGAAACACAGATTTTATCCAATTTCGATGGAAATATCCACATGTATACTTTAAAAGCACATAAAAATACTGTCTATATATGATTTCCAAAAATGCATCCCATCTTTCCCTTTACATTCCCCAAATTTAAACAAACCCACAGGAATTATCCAATTTCGATTGAAATTTTCACAAGCGTACTTTATAACAAACAGAAAAATTCTGTCTACATTCGGTTTGACAAACTCCAACCCTCTCCCTTTTCCCTCTCCCCTCTCCCCTTTTACGCTCTCTCCTCTTAATTTCCAATGTTCTTTATAGAAACCCAAAGCTTTTATCAGATTTCGACGGAACTTTATATATATACACATTAAAACAAGGAGAAAAATACTATCTACATTTGGTTTAAAAGGCCAACTAATCTCTCCCTTTTCTCCAAACCCCTTAATTTTTGCCAATGTTTCTTATACATATCCCCAGTTTTTATAAGACATGGATACAACTTTGCACATAAATACTTTAGAACAAACAGAAAAATACAGTCCACATTTAGTTTGCAAGGACACAATCCCTTCCTTCCTTTACCTCTTCCTCTCATTTTGTACCAATGTTCTATATAGATACCTACAGTTTTTATCGAATATTGTTGGAATTTTACGTACCTAAACATAAAAACAAAGATAAAACTTTTTTGCATTTATTTTAAAAATACGCAACCCCTCTCGCCCTTTAAATCCCCTTACATTTCATTTATATTCTTTATACAAAGCTACAGTCTTTATCTGTAGTTGAAGGTATTTTGCACAAGCATCCCCCGAGCAACGCTGGTTACTTTGCTTTTGGAGAAGAGGGGAAAACCACAAATATTGTACATCCCAAAGCAGTACAATAATTTTTTTTTCAGTTTAATTAATGCACAAAAATCCATTGACTTTAATTTATTTTTTTCACATAGGTGTGTATGCCTTGCATATTTGTACCGACTTAGATCGAAACAAAAGAACTGCAACGCATGCCGGGCAATGCTAGTATAGTATAAAAATAGCATTTTTTTTTTTTTTTTAATCTCAATACCTGTATGAAATTGGTAAGTAGTTTAATAACATATTTATAAATTCAATAATTAACAATTATTCAACTCTTTTTTACTTTTGTAAATGTAAACTCAGTGCTGCCAGCCTCTTGGCTTTGAATATCTGTCGATGGCCACTAAAATGTCCGTAGATTGGGTACAAAAATTTGGAGATTCATTAACTAAAAGACTAAAACAATAATTATTGAAGAGAGAGTCAAAATTAATACTTTTTATACCAGGTCTTTAGAATTCAAATACAGTATAATATTCTACAATGAAAGAAAGAAATATCTTTAAACATGTTTTATACATTGCCACTTTCATCACTGCTGCTGCTGTGCCTACTCTTTTTTTTGGGGGGGGGGGAGGGGAGGGTGGACTATACATCATCTATTTTCTTAGTTGAAATTAAATTTAGCATATCTTCGGTAACAGGAAATGTTAAATACTTCGAACACTGACTCTCGGATATTGGTTAAGCCTTATCGGAAGGCACTGCTTTGTAAGCTGTGCCAATGAGCATGTCACCGTGCATAAAGAGTGTGCCGATTAATTTTAAAATCTATAATCAAACAAAATATGAGCTTTATTTCAATCGTTGACTCACACGAGCGGTTGCAAGGAAATTATTCGCAGTTGTCGACAATTCTGTAATGCATTAATACTATACGCTCAAAGTTTAACAAAACTCCAATATAAGGCAAAATCAACAAATAGTAAAAAAATAGTAAAAATCCGTAGATATTTTAACAAAATCTGAAAATCTTAACTTTTTATAAAAATCCGTAGAAATTGAAGCACTGTGTAAACTATTGAGTACTGTTCAAAATATTTAATTATAAGATTGTTTCTTCGATCTCTCAAAATATTTATATAAATGGATATGGACCGTTCCACATTCACTGATGTAACTAGGCACTATTTTAAATTGGGTGTTTTGTTAGCAGTCATTGTTTCTGGAAAAATTTCACCCATCCCTTTACTAAAACTATCAGTTTGGCAGAAAGGTTCAAAACCTGGGTATTTTTTCAAAATAACTACACCTTTAATGGCCTCTAAATGTTCATTGTAAAACAGTACAGCTTCAACCCACGTCGCCCTCCGAGTTACCACTGGTTCCGGAGGTAAAGGCACATTTGTCAATTTTTTTTTTTTTTTTTTTGCATTATTACGAGAATGTGCCTTAAGAAACGCTTTCTTTGTTCATGAAATCAGTTTACCTTCCCAGATGTGGATCGTAGTTCTTTAGCGAGTCGTCATAGATTAAGAGCTTTGCCGCTAGTAGGTTTTACCAGCTACAATGTAAGATTTTATTTTTTAATTACGTATACCACTGAAAAATATTATAAATTTAGCGAAAATATGCATCATCACTTAGTTTTAAGGAAAATATGCAATAACTGGTGAAAATGGGCTTAACATGCAAATCCATATGCAAACATGGAAATGTGTATAATCCGGTCTCTATACCCCGTTCACTCTGAACTGGCGGCTCAAGGTCATGTTCCCCTTGCCGCACTCTTCACCTCACATCCCCCTCCCTTCCTACCTTTCTGAACTAAACGCTGTGTCCAGATAGGTGAGAGGAAATTTCCCCTTCGCATGTAGGGGTAACAGGAGAAGAGTGGGGATATAGCAGACTGACCTTGAGCCGCCTTTGTTAACTGAACGCGCTATAGTTATCACTGACAAAGTATGCTTTGTACACACTATGCAATCATTGCAACTCTACAAGTCCATTAACCATATTTTTGACAAGAGGGATGACTTTCTATGTAACCACACTAAACGCGCATCTCCTTTTAAAAATTCTATCCAGAAGCTGATGCACATGCTTCAGCAGGCCACTAAATCCCAAGAACAGCTTCCTCCAAAATATACACTTTCTATTTCTCATAAACTACCACATGAATCTATCACATTCAATCGACATCACTGTAAAGCTTGTGCATGAATCCTACCACAGGTACCTATTCCAATCCCACAACAGTGGAATCTTTTCATATTAATGAACATGCCAATTCCAGAGTGACATACCACATTTACCAACTTAACTGCCTTCAAACCACATCTTTGTCCATAGGCCTTGTCACTAACCAATTGTCCATCAGGATGAACTGCCTCAGGCAAACAGTTTATCCTGGCAACCTAGACTATCCAGTGGCAGCCCATGCCAGTTCATACAACTCTTAAAATCTCAACACTTGTTTTACAGTGAGAGATGCCAGAATTTTCTAAATACTGATAACCTTTTGCAACTCCTCCGATGGGAACTAGCCTACCAACGTATCCTTAACACCAGCAATCCCCACTTACCTTAACCTCCATTACATTGCCTCCTGTAAACTGAGCACTTGTTTTACCACAAATATACAATTATTTTTATTTACTTTTTATTTTGTTTACATTATCCTAAAAATATGATTATTCTATTTTAAAAATATTTTAATTAATTTCATTAAACACACTTGGCACAAGCTTTGATATCTCGCAAATACCCTCTGGCTTTGGTGAACAAACAGCTTTCACGGGCAACATTACAACCTACTCAGCCCATCAATCATCCCAAACCCACAAAAACCAACCACAATCCAGTCCTGATTTCACAATACTACCCAGGCCTTGAATCCATTAACAGAATCCTCCAGCATGGCTATGATTTCCTGCAAACCTGCTCATAAATGAGATCCATTCTACCCAAAATCCTTACTGCCCCTCCCAGAACTTATTGCAGCAGGCCTCATAACCTCAGCAAACTCCTAGTCCACAAACTGTATTCCTAGCCCCAACAGTTAGCCCATAGGCTCTTTGGGTCCATCCATAAATTATGTCACGTGTTAAGGGGGAGGGAAGGTGTAACGTAACGGTTTCTCAAGCATGCCGAAAAGTTACATTGGTATAGCGTGGTTAAAGAAAGCTGGTAGGCAATGTAAACACAAAGTTCCAAGAAACACGGATAGGATAAATTAAAGGCAAAAATATAAAATTATTAAGGGAAAGGTAAGGAATATTAATAACCAACAGTATTCTTAACTTGAAAACAAGAAATTCAAAAGATAAACTATTTTCCAACAGTTACTGTTAGGCACGACATGAACAAGCATGTGTGTAACTTTCTTAAGACAGCACAGAATAAAATGAAATAACACTCAAAGGAAACTAAAGAACCTAAGGAACAGAACGCACAGGTCAGAATAAGCTGAGCAACAAATAGTTTAACGAAAATTCAAATCAGAAGTGCCTGGAGCAAGAAAGTAGTCCCTTTGCTAACAAACAGATTAATACCGAATAATTGTAAGAAATACAAATTAATATCCAGAGCTGGAAATTAGACATCATAATTAACTAATCTTAAGATTGTAATATAAAAGGTTGGGAGTAAATTGATTGAAAACAATAGCCCATAGTAATTGTTCACTTTTGATTGTCAGTTTGAGTTAGATTAACAATTGGGATACATAATATTGGAAGCAAATAAGATAGAGGAGAATATTAGGGACAAAGTAGTAATAAAAGTATTAACCAAGATCTGAAATTAAGAGAGATATGCCAAATCAAAAGTTCATAAGATGTGGCAATTTCAAAGCCAAATTGTAGCAAATGTAGGACTTATTTGCAAAAAGTCACAAGGATAGAAAATGTTTATTTAGTTAATAGCAATCAATAGCAAGGTTTTCAGAGCCATTCATGAAAAAAATCAAGTGGATGGTAAAATTTGAATGTTGCCATAGTAACCTGGGACTACCGGCAGAATCAATGTAAAGTAGCAAAGTTTATTCTAGCGCACATCTAGAGTATTTAGGATGATATTAATTCACAAAATAATTTAACACAATTAGCAAAGTTTAGAAGCCTGAAACATTCAGTTAACAAAAAGACTGTAAAATTTGGGTACGCGTTTGGACACAGCCAGGACCATGATTGTTGGTTGGCAGTTAAAAGCCAGCCTTTGTCAGGTAAAGTTGTGCTAGATGATTGCTCCGGGTGGGGAAGGATACCACGAGTGGGCAGTGTGTGTCGAAATCGTAAGAATGTGGGTGCCCAGAGTGTTTCGCGTAAAACTCTTGCTGGAACAGTGTTGGTAATGTAAGCTGAAAGTGTATAAATCTGGACCTGGTGAACTTTAATCAACCATGAAGTAAAATTTGGAATGGTTTTTTTCCCAGTAACTGTTATATTCTTGTGTTAGGAGATTGTTGTCACTCAGTGAACCTGCTTTCTTCTATTACTGAAGAAGTCGATTTAAACATACTTGCAACTGATGTCAAAACTGTTGAACAAATTTGAAAGAATATAAACTGAATTACTGGTGATTTCTATTTTCATTTATTGTAACTAGTGCAACCTAAGACTATTACTTTCCTTGAAGAAGGTGGCCGTTTGAAGTAACTGAACCTCAGCTAGTAGTAATCAGAGCAAGTAACATGGTCAGAACTAAGAATAAAAGTGGATGGATAATAATATATAACCCCCCCCCCTCCCCCAGCACATAGGTTTCTTCTACAAGGGAGTCAACAAAGTGTGACTTCATGTGACAAGGGGGACGGAGGTGACTTATAAGCTTCATGATGGCACATTTATAATTTGTGTCACTTTTTGGCATGTGGCAGGCAGGCAGGTTCAAGCTCGCATTACCTACAGTGTCGCACAATTGCCGCCTTTGATATACGCTGAAAGGCTGATACTGCCTTTGAAGCTTTGACAAAATATGACTTTTTTTTGCCGTCGTCAGTCTTTCGACTGGTTTGATGCAATCCTCCATCCTTTCCTATCCTGTGCTAATCTCTTCATTTCTACATACCCCTTACAGCCCACGTCCTCAATTATCTGTTTCATATATTGTAATCTCTGTCTCCCTCTACAGTTCTTACCTTCGACTGTTCCCTCCACTAACAAATTAACCAATCCAGCATGTCTCAAAATATGATCTACCAGCCTGTCTCTTCTTTCTGTAAGCTTCTTCCATAAACTTCTTTTCTCACCCGTCATTTCCAAAACTCGTTCATTTCTTACTTTGTCTGTCCACTTAATTTTCAGCATTCTTCTGTAGCACCACATTTCAAATGCTTCAATTTTCTTTATTTCCGGTATTCCTAAAGTCCATGTTTCGCTACCAAAAACTGCTGTGCTCCACACAAAGAGTTTTAAAAAGTTCTTTCTAATTCCTAGATCAATATTTGAAACTAAAAGGTTTCTCTTTTTCATGAAGGCTCATTTTGCTAGTGCTATTCTGCTTTTAACATCATTCCTGCTTCGGCCATCGGTTGTAATTTTACTTCCAAGTAACAGAATTCACTTACTTCTCCTATTGCATCCGATCCTATTTTTATATTTAATCTACTAGTATTGGTATCATTTCTGCTACATATGACTTACGCATACTTATTTAAACAAACAGTCATATGGCATCTGTGGTCTATATCTTTCATCATATAAGGCCACTAACCATCACAGGCAGCCACATAAGAGGCAACAAGAGGTTTTGCCCATCATGAAGAACCGTCCTCAAAGAATTGCAGCTAGATGTGACAGGAAAGTTCTTTGTTTGATAAATGATGATAATACTATATGGTTGGATGAAGATGTTGACACATCAAATGTTCCAAACATTATCCAAATTGAGAACAAGTGCATGGACACAAGACAATTAAATTTAGTATCATTCATTTGATTTGTAAATTTCCTACAATGTTTGATTTTTTCTTTATTTTATGAAAAAAATATTTTAAACAGAAATAAATAATATTGAAAGTGCTGTTTTGATTTAATAATTTCTAAATTTAAAATTGCAAATTATATGATGTCATACCAGGGGAGTGAGGAGGTCACACAAATGTGACCACCTGTGACAAGGAAGGGGTTGGAGACCTCAAAAATCTTGAAATTCGTGACATAATTTATGGATGGTCCCTTTCACATGCAACAGACTCCACTGCAAGATGTGCAACGTATACCATCCCACCACCACTTTCACCAATCCTGTCACTGGGGAAACCTTACCCATTATAGGACTCAACACCTGCGAAACATTCCATGTAATTTACCAGTTAACATGCAACAATTGCCTGGCTTCATACATAGATTTGACCACAAATACACTTTCCTTGAGAATAAATGGCCACCAACAGAAGGTATTCACATAGAACCCTATGCATCCAGTAGCTGCCAATGCCATCACCCATGAAACGAATAATTTCAACATGTTTCAAGGTCTGTGCTATCAGAGTATTCCCTCATAGCAGCAGTTTCTCTGAACTCTGAAGTTGGGAACTTCCCTACCAGTATAAACTGGGCACAAGGCAACCACCTGGTCTCAACTTAAGATAATACCCAGTCACAATTATTATTTTTACTTACTAGACCCAAAGCCCATCAAAAATGACGGGGAAGTGTTATGGTAATTTATTTCTCTGCAGTTGCTTAACTAAATAGAATTGTTATAAAATGAAGATCATTGTAATTTATCATCCCTTGTGCTGTAGCAAAAATCTTCAGTTGTTAACATAGTCCAGGATGCATTTCAGCCTAACCCCAACTCAGTTAATATTGCCGCTAGAAAAGCAAAGCTTCAGTCGCATGTGAATTAATACATTGCCTGTATCGCAAGTCAGTGTCATCAAGCATCGTGATATAAACTTGATCCCAAATCTTCACAGGTTCTTACACCTTTCCTTCTTATTACTTGTGATGAAGATCAATTTTTTAACAGCTTACAGCTTAAATCGGCTAAAATAATCATCCCAGTGAAAACGAAGTACATATGCTAAAAATAAATCTTAACAACTTACACTATGGCACATAATATTTAATTGTGGTTTAGGCCACATAGATCATGATCAATTTGGAACTTTTTCATTCAAACCATGTAATAATTTCAGTAAAAAAAATTGGTAATTAATATGTCAATTTAAACGAAATACATACTTTTCTTTCAGTGTTCTAATTCATTTCTTAGCTATTGCTTAACTAAATAGAATTGCTATAAAATAAAATTCAAAGTAATTCCTCGTACCTGGCGCTGGTAATAAAAGGTTTAAGTTTTCACCCAGGTCCACGTTGCATTTCAATCTAACGACATACTACGCTAAACTTGCTGCCAGAAAAACAATACTTTGATATTAATACACGTACTGTACGCATTTTAGTGGCAATAATGCATTGCTATATATACTTGGGCTCTTGTGTAATCACTGGGACTCATAAAGGCATTGTCCTTTTGGTTTGAAAATTGTTGCACACTTTCGACAAATTATATTTTTTAATGTGTGTTGCTCTTAAGAGTTATAAAATATATACATACCTCACAAATTTCACTCAAAAAGTGCCATAATGCTATACCAAAAGCAACTGGGCCTTATAGCGGAGTATAATGATCATGTACACGTTCTTTGAATAATATTATTCGGAATCAAAAATATAAATATGGAACAAACTACAAAAAAAAAAAAAAAAAAAAAAATGCAACCACTTTGAAACATTAGCGCATGAAAGAATTTAGTTTTTATAGTTGAAATGCAGCCTGTATCAAAATGGTGTTTGATTCTTGTTGTTAAAGCACAATTTTATCAATAATCTTCAAGGGTTTTTACACCATTCTCTTTTGTTATCTGTGATTCAAACTACATTTGAATGACTGATATGTTGAAGAAATAATAGCCTCAGTAATACTGCTCAGTGAAAGCAAAGGAAAATAAAATAAATCTTATAAACTTACATTATGCCACGTTTGTTGAAATTGTAGTGTAGGCTGCACATATCGTGATCACTGTGCAACAATTTCCGTTCAAACGATTTAATAATGTCAATAATGGGACACAGTTAAAATTATTTTGAAAAAATAAAAAATTAAAAATTATTCATGCCCTCTGCCGTAATGTCAAATGACAGCTGTAATTCTGACCCATGCTATATAACAATCTAAACAAAACTTTCGCTAAAATTGCTTGAAAATATCTGGGGCATGCGGCCGGATCAATTGATCGTGGATGAATGAATTTTCGACAGCATAATGTTCCATCATCTTCAGGTTGTGTCTGCTGGCCGGCGTGAGGAGCGCAATCAAGGGCATGAGTGTTAGGCTGGCCCGACCGTCCCCTCCACCCCCGCCGCGGCGCTCCAATAGTGGTGGTGGTTGCAGTGGTATGCTGCGACACATTGAGCAGTGACCATCAATCTGTATGCCACCTCCATCGCACACTGTGCCTTAGCCCTGGTGTTTGTGGAGGGCTGCGGAGTAACCTCATAAACAAATATAACGAGTTCCAAATAAGCCAAGCTTGGAACCCAACACTGAAGCGGCTCCTCAAACACCAGAGCCAAGGCACAGTGCATGACAGAGGTGGCATACAGTCTGATGGTCACTGCTCGACGCATCGCAGCATACCACCCTCACCAACACTATCGGAGCGCCTGGCGGGAGTTGAAGGGATGGGTCGGGGGAGGGGGGGGGGTATAAATTCCGACCCAGCTGGGCCAGCATGACAGTCACGTCATGGACTGCACTCCTCACATCGGCCAGCAGACGCAACCTGAAGATTATGACATGTAATGCCGTCTAAAATTCATTCATCCACGAACAATTGATCCGGCCGCATGCCCAAGAGATCTTCAAGCATCAGATTCGCCGGGAGAACCTACAATTACATATTTTGCCAACACTGTTGCTCAAAACTTAAAGCTTTTATCTTACATATCTATCGACAAAGAATTTAAGGAATAATTCTATACCAGTATGTCAAAAGAATATTATGTAAATATAAGCATCTAATGATTGATATGTCGATTTAAACACAATTCATAGTTTTATTACAGTGTTCTGTCAGTTAATTTATTCACGGATGCTTAGAAATGATATTAAATAAGGTGCATAACCTAGAACAATGGAGTAAAGTGTGACATCATAGTGCGACGTCATGGCATGACATGACATGACGTCATAGATGACACACAATTGCTTATTATAGTAAAAGATGGTATGACCAAAGCAGACAATTTGGTCTTTAAAATGATACCTCATTTATCGATTTCAGTTAGGTATCAAGTGAGGTAAAAAAAAAAAGTGTTAGAAATGATAATATTTTTGCCACTTAGAGGTTGAATTTGGAGAAAGTTCTTTCTTAAAATATGATGTGACCAAAACGGATACTTTAATATTGAATATGATACCCCATTATCAATTTCGGTTAGGTATCAAGGGAAATAAATGGTTGGTGACAGAAAAATGCATTTTAGAAATATTGATTCTTTTGCCCTTAAGGGTCGAATTTTGAAAAAATCCTTTCTTAAAATATGGCGTGACTGAACCGAAGATCTTTCAAAGACAGTCTTCAAAAAGATACCTCCTTTATCAATTTTGTTTAGTCATCAAGGGCGATAAATGACTTGAGACACAAAAAAACACATTTTAGAAATGCTGATATTTTTGCCCTTTAAGTGCTAAATTTAGAAAAAAAAATCAATTATTAAATACCGATGTGACCATAGTGGAGACCTTAATCTTTAGAATAATACCTCATTTATCTATTTCGGTTATATATTAATGGAGATAAATGGCTCGTGACACAAAAATGTGATGAAGAACCATTGATGCAATTTCCCTATGAGGGTTGAAATTCCAAAAAAAAAATATTTCTTAATATATGATGTCACCAAAGCAGAGATATTACTCTTCATAATGCTACTTCATTTTTCAATTTTGGTTAGATAACCAAGGAGACCAATGGCTCGAGACACAAAAAACACATTTTAGAAATACTGACATTTTTGCCTTTTACTGGTCGAATTACAAAAAATTCCAATCTCAAAATATAATGTGACCACGGCAGAGACAATCTTTAATATGATTCCTCATTTATCTATATCGGTGAGATATCAAGGGAGATAAATGGCTGTGACACTAAAATGAGTTGCAGAAATACTGATATTTTTGCCCTTTAAGGGTCGAATTCCAAAAAATTCCTGTCTTAATATATGTTTTCACCAAAGCGGAGATCTTAATCTTTAAAATGATACTTCATTAAACGATTTCAGATAGGAATCCAGGGAGATAAATGACTAGTAACACAAAAAAAAAAAAAAAAAAAAAAAAAAAAAAAAACATTTTAGAAATATTGACGTTTGCCCTTTAATGGTTGAATACAAAAAATTTCTTTCTTAAAATATGATATGACCAAAGTGGAGACCATAAGCTGCCCTTCTACCTGCCCTCACTTTTAACTTACCCCCACCATTTTTCTGGCCAAAACACTCTATGAAGTAAACATAACCTTAGGTTAGTGGTGGTTCAATATAGGTAAGGGGATGGAGGGAAAGAGGTTTAAAAAAGGGTAAACATAAGCAAAAATAACAATAATGACCGGGTATTATCTCAAGTTGAAACTAGCTGGTTGACTTGTGACCAGTTTGTACTGGTAGGCAAGTTCCCACCTTCTGAGTTCAGAGGAGCTGCTGCTATTAGCGAGGACTCTGATAGCACGGACCGTGAAACAAGAGTTATTCGAGTCGTGGGTGTCGGTATGTGCAGCAACTGGGTGCTTTGGGTTCTGTCAGTGGCCATTTATTCTTATGTTAAGCAGTTAAAAGAAGCAGTTAGAAAAAAGAAGCAATAAATGAATAACGTATTTTTTGGGGAAAAAAAGTTAGGCCATCTGTATTACTTATCAACCACTCTCATACAAGCAATTGAGAGTATATGCTAACCATTTGAGGCAGAAAATTTAAGAGTATTAATAGGGGAATGGATAAGTTAACAATGAAACTGCCACTAAGCAATCAAATAAGATAGGATAGGGAAAACAATCTGTCACTTACCACAGATGAAGGTAGGAGGACCAAACGAACACAAAAAACACAAATATACATTACAATATTTTGGTTAATAACCTTACTCATGTAGGGAGGCAAGACGTATGGCAGAGGGAGAGGTGTATAGACATCCATACCTACCTATCCTATTCTAAGCTATGCTTGCACCAATTGGCTGCTGTATGTTGCAAGGTAGGTTCCTTTTCTTATTTAAATAATACCTAATAAATGACATTTTTACCATCATATATATTATTTCTATAAGGTATTTTTTTGTCACAAGCCCCCACTTTGGTCACATCATATTTTAAGCAATGAAGTTTTTGGAATTCGACCCTTAAAGGACAAAAATGTCAGTATTTCTAAAATGCTTCTGTGTTACGAGTCATTTATCTCCCTGGTTACCTATCTGAAATCGTTTAATGAAGTATCATTTCAAAGATTAAGATCTCCGCTTTAGTGACGTCTTATATGAAGACAGAAATTTTTCGGAATTCGACCCTTAAAGGGCAAAAGTATCAATATTTTTGCAATGTGATTTTGTGTCACGAGCGATTTATCTCCCTTAATATATAACCGATATAGATAAATTAGGTATCATATTAAAGACTGAGGTCTCCGCCATGGTAACATTATATTTTAACAACGGAATTTTTCATAATTCGAGACTTAAAGGGCAAAAATGTTAATTTTTCTAAAATGCGTTTTTTATATATTGAGCCATTTATCTCCCTGGATATCTAACCAAAATCGATAAATGAAGTAGGATTATAAGGAGTAATGTCTCAGATTTGTGACATCATATATTAAGAAAGAATGTTTTGGAATTCAACCCTTAAAGGGATAAAGTATAAATTTTTCTATAACGCATTTTTGTGTCACGAGCGATTTTTTTCACTTAATAGATAAATGAGGAATCATATTAAAGAATAAGGTCTCCACCGTGGTAACATTATATTTTAACAAAGAAATTTTTCATAATTCGACCCTTAAAGGGCAAAAATGTCAATTTTTCTAAATTGCGTTTTTGGTGTCTCGAGCCACTTATCTCCCTGGATATCTATCCAAAATCGATAAATCAAGTAAGATTATGAGGAATATTGTCACAGCTTTGGTGACATTTTTTAGGAAAGAAGTTTTTGGAATTCAACCCTTAAAGGGAAAAAGTATAAATGGTTCTACAACGCATTTTTATGTCACAAGCTATTTATCTCCCTTGATATCTAACCGATATAGATAAATGAGATATCATATTAAAGACTAAGGTCTTAGCCGTGGTAACATTATATTTTAAGAAAGGAATTTTTCATAATTCGAACCTTAAAGAGCAAAAATGTCAATCTTTCTAAAATGCGTTTTTTGTATCTCGAGCCTTTTATGTTCCTTGAGAATTAAACAAAATTGATAAACGGGGTATCATTTAAAAGATTGAGGTCTTAGTAATTTACCACATTTTAAGAAAGAAATTTTTAATAATTCTAACCTTAGAGGGCAAAAGTATTAATATGTTTACAATGCATTTTTTGTCACCAGCTATTTATTTCCCTTGATACCTAACCGAAATCAATAAATGAGGTATCGATTTAACCCTCTGACTGCTATTGAAGAATTTACTCGTCATGGTGCCTGCTGCCCCAGTGTGCTAATGACGAGTTTAGTCGCAGCCGCCGGTTTTCCCTCCGAGCGCTGTCGACTAGTTAAGTCGCACCGTCTGCCCCTACCTGAGTGCTGATGACGAATATGTACGCGCCACTACCTGAGTCATACAGCGGACTTCACACCCCATTTTTAAATAGCCTTTCGCAGTTCTGGTTGCTAGCTTATCATCCAAATGTTTGTCTGTTGGAAGCCTAGGCTTCGCTCAACACTTCACTGTTCAACAGAAATTACATCAGTGTTCTTTGTGTCCTGTATTTTATTAAGAAAATGGCAAGACGTCGTTGGTGCATTGAGGAAGAAATCTTGGAGATTCTTACGAGGAGCAGCACTGAGGATGAACTACTTGATTTTGATGGAAGTGATAGCTTTTCACACAATTGGAAAGCTGTAGTCCTAAACCATACTCGTCAGCAGCAGTGACAATGCAGTATCATGTTTCAAAAAAAGATGTTAGTTGTTCTGAATCTGAAGAATCAGAAAGTGATAGTGAAACGCCTACGAAAGAAATTACGTCTTGGCGATAAATCTGACTGGAAAGAAAATGATTTTTGTCCAGTTAGTCACGCATTTGATGATACGCTATCAAGACATATGTGTCAAATAGGTAAAGTGCCAAGTATTCTGTCAGTTTTCATGTTATTTTTTACAGAAGAACTGATGAAATATATAGTTGATGAAAAGAATCGGTTTTATATAACCACTATAGAGAATACTCCAGAATCAGTGCATTCTCCAATATCAAATTGGAAAGATACTGGATATGATGAAATGTATTGTTTCATAATTATTTGTCTTCTGAAGCCTCGCGTCAAAAAAAAATTGAAAATTAGGGAATATTTGACCAGAAATGTTCTTCTAAATATGCCAATTTTTAGTGAACTTATGTCCAGATACCCCTTTTTGTTACTCTGGCAAGGTTTCGTGAGATTTCGCCGGAAACCCCCCCCCCCCCCCCATTTCACCTCACGTAATTAATGGACAGAAACTTCACAGCTTTGATATGTTGAAAAATCTGTTGAGTACTTATGTGGAACAAATTTCATCAAAGAAACAAAATTACGTATAATCGGGTAATTATAAAGCGCATCAAACATTCAGTCAACATCGAGATA
This sequence comes from Vandiemenella viatica, assembly GCA_031002005.1. Classification (NCBI taxonomy): domain Eukaryota; kingdom Metazoa; phylum Arthropoda; class Insecta; order Orthoptera; family Morabidae; genus Vandiemenella; species Vandiemenella viatica. The sequence continues at coordinate 201,247,071 of JARYHS010013630.1, read as the reverse complement.
TTTCGGGAATCTACATCTACAAAGATATTCCGCAAGTCAAATTTCGATGGTGGGGGAGGCTGCTTGTACAATTATAATTTTCAGGTGTTTTTTTATATTCGTCAAAAATGCGAGAAAAAATCGTATGTCTTTAACTCTCTGTATGAATTCGAATATCTCTAATTTTACAGTCATGGTCTGAACACGGTATGTAAGTGTGGAAGTAAAATATTTCTAGCATCTTCTTCAAATCTACGTTCTTTAAGTTTCAACAATAATACTCTAATACTGTAAGGAATCTATAGAAAATTGCAGTTGTTATAAAAGGGTATGCAAAAAAGAACAGCAAACTGTTTAAGTAAATTTAAGAATCACGACGCTTTTGACATAAGCTGCAAAAATCGAGTAAAAACTACAAGCAAGATATAATTACTGGTGACAAAAAATAGGGTTAATGATTCAGTTTGATTCTGCAGTAATTTATTTGCAGAGAAACTATATAGTGAGAGCATTTATTGTGTATCAGCCGTGAGAGGTCACAGTGCTTCACTCGGAATATTCAGCACTGAGCGGGTGGGGCAGCGTGGGCCGCTCCATTCCCAGCAATAATCACTTAGCACAGGTAGCAGGCCTCAGCGCGGCTGGTAGACGATCCGCCGTCAGCAGTCAAAGGGTTTAAACATTAAATTAACCGCTATGGTCACATCATATTTTAAGAAATAACTTTCTCCAAATTCAACCTTTAAGGGACAAAAATATCATCATTTCTCAAAACTTTTTTTTTACCTCACTTGAAAAACTAATCGAAATCAATAAATGAGGTATCATTTTAAAGACCAAGGTGGCTGCTTTGGTCACACCATATTTTATAAAAGTAATTTTTTGGAATTCGTCCCTTAAAGGGCAAAAGTATCAATATTATTTATACGTGTTTTATTATTATTATTATTATTATTACAAGCCATTTATTTTCTTCGATACCTAACCGAAATTGATAAATGACGTATCGTTTTAAAAATTAAGGTCTCCAGCTAGGTAAAAATCATAAATTGAGAAAGAATTTTTTGGAATTTGGTGCTTAAAATGGTAGCGCGTATGAGACTGTTCAGAACCAAGTCCCTAGATTGCAGCAGCAGATATCACAGAGATGTCAATAAACTTTTTTTATTCAATAAGTAGCTTTTCGGATATTTTTTTTTCTGTTATGGAAACACTGTCGTTTTGCTATACAATGCCAATGTAAACATTTTATTCAAACAGCAACAAATATTTCAGAGATGTTGATATGTTGTGTGTATTTTAGTTCAGGTTGGTTTTATTCTGTTAAGGTCAGTGAAAGTTTGTCATAAATACAGTGTTTTAAATTTTCCTAACTGTTCTGTAACATGTTGCAAGTATTTTGATGCGTACCTACTACACTAAAAAGAAAAATTGCTACAAAAGTTCGGTTCTACTTTTCATTATATTACAAGCATTCAACCTCACTATTCATCGCATTTTATTCGCAAAATTTTCGCACGGGTCGTCTAGTTTATCATAAAATGTGATAGTTTCAAGAAATGTAAAACAATTTAAAAGTATGGTTTTATCAGTTCACAGTATACCAGATTATTTGAAATTAACTGATCAATATTTTGTATAATACACAAAAAGCAACAAAAAAGGGTAAAACTTCAAACATTTGGATACAGTAAGAACAGAAAAAAAAAATAAGTTTACCATATGTAAAATACAATCAGAGTATTAGGGAGGGGGGGGGGGGGAACAAACAAAAACCCTTACTTTAACTGGCAACACATCCTTCTCACGAAGATTAGTCCTCAGCAATCTAACACCACAGTTTATATCAAATCCTACACCTCCTGGAGATACGACCGATTTTGGATCACCCATATCAAATGCTGCCATATTACCTGCAAGGAAAAGCCCTTTATAACTTTGAAATTACAAACATAAAATAACTACAAGAATTAAGAGTTTAGTGCAAACACATATATATTAGTTCTACTGCGTAAAGTTAAATTATCACAGCAAAAATTTTTTAAGCAAAGTAAATGAATAAGACCGATGCAATTATCTGTATAAATCTCGCTTGCTCTCTCCCTCCTCTCTCTGTGTATGCAGGAAAACAACACTGGAAATGCATCAGATTACTTGCGGGTTAATCAACAGAACACAATAGCTTCAAGTAAAATGGGGAGTAAATCATCAAAACTGGGAAAGTGTTTTTTTGGAATTTAACCAAAGAATCAAAATTCATGGAAATTCAGATTACAGCAATTCATGACTTTGACAATCTTGAAAAGGTTAGAAAAGATAATAAGAACTTACTCCATAGAAAGCACAACTGTTATACACACAATATATCAACCGAAATTACACATTGCATTCAGACTTGCGAGATGTTCACATATGCTGGCAAGTAAATAGAATCATTTTTTTAAAAAAAGAAAACCCCTAAATTTTATGTAAAATCTGTATCCTACACTGATCACTGATAATCTTTAAGAAATCATTTCACTACATTTCTTGTATGTCTTTAGAATAGTTTTACAACCCTCTAATAAATTATTAAAAACATTAGGTGGGCAAAATTGTTGTATGAAAAGTTTCTTTTCTGAAAACTACTGTAAAATGTCTTTGTGGCACATTTTTGACTATTCGAATACATTTTAGAAAACACTATTTGTATATAAGAAGAGTTTTAAAATAAATTAAGCTTTGTTCACTCTTCAACCATTTCCACAATGTAATACTAACGACCCTTCATCAAAATTATACTTCAGACATAAAACAGACTATGATTTCCTTGTAGATAAGTGTATGATTAAATTTTTGGAGTTATGCTAAAATAAGTTTTTCTTCTCATAAAACACCATAAATTGTGTCAGTAACAATGGAGCAGGAAGAACTGCCATGCTGTGATATCTATATGGAAGAGAAATATGAATTATTCCCAACAATCACCAAGATTGAGGGGAGGAGGGCAGCAGCAGAAAAAAAAAAATTTACACAACACAATATTTCAGGAAATGTCCTTTTACAAGAACAGAGAAATATGTGGCCATGCTTACACAAGTGCCCGAGGTCAACATAGCCATACACAGAATGGAACTGACTGTTGGATGTGTTGGTGGAAGCAATAATAATATAATTAGAAAAAATAATTGCAAGAAAGAGAACATCATAAGAAAAATGGGTCCTTCAAAAAAGGAGATATAATACTGATAAATTAAAAAAACAAATAACAAGAAAGAATTAAAAAAAGGGAATTTATCTACATAAAATAATAATAATTCTGGCCAGTTTTGGGTACAACAGGGTGAAAAAGGTGGGTATTATCTGAGATTGAGGACCAGGCAGTGTTCAGAATGCACTGGTACGCCAGTTCCCACCTATGGAGTTCAGATTGGGAAACAGTATTGGGAAGTACTTTGATGGCTCTTAATGCGAAGCAGTTATTGAATTCACAAATTTTATGAGTGCTGGCATAGCAAGCAACAGGGAGATTTAGATTTTGGGAATAAACTGTCCTTCAGTGACCATTCAATCTGATGGATAACACGTTGGAGGTGAAGCCAATGTAAGAACTTTGGCAGTGGAGGCAGGTGAGTTGTGGTACAGGTGGCATGGCCTATGATGGAGTAGATTTCTCCAGTAATAGGGTTGCAATAGGTGGATGCATACTACATGTTTTGCAATGAGATCTGTTACCAAAAGAAAGATACGAAAGGTGATTTAGGAACATTAAAGGGTCGGTATTTGTGCACAAGTATATTTTTGTATGTTAGATGGTCTGCTGAATATGACACGTGGTGTGGCACGAAGAATTCTGTGCATTTCAGGATAGGATCTGAGGAAGTCAAAGCCAAGACAATCTGGTTTGGTGACCCCAGGCCAGGAGTAAAACTGGGCGAGAAAAACAAGGTTCCGATTGGTTTTGGGTAGTATGTGCCGATGTGGTAGACAGTTTTTGACTCAAGATATTTGTTTGTGGCCCAATTCTGCAGGATTATGATGTGTCTAATTGTTCATGTCAGGTTGTTGGTGAAAAGTATTCTTGGTCTGAGCAGATGCATCTGCCTCAAATTGCTACGCTGTAGGGGACAGAACACATTTTGTATATCTATTTTGATAGCTGCCAGTCATATCACTTAAAACTTTCATCCCCTCCAACCCCTACAGCCTAGCAATCTGAGACAGACCAAGATCCTTTATACCAACAACCTGGCCTGATTCTCCAGAACCACAAACCATCTCATGTACCAGCTCACCTGCCTCCACTGTCAAAGTTCTTACATCGGCCTCACCTCCAACACATTATCCTTCAGAATGATTGGTTGTAGACAGGCAGTTTACTCCCTAATTTAGACCTTCCTGATGGTCGGCAGTACTCATACCATTTTTGAATTCAATAATTGCTTCAGAGTCAGAGCCATCAAAGTACTTCCCAATACCACTTTCCAATCTGAATTCCACTGGTGGGACACCAGACACCCCCTGGACCTAAATCTCAGATAATACCTTCCTTCCTCAGCATGTTGTACACAACACTGGCCCGAATAATCAATTTTTAAGTACAGTAGAACTCCAATTATCCGAATCAATTGCGCCGGATCCCATTCGGATAATCAAAAATTCGGATAATTGGATTTTTTCCGAAAAAGGGTCTATTTTAATTAATTATTGTATGTATGTTGAAAATGCCTTCTCTTCCAAGAGATTTTTGGTGCTTTTGCACTTCAGGGATGAAAATTTCGCCATACCACCGGCAAACAATGCTGCAGCTGGGTTGGTTTTTATAAAGGAGGGGAAGCTTTTTCACAGTACGTTTCCGTCTTAATTAAAAAAGCGATTCGGATAATCGGAGTTCAGATAATTGGAGTTATGCTGTACCTTATGTTTTTTTAAAAAAATATTCTTTTATTTATATTTTTAAAATTTTTGTTAGTATTATATCTCCTCTTTTGAAGGCCCCCTTTTGTTTATGTTGTTCTCTTTCTTACAATTATTTTTTTTATTATATTATCATTGCTTTCACCGCCACCTTTGACAGTCAGACTGTTTGGTGTGTGGCTAACAGCAGACGCTTGCGCAAACATGGCCACATATTTCTATATTCTTGAAAAAGGATTTTTCCCAAAACATTGTGTTTTTTGTGTTGTGTATCATTTTTCATTGCTGTTGTTCTCCTCACTTCAACTTTGGTGAGTGTTGGATATAATTTATCCTTCTCTTCCATATAAATCATAAAACATTAATTGTGTACCAAAGGGTTGTCAAATAGGGATAGAGCCAATGAAAAGTACCCACAAATTGAGAATATTTTTGAGGTTGTGGAAATGTTTGCTTCTTGTGAAGTATGTCATAATTAAGCCCCGGATTTTTAAGTTCTAAAAAAACAAATTTAGGTTTATTCCACTCACGTTTTAGGCTTTTATAGGTTTTTAAAATTCTGATTTAGGAACTTAGAGGTTTTTAAGGGAAATAAAATTTAAAACACGCTATATATACTGCCATAGTGTTAAAAACATTGTGACTTTATAATACAATGTCAAGTACCTTCTAACACGACATTTCTCGAACACATTAAAACATGTGAAATAAACCATTGTGTTCATAAAATTTCGTCTTTATTGTGTATGGTAAACAACTCATTTAAAACTTGTAATATGACACTGAACAATTAACTATTTTGACAGATTTTCAGGAGTAAACCCTCCTCTCTCTTCCGTTAAAATTCTCTTGAATGCAGAAAAACTACGCTCTACATCAAATGAGGTAAGAGGGGCGAACTGCATATCAGCAATTTCCTTAGGACTCCAGGGCAAAATTTCTTGTTCCTGTAGTCCATAGAGGACACTGCCTATGTGTTCCATCCTCTTGAAATCTGGACTGCTGGCTAAAACATCACCTGCTTCTTAGCTATAGACAGTCCAACTGGTCCAGGAGCCACTTTGGTCCTCACTTCATGGATGATCTGAAGTGCTTTCGTCAACAGTAGAGTGCCTCCTTCCAACTTCTTGATTGAAAATTCTAGGTTGTAAAAATTTGCCTTTATATATGTCAACTCGACTCAAGTACAGCTGGTACTGAGTGCAACACTTTTTTTGCATTTATTATAGCAATAGCTTCGCTTTCATCTAATGATTCGATGATCTCCGTGATGCTTTCATAGTTTTCTGCATAATATATTGCGGCTGAGAGACAGGTCCCTCATCGTCTCACTACTGGCCTGGGAGGGAGTATTGATGGAAGCTTTTCCCTGAAAGTAACGACTCTACTCGGCACTTTCAAGAATATTTTCTTCACTGAAGAAATTATCTCGTTAACTACAAGGTGTTGTTCCCGAATTTTTTTAGTCAGGTGACATGCGCCATTCGGGGATGGAATGCCTTCAAACACTCCCCTGATTTTATCATTTAAGCTGCACTGTCTGTCACCAACAGCCGCAACTTATCCTCGTTTTTTTGGATCTGGCCCCAACACCTTTAATGCGTCCCTTACAGCAATTGCCACAGTAGCGTGGTTTGTCATTGGAAGTTCTCTGCAAATAATAGGATATACTAGGTTCCTCAAATGTGAGCTTGACCATATCTGCTGCAGGCATCTGTCGTCTCATCTACACGTAACCAGATGAAGTGGTCAGCAGTATTTCTTCAACGGTTTTCTCATACATCTGAGGCAAGTAATACCTTCTTAAAATGGATTCATCCCATATTTTTCTGTTACAAAATTATTCCAAAAAGGTTTTCAGGACTGCATTCTGGAGTGTTGAAACTGGTATATTAGCAGCAGTGAGAGCTTCACACAGACGCAGGTTAAACGAATCTTCTGCACCCAGCTTTTAACTTGTAATGAAACTCTGCTTCTGTTCGGAAGCATTTCTCCTGGTAACATTTGCCAAATGAGTTGTTGAATTCTGATACTGTAGTACGTGGGATCGTTTATCTGCAGGCACCTATGTAGAAGACAAAAATAAAAATAGTCCAACTGAGTATAAAACCCCGGAAAATAACCAGTTAATATTATGAAATTTCATCCAGCAGTCTAGACTCTGTCACTTTATGTTACTTTAGAAATGAAAACAAAATCTATTTTTTTTTAGATTATAAAAGATATACGTATATTAAACATATTAAACTTACTGATTTCACACAAGCTTAACATTATATAATTTTCCCATCTGTTGAAAAGTTCTTATCCGTTCCAATCCATTCTCGCAGAAGACTACTTCTTGAGGATTTCTGTTTAGGCATGATTGCTTTTAAAGAAGGAACTAAAAATATGTAGGCCTACACAATGTTTTAATTTCCGTGTTACCACTGAATGATGACGGTTACAACTGTTAATTTCTCAGAAAGGGTTTGCGTTCCCAAGATTTTTAATGTTTAATATGCTATGTTTCTAACTTGCTTTGTCGATTTGTTTCTACTGAATGTAAACCATTGTAATAATGTGAAGTTGCCACACCGAATTGTTACAGCTTTTCTCAATGTTACCGTCAACAATGAGGTTAAAACACATCATTTAATATTGTGGTGAACAGTTATTTCAATTTTAAAATAAATCCATTTGTTTTACACGTAAACGTATTCCGTTTACCCTCCAAGTTCGACTTCACCTTCAGACTCTGCGAGGGATCATTCCTATAGCGCGCACATTTGCAGTGTCTTGTATCTTAGGATTCTCATAGTAATAGATACAGGTAGGGATGATGACTGGCCGGATCACCCAGAAAGAAGGGGCAAAAGGAAGCCTGTCAATAAGGCACTGTTCCGGCAAAGTAAAACCACGGAATACCATTTCAGAACAGCCGACGGTGGGGTTCGAACCCATGGCGTCTACCGAGTCCAGATTACTAGCGCATTACCTGTGCCCCAGTGCTAATCCGGTCAGTCAAGTAACAAAATCAGTAGATCGAATTAGGTGCTTTTAGGTTCTAATAACTGAATTAGGTCATTTTAGGTCATAACATAAAAATTAGGTTATTTTAGGTCCTATTAAATTTATGAATATTATTAGTTTATGCAAAAGACGAAAAAGGAAGTTAAAATTTTGAGAATATTAGGTTCTGAATAAAATAGGTTCGAACCTAAGAATCCGGGGCTTAGCTGATAATACTGTTTTCTATTGTGCACATCCTGATATAGTAAAAATTTTCCCTCGTCCTTCATTATTAATGTAATAAATATGGAATATCTGCTGTTTGGCTTAACATTTTTCTACAAATTAAGAATAATAAACAAAACTGCAATATTTAAGTGAAAAGTTATAACGATTAGAACCTTAATATTGACACTACAATAGTAAAAAGTATTAAAAAAAAACTCCAAGTTCAAAGTCTCATATCCTCCGAATTTGTCATTACTACATTATTTTTGTTCTAAAGGGTTAGCACAGAAGCAAGTAGGGTTAGAGATCCAAGGAGAAGTATCTATGAATTGAGAATATTTTGGTAGCTATGAAAAGCATGCATCATTCCATTTTATTTGTTTTTATCCATTTCATATGAACTGTCAATAAATGAAACCAGCAGAAGTAATACTTTGTTGGCACTAGTTAGTGGAGCACAGTCTGATGCACAGGTTAAGGACATTTGTTATTGGTAGTGACATAACATATCCAGCCAATTAATGGCTGCACATTAATCATTGACTCGTTAGTGAAATTAGTAAATGATATAACATGGTTAAATATATTCCCTTACCATTCTCCATTCAGGGTGGCCACAAAGAAATGATTTAAAAATTCCCTGATATTTCCAGGTTTTCCAGGAAAGTTTGTCATACTTTTCCCTGAATTAGAAATTTTATTCACATAATTATATTTTAATATTTGATTACATTTTAATTGGAAAAACTGTTACAAAACTCACAAAAATTAAAAAGACATTTCTAATTATGTTTATTTGAATATCATAATTTATTTAATTATTTTTTAATACATTGCTATAGATGGTATTTTATAACTAATTAAAAAATCTTATGAAAAATAATTTAAAATGAGTAAAACAGAAACAAGCTAATGATAAATTAGCACAAATTAAACTGTTAGTATTTGATATATAAAAATCATTTAAGACTTTTAAATTGCTCATCAATAACTTGAATCTCAGCTAGAAGTTTAACCTTTTATTTGATGCCAAATGCTTTTTTTTTTATTAGCTACATGTTTTCTTTTCATATCTTCTGATTCAGTTATTTTATCTTTCTTTTTTCAGTGTTCAATTTCTTGAGATAAATTTGAACGTGAGTTATGGTAAGAATGAACTAAAGATTTTGGAACATCAAGAGTTGCAACATCCCCATTTGTTTCACTTAAGACAGTCATCCATTAATTGCTGAACAATTACAGTTTCATTTTCTAAACTAAACCTTCAGAATTTACTGAAAAACCTCTCTCAATATTACCACTGCCACAAGATAAAACCATGACTATCTTTAAAAGTTTTACTATTGACTGGATTAACGTGTCCAAGAATTAATTCATCCCACAACTGATCTAGGTGTTTACTTGTTCGTGAATAATTTTTAAGAACTTGCAATGCCGAACATTGAGAACATAAATTGTTGAAATCTTGATTAATTTCATCAGCCTTATTACCAATGATCCAATTATTTTCATTCAAAATAGTGATTAGGCTTTTAGTCTCCTACTTCTGACTTCGAAAAAATGTGCAAGACTACGATCAAAACACGAGACTCCTTCAGTAAGTTTATAAAGTAAGTGACTGTGTCAACAATTTTCCTGTAAAAGCTTTCAAAGCAGGTGTGGCATTTTTCTGCAATTGTAAAATCATGAGATCGGTGATATTTTTTTAAAAAAATTTTAATCCCTCTTTTAGTACCAAATCCCATGTCAATTTGACTGTACAAAATCAAATTGTTTTCATCAGTTAAGTGTATACTTCAGTACATCTGCTTTGATAAATCTTTGCATTATACTAAGGAGAACTGTCACTAAAGAGCTGTGAAGAAATCGTGCTATAGGAGCATCAGTTTGATATTCTTGTAGGAATGGTTGTGATTCAGCTGGTAATGACCGAAAAACTTCTAGTTTTTGCTGGCAGGAAAGGATCTGAAAGAGTCTCAGTTACAATTTTGTAACTAGTGCTAGTCAGCTCTTTTTTATCATGCTGTAAATCCCTCCACCATTTTTTTTAAGATTAGGAATAATTTCGATAGCACAAGCAGCTAACTGTAATTTTCTATCTAATGGGCTGCACAAAATTTTTTAGGATAAAGAGTTGATCCTGAATACTCTTAACTGAGCGTGGCATGTCAGTGCGTCTTTAAACAGATAATAAACTGACCATAAAAACTGAACAATATTCCATTTAGTCGCCTCTATTCCACATTTAAATCCTCCATGCATGTTATGAAGACCACAACTGTCCATGTCAAGTATCATTTATTTATCTAATTTTCTGTAGCTCAGCTTTCAATTCTCCAAAAATTTGTGATTAACATTTGGTCCATCTACTGAGATTTTTAAACTTTTAAGGCTTATAAGGAGTTGAAGCATTTGCTTGAAGGACAGAAGATCTGAAGCTCTTGTGTGACAAAGAAAAGGAGATGTTAAGTATCGTATACAAACTTCATTCTTTACAGTACTCCAAATCCATTTGAGTTTCTTGACAAACTTTGTTGAGTGACTCATCAAACCCTATAGCAAAATGATTACAAAAAGTTATAGATTCCATCAGTCTACTTTTATAATAAGGAGCAAACCCATGAAGAACTGAGTAGGTAATTTTAGTTTGCTGCAATTCCATTCCTCTGGCTATTTGACTATCGTTGAACATTTTTTTTAAATACTCTACATCACTTCCCGCCGTGCACATTGACTTGTGAGTTATCAGTATCTGAATACATCAAAGTATTACTGCACAGCTTACTTCTTTGAGAAGAAAGGAGCAGAGTGTATTTTGTGAAGCCGGAATTTGTTCTTTTTCCTGACCCGTAACAGGATTAGAAACAGTAAATTTTTCAGACAAACCACGTTTAGTTATCTCATTACTAGTTTGTTGCGACTGACTTAAATAAAAATAAAAAAAAAAACTTTGAAAAGGGTAGACAGTTTTGCAATTCTTAAGTTTGTTAGTATGTTTCATTTAGCATGACTTTTGATAGCTGTTCTATCCATATTAATTAAAGAAAATGTAGACATTGCAAAGCTACATTTTGCACTTTTAGATTCATTTTTAACTTTTTAACTAAATATTAAAATCTGGATTAATCAACCAATCATTTTGAAAGTGTGTTATCATGCTGAATTCATTAGTCTGAAAATTTTAAAAATTAATATTTTTACCGGTATAATGAAATTAAATACATAAATAGTAAACAATAGTAATAACTTCCAAAATGCAATCGACATCCACCTAATGAATGTTCAAAAATAATTATTAATTTAAAAAATAGCAGTAGAAAAGTTTGATAATATCATAAAAATTAAGAAAAACTTCCATTTGATAATGAACTAAAACCAACGATATTTAGAAAACACTTCCACTTTAAAATTATATGTGATGGCACGAGATGTGTCTCGGTTAATCTTATGCCTCATTTGCACATTCGCCCGAGTTTATTCGAATCGAGATAACACTGCTTGAACACACGGTACGCTCGCATTGGTCTTCTCGCGTAGTTGCCCGCGAGTGCCGCTCGCTTCTGTGACGGGTGTTTCGTGCGAGTCAAATACACTCGTTGCGAGCGCTAATACGCTGTTTAAACTGTCGCATCGAATTAACATTCGAAAAAACTTTGGCGATCGAACACAGATAAAGGTAATTAACATGCGAAATACCAAGAGTTAATGATCAGTAAAATAAATTATTTTTCCCCTTTAATCGGCTATTTCAGGTGAAAAATAAATAAGCTGAAATGTTTAATGAGAAATTTCACGATTAAAATAAATTAATAACTTAAAAAATAACAATCTTTCTTCCACTTAATCATAAAAATTAAGATAAACTTACCATTTGATAATAAACTAAAATAACGATATTTAGAAAATACTTTCACTTTTAAATTAGATATGATCGCACGATATGCGTTTGCGTGTTTGTAAAAAGCAGACGAAATTTCATGACAAATGAAGCGATTGTCGCTTAGCTAGCAAACTCAACTGACCAGAGGGCTATCTATAGCTACATAGCATATAGTTCGAGGATTCTAATGCCACTTTTACACTTTCGCTAGAGCTTGTGCGAGTCGAGATAACAATGCAGGAGCACGTGGTACGCACGCCGGTCTTCTCGCGTGGTTGCTCGCGAGTGACGCAACATCGGTGGCGGCTTTTTGGCGCTAGTCGAAGGTAGTCGTGGCGAGTTCTAGCGCGCTTTTTACACTGTCGTTGGTTATTTTATGTTAAATGTATAGAAGTTTAAGTATCTAATGAGAAATTTCATTATTAAAATAAATTCAAGACGACCTTAAAAAAATATCTCAATTCCTAGTAGTCGCAATTGAATTCCCTGATTATTTTCCAAATTACCTGAATTCCCTGATATTTCCATGAAATTTCCCGGTTACATGAAATTCCCTGATAATTCCCGATATTCCCGGTTTTTCCGGTTTGTGGCCACCCTGCCATTCTGCATTATGTTATACAAATAACTATCATCTCACGGCTGTCACATATTCCTATTTTCTTGAAAAAGGGCATTGTCCAAAATATGCAATTTGTGTGTTTTTGGAGTGTATTTTGCTTCTGCTACTCTCCTCCTTGATGAGTGGTGAGTATAGTTTATCATCCCTTTCCACATATATATATATATAATAAAAATCTATATCATCATGTGAGGGGAATGCAGACTAGACAAATAGTAAAAATTAACCATAGCAAATGATATTGCTGATACCTAATTTTCATTTCCCATCAGTCACTATTACAGTGGCTGCTTTATTACCTAGTCCTGTGAGGAGTCTGGACCAACTATTCTAAAAAAAAAAAATATCAGTATAGTATAATATGGAAGCAGCAGGTCAATACATATACAGCAAAAAACAAAAAGGAAATTAGTATCAGCAAGGAGTGAGGTATTGCAGAAAAAGAAATATCAAATGATTTAAACACAAATTTGTATGGCTGTTAAAGAAACAACAGGGAGAGGAGGGCATCCAGAAAATCATGATTGAATCTGAGGAAAAAAGTTGCAGAGAATATAAAAGGGCAAAAAACACTAAGCAACTGTAATCAACTTCTGTGCAAAAGTAGAAACAGAAATAGGAGGGCACGAGCTTTTCCCTAAAAGAATTAGCAAACAAGATAACTAAAAATTTCCTGTATATTATGAAAGAGTCCAATTATTTTTTAAAAAGTTGGAAGAGGCAATTTAGTACAGATGTGAGTAAAATACACAGTAATTTGTAAGATGATTAGGTTATGCTTGGGGTGGAGCATAAACACGTTGTCTTAGCTATAACCGTGCGTAGCCTAGGATGTTACAGTTCTAACTTAAATATAATAACTCGGCCGCCATATAGCTTATTTAAACCAAAAGCTATGGAAAGGTGTAAGTTCAAATGATGTTCCCAAGTCCATTATTATTAGGTAGCTATATTCTTCCAATTTTTACAAAGTCAGAAAACTGTACAGGCGATCAGACAATTTTACTAAAGAAATGTTTGCAAGTTCGATTAACCGTTCGAGCCAGACCACACCCCATAGTTAACAGTTCAAACCTTTAGTTGGAAATCTAATAAAAGTAAATCACACGCTCCCATTGTTCCACCTTTTAGTAAATGCAAACAATCCCGAGGCCCCACTTGGTAAAAATACTATTTCAACTCCACATTATTATAAAACTGAATGATCTAAGCTGCATGTTAGCAAGCCTAAGGTTTTCAAAGCTACTGATTGTTATTACTCGAGACTACAACTTGTCGCTCGCACTGTTCCTAGCCGACTGGCCTAACGTGGTGTAGCACCAGCTGCTTCTGTACGACTGAGCTACATGTTATCAAGTTCACGGTTCCTGACAGACTGAGGCCGACTAACTGAACGTACTCATCTATATCACATTCGCGCTCCCTGCTTCTCGAAGATTCCTGGCTACTACTATTTCACGAACCGCGGGAACAAGCTCTTTTCCTCATTCACATGGATAGATCCTGGGAGGCTGACCAGATATCAAATCACATGTCAGAAAAAGCTTTCATCATGAAATTTGACCTTGACTATAAAAAGAATTCAATCACTTTAAAATTTTACAAACTGCTAGATCTTGAAGTAAACGTTAACTTTAGTTATTATGAAAAATTTCCTAACTTTAATATTTAAGCTGAAAATAAATACTTTAAATATGAACTTCCACTCCAGGCGAATGCCGAAAACTGATGAAATGCAAAATACGAGGGTGAGTCAAATGAAAACCTTAAATATTTTTTAAAATATTATTTATTGTGCAGAAGTGGTACAAAGCTGTATCACTTTTCAACATAATCTCCCCCACGCTCAATGCAAGTCCTCCAGTGATTACAAAGTGTATAAATTCCTTTAGAAAAAAATTCTTTTGGTAGTCCGCGCAACCACTCATGCACCGCGTGGCGTACCTCTTCATCAGAATGGAACTTCTTTCCTCCCATTGCTTCTTTGAGTGGTCCAAACATATGGAAATCACTTGGGGCAAGGTCTGGTGAGTATGGTGGATGAGGAAGACACTCAAAATGCAGGTCTGTGATTGTTGCAACTGTTGTACGAGCAGTGTGGGGCATTGCATTGTCATGTTGCAAAAGGACACCTGATGACAGCAATCAACGTTGCTTTGATATGATTGCAGGCCGAAGATGATTTTTTAGGAGATCTGTGTATGATGCACTGGTGACAGTTGTCCCTCTAGGCATGTAATGCTCCAAAATGACTCCTTTTTCGTCCCAAAAGAGAGTCAGCATAACCTTCCCTGCTGATGGATCTGTTCGAAACGTCTTTGATTTTGGCGATGAGGAATGGCGCCATTCCTTGCTCGCTCTCTTCATTTCCGGTTGGTGGAAGTGAATACAGGTTTCGTCCCCAGTAACGATTCTTGCAAGGAAGCCATCACCTTCTCGTTCAAAGTGCCGAAGAAGTTCTTCACAAGCATCAACACGTCGTTCTCTCATTTCAGGAGTCAGCTGCCGTGGCACCCCTCTTGCAGACACTTTGTGAAACTGGAGCACATCATGCACAATGTGGTGTGCTGAACCATGACTAATCTTTTAACATGCTGCAATGTCATTCAGTGTCACTCGGCGGTTTACCATCACTATGGCTTCAACTCCTGCAATGTTCTGTGGAGTCACAACTCGTTGTGCCTAACCTGGACGAGGAGCATCTTCCATTGAAGTCAGACCATTTGCGAACTTGCTGCTGTGACAAACATGCATCACCGTACTGAACCTTCATTCTTCGATGAATTTCAATAGCTTTCTTTATACTGATACTGCGACGGTATTTGTGCATCTGCACTATGCTGCCACCTACAGGCCATTCTGCACGCTGCTTGTAGCACGCTTACCAACTTACAGGATAATGGCGTGAAATTTCGATTTTTTATTACAATTTTAAGGTTTTCATTTGACTCACCCTCGTACTATCTCAAAAACTGTAAAACTGCTTTCTAACCTGAATTATCATAGAAACTGACTATAAAAATGATATAAAATACAATATTATCCAATCTAACTCATGGTTCTGAGAATAACATTTTGTCACGCAGTTACAAAATTTAACAGATACCTGACAAATTGTGATTAAAATATTTCAGCTCTGCCAACACAAAACTATTGAAGAAGAACTATGCAAGATCAATTCAAGAGTTGTCGGCCTGAGTGAATCATGCCATAAAAGTGAAGAGTTTTTCTTCTAAATTCTGCCAGTTTGTTTTAAGTCATCACTGATAAAATATGCTTGAGGCAGCATCCAGCAGAATAGCTCGTCTGGTTCTAAATGTTTCAAAACGGTAAAAAGTACAGATTGTGCAGGTTTAGGCTTCCACTTATCCAATCAGATGAGGAAATGAAACACTTTTATGAAAACCTAAAGGAAACTTGTGATAAAGGCAGAGACTGTGACTTTTCAAACTCATTGTTGGTGACAGGTCAGCATCTGGAAACAGTGCAACTTGGTAAAGGGCACTTACGGGATTGCAGAGAGACTGCTATGTCCATCATGAACACGTTTTTCAAGAGGCAGCCATCCAGAAAATTGAAATGGAGAAGCCCCAACACCAGCATAAAAAAATAGATAAATTTTATTCTTTCGGATACTATTCACATTGTTAAAAATGTCTCAGTTCTGAACAGGTTTAACATCAGCAGCGACCACCAACTAGTAAGAGCAAGGACTGAAATAAATGAAAGGGCAGAGGAAAATAAACTCATAAAAAACAGGACCAAAATTATTAATCTCAAACGCAAGGAGGGAAGTGAAAAGGAATTTCAATGGATATTCCAAAGAAAGCTTCATGAAACCAAAGACGAAGACCTGGCAGCATTGCTAGTCATCAGTGAACAAGAAGTTTGCAGCTTCTGTCAAAACATAAAAATACAGTGATAGTACAAAAGACCTAATAAAAAAAAAGAGGAGAGAAATGAAGATTTGGTACGATTATGACATGACAGGGTATTCAGAGTTGTGTAAAACTTTGAGGGCTGGTATACAGAAGTCCAATGAAGACATAATAAGGGATAGAGAAGAAAAAAGGTTTAATGTGAGCTAACCAAAGTTCCATAGTTCATAATTGCTAAGAAGCAGATAACCACTGATGGGTACAATGGCAGAATTACTGACATAGTTGAAATTCTGGAATTCATCAAAAGTTTCTTTACAGTAAATTATATGCAGTTTAACGGAAATTTTGATATCCTCCAATCTCTTATATAACCAAAGTGCCAGATATACTTCCCTCTGAAGTCAGGTATGCCATCAATAGCATGAAAAAAGGAACAGCCATTGATGGTGACGATCTCTGTTGGTATTCTGAAGCTAGTTGACAAGGAAATTATCAACCACTTTGCTAAAATCTTTTCTTCCTGCCAACACATTGCATTGATCCCTCTATGAAGGAATAAGGCTAAAATCATTCTGCTATACAAAAAAGGAAGTATTCACAACATCAACCGACCTATAAGCTTGCCGTCTGTTCTGCAAGAGGTTTTTTCAAAGATCTTGGTGAGCCAGTTCCATCCTTGATTCTGTCCAACCAATTGAGCAAGCAGGAATCCACAGCAGCTTCAGCACAATCAACCATACTTGTGCCCTGCAAGAACTAATTAGCAATACAAACGATTACCAGATGCCTCTCTGTGTAGCCTTTGTAGATTTTGAAAAGGCATTTGATTCAGTAAGTGACAAGGCTGTCCTGCAAGCCTTAACTGAATAGGGTGAGGGGACAGCTTGTATCAGAGTGCTCCATAACAGCAATGGCATCTCCTCAGCTTTTGTCACTATTATAGTACCAACTACAGATTTCTGCATCAAAAGAGGTGATAAGCAAGGTGATCTCATCTCCCCAAAATTATTTTCAGCTGTCTTGGAGATGGCATAGTTAGAAATGAGCAGGAAAAGGAATTAGAATCAATGGCAGAAGACTTAACAACTCGAGATTCACTGATGACATTGCAATTGTGACTAATGATACTGATGAAATCCAAACCTTATGGCATTTTTCACACACACCAGCAAAACCAGCACCAGCTCTGGATGCAATGTAATCAAATAAGAGCTTTCACACACAGTCCAATCTGGCAGCGGAGTGGACTGCAGGATATCAACAGAGATGAGAGGAAGATCACCAGATTGATGGGACAAGGACATAGGCAGAGTTGTTGGAGTTAACTGGTAAAGGATCAACCAAGGACCTAGAGAAGACTGCTCAAGCTCTACCTGAACTCATAACTCTAAGAGGCCGCATCTGCTGGCTGGTAATGATAATGAACTGTGATGGAGCTCATGCCCTGGTGGCAATCGCTCTACATTCCAACTGCCTTGCACAAACCCACAATTCCCTTTTCCTACCTTCCATCTAGCAATGACTCTCATCCCAACTTTAATCATTTCAGTTACTGAGTGCAATCTTTACATCTACACTCTGTAATTCACAAAACTGTAGGTGGCAGAGGGTTCTTTGCACCAAAGCCATTTTCTACACCATGCATTCCAATCCCGAATGGTACAAGGAAAGAAATAATTCATGTATGCATCATTTCAGCATCTTATTTCTACAATCTTCTCTCTCCTGTCACCACAACCCAAATGTGTTGGTGGACAAAGTATTTCTTTGTACTCATGAACAAAAGTGGGAGTTCATGTTTACCAGCAAGATCAAATTAAACCTACTTCAATAGTTTGCTAGACAATCCCAGTCCAATCTATGTATCAGTTCTGCGACCCTTTCACAAGTACAACAGCAATCAGTCACAAATTCTCAGACAATTTTCAGACACATGTAGTTGCCCTCCTTTGTACCCATTCCAACCATAGTATTCATAACATACCCATAATGTGGGTTCCATATCCTCCCACAATTCTACAGCATGGACCAGACCAAAGTTTTGTAACCCATCACTGACATTGATACATACTCTCATTATTCTCTCCAACAGATGCAGAACTGTACACCCTTTTCCTATAAGCTCCTCACTGTGCCCTACCAAGTTAAGCTTATTATCAACTGATAATTACATTTAATTCCTTTAACAAGCAATTGTTCTTCAACGGAATAATCATACAAAACCTTTATTTTCTTATCTGTATGCTCAATAAGCCGGCTCTTCTTGCCATTTATCTTCATTCCATGGTTATACTCAATAACGTAGCTGTCAACTTCCAAAACCATTTACCCGTAAAGACCCCAACCACAAAAATTTTAAAATCTATGTTTAATTGGTGGAGGACTAAACTTTGCAGGGACAGTATCTTGTTTCACTTAGCACCGGACCTATTTACACTGATTGATTCATTACATGTGTGCTTTCAATCGGATTTCAAAGAAGAAGCTGTGGCTTTCTTCACCTCTTAAGAAAATCTGGAGAAAAACTGTTTATATAGCAAGGACCAGAATTGGTGGTCTTCAAAATGGAAACGGTTCCCGTCAAATGCTGGTATGCATTTTGCAGTACTTACATTTTTTTCTCGTTTATTGCCATAAAATGAAACAATAATGGGAAATAACTATGCATTTGTATCATTGCTCCCATCTGCTGCCATTGAAAATGGACCATCTTGAAGAAGCTTTACAACTTTAGATATTGCATTTTCAAACATTTCTTTTAAAATTTAAATTGTTTTAGTGTGACCACATTCATATTTTTTTGTTTCTTCTGACAAATGAAACATCCTCCTGAATAAGGCACCTGCATGGTCAGCTGCACTTAGTGGAATATTGTGTTCCAGCAAAAATGAAGTGAACAAACACTCTGCTTTAATCACATCCGAATCAGAATTTCCTGACTTATCAAATTAATGTGTTAATTTCTTGAGTCTTGAGATTTGATTTTTAACAAGTAATGTGTTTACCACACTTAACATGGTAATCCAACTCATTTCTCCTGATCTGTGTTATGTTTATATCACAACAACACACTGTACAAAATGCAAATTTTCCCCTTTTTCTTTTGTGGAATATCTTCCCTAAATGTCTGAAAATACTGTTTCTTAGAGTTATTTACAGTTACACAAATTATCAACCAGCAAACCAACACACGCGGGACTGTCAGAGTGAAAGAAAATGATATTGAAATGTATAAACTGCTCTCGGGTGACTAGCCGAGTCAAGAGTGCGTTGCTACACGATATTTCGGCGACTAGATTCATTGCCGCCATCTTCTGGTGAAGGCGGCAATGAATCTAGTCGCCGAAATATCGTGTAGCAACGCACTCTTGACTCGGCTAGTCACCCGAGAGCAGTTTATACATTCTCAACGCCGAGAAAGACTTCGTTCTTAGATATTGAAATGATTGCCGATTCGATTTTCAGAAAAGTATCTATGTAAAATCGGAGAGACAGGTCGATTAATTATTGACTACAGTAAAATATAGCATATCTTTGTGTAATTTTAGACTGAAATGAAAGAAGCTTTAACAAATATAGAACAGCACTTACAGTCGAAAAGAAATCAGAAACTTGCCAATACTGTCCATAAAAACCGCAATAACCTTGTTTGATATAAATATCTCACCAATGTGATCGAATTTTAGTTTGGATCTTCGTAAAATAACACAACTCACTCGTAAAAACCATAAAATATAGCAGCTTTTTGTAAATTTTATGGAAAAACAATAAAAGTTGGCAGATATGCAATAACTGTCTTACCAATTGCAAAACCATATCCTGAGTGAACATCTGGAAGCCCCACAGACTTTCCAACTATGCCCGGTAAAGCGGCAACATTTGCTATCTGTTTCACTCCAGGAAGAAATCCTCCCACCATTCCAGGCCTGCAAGCATTACGTAATTCATCCAACATAAGTTTTTCTAAGTGGTTATTAACGTAGAAGACCCCTTCCACCTGAAAAAATAAAATTTAAAATCTCAGTAAATTATTAAGCGATACATGGAATCAAAATTTTGATACTGGCAAATAATGATAGGGCTACTTTTAACTATGATTCTTACATTCATGTTTGGCTGGAATCCTTTTTTAATTTTCCAACAATGTGGTGTGATTTTCTCAAGATATTTGAGTTCTTCATTGTACTGTCTGACAACCATTATGAAAAATTATACTACGATAACTCACTCTCCTCACACAGTTATTTGCGTCTGTAAACATGAAAATTAATAAAACCAATTAAGTATAGAAAACACAGATTGGATCTCTTGCTAAACAAAGCAATAGCTACTGTGCAAACCACAGACCAGACCAGTAGAAAAAAACAGTTCTTTCAAGCTGAACATATGGTTACACTAGGCAGCTACACTGGAGATCGCGATTCCGCTACAACATTCACTGATGACATCATCAATACTGTGGTAGTAAACCGTAATACATGTTATTTTCAAGCAGTAATTAGGTCGTGATACACACTGGATCAGGATTAAACTGCTAAATATACTTTCGAGAGTATTTCTAGTGTCATTTTGCATTTGAGTACTGCAGTATTATGACACCAATTCCTTGCGAAATCGCAATATCCACTATATCCTTCCTAAACACTACATTCAAGAAAAAGTATAAGGGTCGTTCCACATCAAATCACCCAATAAAAAATAAATTTTACACCCACCTCCTTAGATTTTCATGAAATTTGGCTCAAATGGTTCTAATACCATCATGACAACACCTGCAAATTTTTTTTTGCTGTATCTCTTGTAGTTTTTTTTTATAAATTTTTAAAGTTTTTATGTTTTGCGTTTTCCGAACCTTCAGAAATGGTAAATTTAATTTGTATTGAAAACTTCAAAATTGCTTATCTTAAAAACTCTTTTAGAAAACATCATGAATTTTTGCAGCAAGTTTATTTATTATACATATTTGAAGATAAAAATGATACTATTAAAATATATTAATATTTTCTATGAAAAAAAATTATAAGTATTTTTCTTCTTCTTTTAACGGGTGTTTTGTTTTATAAGAATTGCAATATCTAGAGTCTCAGACCTGATAGAATGCTCAAATTTGTTTTAATGTACTCTTAAACATATAGGCTACTTGATAAAACAAAAATAATGATGGCTTTTTAACATGTTTATTAATTATAGTAGATTACATTAGAATTATGTACAAAGATAGTGTACTTACAACACTTATGTATAACCCAACTGATTCCTTGAAACATTGAATTTTTTGAGTAATTTTGTCTTTTTAATAAACATTAATCCTCATTCAAACTGTTTTTCCGCTTCATCCAAGAGCTTTCAGTTCTTTTGATACAGTCTTTTTTGAAGTAATACATTCTTCCAGTGCCGCTTGATTGAGGTGCGTCTACTACACAGACTGTGCTCCAAAGGCACTATGCAAGAATCTTCTCTTTCAGGCCAAAAAAATGATGCAGCTGGTCCTGAAGGATGTAGAAATAGAATTTCTGCATCTTCTTCATCACTTGAATATTGTTTTTACCAGTCCAAAGTACCAGTTACCATCATAATTTGCAGCCACATAGCTATTTATGGATGGTTTAACACGAACCCCAGTCAGAAGAAGAATGGAAAGAAAAGACAAAGGAGGGTTTTACACTATCTGTAGTCCTTCTAATTTCAAGGTTGTTTGTTGGTAGTGGTTTGAAGTTATGAAAACTTCTTGTTCCAGGAATGGTTCGGGTTGCTGAAAAACGTTTTTCTAGTTTTAACCATAGCAAATCAGCTTCTTTTTTGTCAATAAAGTGAAAATGAATGTTTTCAATATTTTTTTCACAAAACTTGTACACTTCGATTGCTGTCAATATTTGTTCTTCATCTGAAAGCTGTAGACTGGCTTTCCTTAAAATTCTTTTAATAGTTCCTCCTAGACCATCACAAATTGACTTCCCATGACTTGTTGCAAAAAAAGAGTGTTGGGCCTTCAAATTAAAGTCTCTCACGTGTTCAGTCAAATTTTTAAAACTGTTTCTATTTTTGTACTGCCCAGCACAACCATCTGTAAAGTAGTGAACGGAGTCAATGTCAGTAATGACAAGTAATGACAAAGTTAACAAAACCAGTGTCATGTTCTTGGTCATCACTAATAAAACAGTGGTTGGAAACAAAAACATTGTTTTCCTCATTTCTTAGAAAAACTCCAACTGGGTGTAGAGTACAACCACCTCTATTCCAATGGTAACTTTGGATCTCATTTTGTATAACAAAGGAATAATTTTCACTGAAATCCATCACAATAATTGCTGTTTTGGGTGGTGGGTCTTCTTTCAATCTTTTAAAGGCTGCTGATTGGGATTTTGCTATAAACGAGTGCTGGGTGAGCTTTTCCAATGACGTAACCAATAACAAAATGTAGTCTTCAACACTGATAGACTGTTTGATCATTTCTACCCTGTCTGTGTTAACCCACTGACTGATTACAATTTCTTCTTCTAAATCATAATCTTCACTTAGCTTTTCAGTTAAGTACTCAATTAGTGCAGTATTTGCAGGACAGATGTCGCAATGATGTAGCATGCAGTTTTGGTTTTCCGTGTTGCACACAAGCATCTTAATTAGGTCTTTATAAGATTCTTCAATTTTCACAGCATCCAGTAATAGTTTAACATTCTGGTGGATACTGCATACACATACAGTGTGTGTGCCTGCAGCACCAGCAAGGATACACCATTTAGGTCTCAAGAAACAAAATTTTGAAAATCCTACTTCTACCTTGGGATTCTCCTATTTGAAACAAGAATAGAGTTCTCTCAAGTTACACAAAATGAGTCTTTTTTGCATGTACACATTTTCTTGAACACTTACTTAGTCTTTTGTTCCAGGTAGCACTCTCGAACTTTCATCCTTTTCATAAAAATCTGTTACTAGTCTTACTGTATTTTCAGAAAGAGTTTTACCTTTTTTTGGACCAGGGGTTTCCAAAATACCCTTTTCAGATTTTAGCTTTCTAGCTTGTCGCACCATGTACTCACTTACATTAAATTCTTTCATCACTTTATTTCGACTCCAAGAATCCGGAGCCAAGGTCAGAATCTGGATTTTTCTAGACCTCCCAACAGATGAAATCTTCTCTTTCATAAGAGAAATCATTACATCAAAATCCTTTGCTTTCTCAACCACACTTGTATCTTCTTCGTCATCATCAGATGCTCTTGAAACCGCCTTTTTTGTAGTCTTTTCAAGACTGCTAACCTTCCTTTTAAAATAAGACCCTTTACTATGTTCTGACAAGCCATGAAGCTTTATCAGCGTAAAACCTAAATTATCAAGAGCAATGTTTGTTTGTACGAGGGATTCATTTCTGGATTACAATGATTCTAATTCAACCATGACTTCATCATCTGTTTCACTTTCATTGACTTCAACTCTTAATTTTTCCTCACAAAAAGTTACGGCATGTTGAGCAAAGCTTTTGTCCAGGTTTTATGCTAATATTTTTTGTCAGTAATTGTTTAGAAAGATCCAAGCCTACACTTCTCAATGATTTTTTGATGGGCTTTTTGTGTATTTTTAGTGGGTCTACACATATTGTTTGATACTTTTCAAAAACATTTAAAAAGTAGTAGCTGTGGTGTGAACATATATTCTTAAATTCACACAGATTAATTCCAGATCGTAAGTGGATCAAATCTTTTTCTTCCTCACTCAATTCAGATAACGGTTGTAACTTTTTTGAAGGTGTGTAGGTTGTTTGGAAACAGTCAGATCTTTTTAAATAACCCTACGCTACAGGTTTGAATATCTGACATACTGATTTCACTTTTGGTCTGATTACTGTTCTGGTTACTTTTATAGGATATTGGAAAAGAATCTCTGTAAACTAAGTAACAGTACTTACTGAAAGTTCGAATAAACTTAATAAAATACTATCCAAGCACTATTTAACACTGCAATAATTTTTTACTTCAAAACACAGGAGTAACAAAACAAAATCCAAGCCTACATTGTTACTCCATTAATTGATAACAACTATAACTGTTGACCAAATTAAAACTAAAAGACTTAAAACTCTGAATGAAAAAAATAATAAATTACGTCACTGTATGCAAGCACAACCTGACTCAATGAAAGACAGTGAGCAACTGAATCTAACAATTACCAACTGTGGAAGAACAGCATGACACCACAGGACAAGAGCCTGTTGAGACATGCTTGCAGAGTGAGCTGTATGGAGGAGCATGTCGCCACAGGAAATGTATCTGATCAGACTTGCAGAACCATGCAAATTTTAATGAGCACAGCTAATCAGGCACTGTTATTAGCTAAATCAAGGTAAACCTGACTTGAGTTGTACTATTATGACGACTGAGCTTTTTTAACTATTAGTACTGTAAAAACGCACACAGCTGATTGAATTTTTAACTTAACATACCAAGTTTAAATTTAAACTTAACTGGAGTGGAAAATTGATATCTATCAACATTAATATTATTTATTAAGAAGAAAAAAACTTATTTTTGGTGTCTAAGTCACTTGGTTCTTTTTATTTTAAAAATATAATTAATATTATTTTAAAAATTAGATAACTATTAAACAGGTTAAAAAGCCAACATAATTTTTCTTCTATCTAATAGCCTATACAATTAAGAGTATTTTAAAACAAATTTGAGCTTTCTATCAGCTCTGAGACTCTAGATATTGCAGTTTTTGTAAAACTAAACATCCGTTAGCTAAAAAAAAAAAATAAAAAATAAACCCTTGTAAATTTTTTCATTTGGAATATTTTAATATATCTTTATGGTATTTTTTTTACATTTAGATATAACACACAAACTTATTCCAAAATTTCATACTGATATCTTGAGTATTCTTTAATATACAAATTTTTTTTAGTTGTGAGGACACGTTTTTAAGTTACGATTTCTGACTGCTGAAACAACGCCAAACCTAAAAACTTTAATAATTTATATATATAAAAAAAAAAACTATAAGAGATAGAGCAAAAAAATTTTACAAGTGGTTTCAGGATGATAAAAGAAGTAATTGTGCCAAGTTTCATCAAAATCTGACATGGTTGGTGTCAAGACCTGGGTGACTTGACATGGAATGACCCATAAGCGAAGCCAACAAAACAGGTAACAAACAAGTAATATAATGTATATATGGTGGTGTAGTTTGAGACCCACATTTTGGTTATCAAATACAGCAGTTGGAGAGTGTGCAAAGAACAGCTAAATTTGTTTGTGCAAATTATCACAGGACCCAGTCAGTAACTGATAGGATAAAGGAGCTGGATTGAGAGTCACTGGAGAAAAGAAGGAGGGGAAGAAAATGCTGGAAACGTACAGAGCACATGTAGGTGATTGGGCTTGGAGGGATATTGGTCAAAGAATTAAGAATAGTACATGGAAGGGGAAAGCCAATATTGACCACAAGCTGGAGCTTGATTTTATGCATAAGGTAGTGGGGAAATTGGTAATAGCGAATCAGTGATACTCGTCAAGGAATTGTAGTTTTCGGCTGAAAACTGTTGCACACATTCATTGGGCGATATTATTTAATATATGTTGCTCTTAGAGCAGTAAAACAAATCCATCCTCACAAATATTCACTCAAAAAGTGCCATAACGTAAGGTGGCGAGTGACTGGGAGAAAGCATACAGCCATGTATAATGATAACACTATCATTCCTTCGACTATATTATTTATTAATTTGTTTCTAAAACACTCATGTGGATAGTGTATAACGCAAAAACTTCACACAAAATTAAAAAAAAAAAAAACTGCTTTAACAGTAGGCCTACACACTAAGTGACGAGAGGACGTCATTTGTTATCATATGCGACTTCCAGCGATATTATTATTACGTGGAACAAAATGCATCAACAACCAACAACGATGAAAAGCAAACCAACTTTATTATACAACGACCAACAACAATGAAAAGCAAACCAACTTTATTATAAAAACAAAATTTATAGTCCATTAAGCTACAAAAGGAAGCGTCTATGTCCATTTTGGTCCAGGCAGCATTCCAAACTATCCACAGACACCGCTAATGATTCTGCTTGAAAATCCTGATAAATGTTTAAGTATGCTTTATCAACAACAACCAAAGGCCATTTTGGTACAAGCTGCATTTCAACTATAAAAACTAAATTCCTTCAACCTACTGCTGAAACAAGCATATTGCCACACTTTCAACCTAAACATAAACTACGTTAATATTGCCGCAAACTACTTTGACAAATATTAACATCTTGGACATAACATGTGGATATTTTTCTTGACAGTGTAATACCCATTATCGTTGGACGTCGCATATGTGTACGTAAATGAGGCAACCAACGTTCGCTTACGGTTCAAAGTTTTTTTTTTTTTTTTTTTTTTTTTTTTTTTTTTTTTTAAGTGTGCAATCTTTTCCATATTTATACTTTTATAGCAACATACTGCCAAATAATATCATTCAAAGAAAGTGTGCATGGTCATTATACTTCGCTATAAGGCTTCTCCCAGTCACTCGCGGTATAGCATTATGGCACTTTTTGAGGTATCTATACATTTTACACCTCTAAGAGCAACGTATATTAAATAGTATCACCAAACGAAAATGTGCAACAGTTTTCAGACCAAAACGACAATTCCTTGATGAGTCCCAGTGATTGCCCTATTGCCGGAAATTTTCTTTTGTTGGCAAGGGTGTCAGCTATTGGAACAAATTACCAAGTGATTAGTAATTTACCAAAAATGATTAGGAAATTTAAAATTAAAATTTGTAAATTCGAAAAGCAAATGTGGTAGGAATTTAACACTTCAATTGGAAAAGAAAAATTGAAAAAAAAATAAATAAAAAAAATACATATAAAAGAGGGGGAATTGGATGATGAGGGGGAATTGCCAACCGAGCGTTAGTTCCATCCTAGTTAAAATTAATAATGCTGGAGTTATGTGCAATATTAGTCAACCTATAGCCATCATTATTATGAATGTGCTCTTCTGCATGATGTACACATGCTTATTTTCAAGGAGCTGAATTAGTGGTCCTTATGGATATGTTGAAATGATTAATATTTTATTGTTCATAGTGGTTTTTTTAGTGAAGAAGGTGGCTGCAATGCATAATTCTGCATGTAATGACATCAGAAATGACTCCTAATGTCTACTGCTGCTAATTCAGCGATGGGCGAACCTGTGTTGATATGCAGCCTGAACCAGAATGGCAACTAATATTTCATGGTGTTCAGAGTTATACGGATGAAGAAGGTAGCTGCCATGCAAAATTCTGACTAAAATGACGTCTGAATCGGCGTGGATTACACCTTTGTACCTTTTTCCCGGCATTCAGGTTCAGTTTTCCTTTAAGAGGAAAAGCCAAGGAAGCAGTCAGCCATATTTTCAACAGCATATGAGAAATTTTCTACTGGCCGTACTTTGCACAATAACCAAACCAAAATTTAACCACCTCACACAGCAATTACCAAATATGAGCAGCCAACGATTCACAACACATGAACACGACTTACATACAATAAAAATACGAAACACACAAGCTACATGTCGCTGTCCATTATAGTTTCATGAGATACAGACACCCGAAAGATACGTCTCAAACAAAAAATAATATACACCTTTCAACTCACACTCACAGACAATTTATACACAAATTTCACCTATATTATCTCAGGCCTCACAGCCAACCCAAAGAGAATTGTACAACCAACCAAACGTCAAACCACAACCAAAGACAACTAAACAGATATAAAGCATGGAGGAAGGAATAGAGAACCGGCTAATTGACTTGGATCCTGCACGACATCTCGCCCTTGGACAACACAAGCCTGCCACCGGTCTCCGCCTGCTTGCCTGCCCTTGGATTCTTCTTGCCTGCTCCTGGACTTCGCCTACCTGCCTGCCACTGGACTTTGCCTGCCTGCCTGCTCCTGGACTTCGCCTAACTGCCTGCCCCCGGGCGTCGCCTGCCTCGCTGCCACTGGACTTCATCTGCCTGCCACTGGACTTTGCCTGCCTGCCTGCTCCTGGACTTCGCCTAACTGCCTGCCCCGGACGTCGCCTGCCTTGCTGCCACTGGATTTCATCTGCCAGCCCCTGGATTCCGGCTACCTGCTGCTGGACTTCGCCTGCCTGCCTGCCTACGGACCTCGCCTGCCCAGACCTAGACGGACACCTAACATCGCCTGCAAGAGGAGGGCCACCAATTTGCAACCCTACTTGACTGCCAACAGCAACCGCACTAGCTAGGTAACATCATGAACGTGACTCCTACAATCCTCCCACCTACCGTAACAACTAGTCCCCATGTATACACCATGGCTACATCCACCACAACCACCATCACCGCCACCACCACCTCCGCATCAATCATCTATCCCACTACAACTGATGGGACCCATGTCCACCTGCCACAGATGGTTCCAAAACCAACCCGAGACACTAGCTACCTACAAGCCGCCAGAAACAACACAAAACCATATGATCAGATCAAAAGCGGCTCCTCATCATCATCTTCACCATTTCCACAAACCCCCACAACAAATACCACAACTTCCTGCGAAGACATGGATACTACATCTTCACCTCCCCTCAGCTCCCAAACAATCCATACATATCTACTAAAAGGCATGTTTTCCGAGTATACCAACTGCAAAACGCTGACAAAATTCATCAAGTGCCATTTTCCAAACATAGCCATACACCAACTTATCACAACAAAAAACGGAATTATTATCAAAAGCAATGAACCAAACTTCCCCACACTAATCAAGAATCAAGTAGGCCTAACCTCCTTTGGCGACAAAGCCACTCTAACGTCCATTACAGTGCCGCCACCAAAACAACAAACCCCACTCAAGAGACCCACCACTTTCACCGCAGTGATTCGCGGTGTTGACCTAACTGTTACCGACACAGAAGTTTTTACTGAGTTAAACGCTAATAACGAAATTCATGTCCATAAAGCTCTTCGAATTCAAAACAGCTCTGGACCAACCTATATGGTTAGGGTACTTACTGAAGATCCTGCAACCATTGATCACCTGGCAACAATCTACTACCAAAAACATCAGGTAGAACCGTCAAAAAAACGCCTCCCCAAAACCCACAAGGTGTGCCCACTGTCTGCAGTACAACGACCACCTCACTCAAAATTGTAAAAACACCACAATATGCCCACATTGCAAAGAAAACCCTACCTTAAAGCATGCCCCTACCTCTTAAAAACACCAACCTGCAACACCTGTGACCAGAATCATCCCACCTACTCCATGAAATGTAAAGCAAAGCCAGCCCCCACCAAAGCAGAACTTACAGTACCCCTTCGCCCCATAGACCCGCCTACACCTCCCACCAACTCTATACGTCCCACACCAACCACCGAAGACATCCTGCGTTTCTTCACCATAACCATACAAAACCTAAACCCCTTCTCCCGAGACCACATCCTCAAACAAGTTACAATAGCAGCAAAAGCAGTCTTTGGAATCGAAATAAATGCCACCTACTCCCTTCACAACTCCCACTTTCAATTTCTCCCATTAGAAACCCTCGTCTAAAACCCTTCTACCCAACACCAGGAAAATCCCAATATGCCTGACTACCATAACATTCTTTTTAGCAACATTCGTTCACTCCCCACTAATAAAAACCTCCTCTTACACACCCTCCTCACACATAATGTCCAATGTTTCCTGCTCAATGAAACCTTCCTCCAACTCCGCAACCACATCCACATGTCCCCCAATTAACTGTTCCGCACCGATAATCCTACACCCATAGCACGCGGAGGCGTGGCCATTTGCTACAAAAATCATATACCTACCAAAGTACACCCACCCCTCAATCACCTTTCCGAACACACAATAGCCACAGTTTTTCTTAAACCCCTTACCGTTACCCTCATTACCATATATATCCGACACGGCGTTCCACTTCCATTAAATTTTATTACATACATTGACCAACATTTCAGATCATACATCATAATGGCCGACATCAACGTCCACAGTCGTACTCAACACGAACTCCACCTTTTCCACAACACCCTCACCGCCATGAGAGGTGGCATCATCCATATCCCATCACCCACCCGTCCAGAATCTAACACCACCCTGGATATAGTCATAGCCTCCCCCAATGTTCAAATCCGCGCTACCCTACAAGTCCTCGACGCCATCGGCAGTGATCACGTCCCACTCATTATCTCTATCCAATATCGTACCCCCCATCTCCACAACCACCCACCCAAACATCCAAAACTACAGTAAAATCAATTGGAAAAATTACAGAAAGCACATCGACGAAAAGATCAATACGGACAACCCAAACATCACTGACGCTGACAGCCTACTCAAAACCGCAGACTACCTCCAACTAATCATTACTGAAGCTACCGACTCTCATATCCCCTTGACCCCCATTACCCCACACAAACCAGCACTACCTAGCCGAGCCCTCCAACTCCTCCACGAGTCCCGCCGACTCTTCCGCTCCTATCTAAGAACCCGCGACCGCCAGTTCCTCACCCTCCACCGCCATCTCCAAAGAACCGTCCGAAACTACATTACCACCCATAAACGCCTGGAGGGACACCTGCAACCGCCTTAAAAATTGAGGATTCAAATGCGAAAGCGGAAGTAGGATTTCACGCAAAAGTTCCGCTCTTGCGGATGTGAAGCTCCGATACATCCCTACCTCCTACCGCCTCGCAAGTAGGTGTGCTTTACTCTCCGCCGGGGGTTTGAGAACAGCTGCTCCCAGTCACGATGCCAAAACTCTTCTCAACCAAAAGGCACAAAAGCGTCTTTTCCCCTCGAAGTCAGTCAGAAGTGCACCTCACAAAATCTCACCTACTCGCCATTGGGTACATATAAACAAAATTGTATAATCATTAGTGTCATTTTAAGGATGTAAACTGTCACTGGCCAAAGAAACGAGTCCACTGTTCCCATGCTTGCCACGCTCTGAAACATGTTTGTTTCCTCTCATATGCGATCCCTAATGAGTTTAAGGCAGGGGTTTCCAAACGTTTTATCCCGTCGGCCAGTTCATAGAATTTTGCCTTCTTATCTACCCTCAGGTTACGTATTTAGTAAAAACACTAAATCATGTTTTAGCATTTCTGAATTTAAGCAATAAGAAAACCCAACCAAAGAATTTACAGTTCCCATACCGTATAAAATTCCATCAATAAGATTAACAGAAAAAATGAGATATTTTCTATGTGAATGCAGGATTTCCCGGCGAATAAATAATAACAAATCATCTCGGGTTTGCAGTCGGATTTTATTACAAAGCGACAAGCTTTCTGCAACTACCTCAGTAGCCATCTTCAGGTCGATTATGTACCGGCGATCTTGCCGTTACGAATACCACGTGTTTACTGGTGTCGCTTAGCAACCTCACGACGCTCGCACTCCCGCTTCACTGTGATTAGTCAAGGCGCCGGTCACCCATCCAAGTTCTCACCACGCTCAGTGTTGCTTAACTGCCGGAGTCTAGCTGTTGTAGCGTGCAACCAATAGGTACCACAGTTAGGAAGTCATCGAGACCGCACCCTGATTGGTCGATTGGCTCCCTCTCACTTGCCTGTCCACACTCCACCGGATCGCCGGCAATCAGGGAACGTGGCCAGCACAGTATAGATAACCCTGGTTACCAAGCGTGGCTCAGCAAATAACCCATGTCATGGTTAACTAGGTTGTCATCTAACCGTATTTCTATTGTTTCTTTATCCACGGACTCCCAAAAGAACGAACACTTTGTCAGCACCTTCACGTTGTCAAAATCCGTTCTGTGGCCAATTTCAATTATATGTTGGGCAACAGCAGATTTCTCCATCTGAAAAAGCCGAATGTAGCGTTGATGTTCCGCCACACGGACCTTGATTGTGCGTACGGTCTGTCCAATGCAAGATTTTCCACAATCAAACTGTATACTATTCACGCCCGGCGTCGTCAGCCCCAACTCGTCCTTCACTGAACGTAACAGGTCACGTATTTTGGCAGGAGGACGAAATATGCTCTTATTACCATGTCGATCTAGTATCCTGCCTATTCTCCCGGATATGTTACCAGCAAATGGGATAAATGCCAGATCTTTATACCGTTCTTAAGGTTCCATTGCCTGTTTGTTTGGCGTTTTTTGCAATGCTCTTTCTATTTGTCGGTTACAATATCCATTTCTCCTGAACGTAATACGGAGATGTTCCAGTTCCGTCGGCAGACTGTCGGCATCAGAGATTTCTTTCGCTCTATGCACCAGTGTGTACAATACCGCATTTTTCTGAGCCGGGTGGTGGAAGCTTTCGGCACATAAGTAACGGTCCGCATGAGTAGGTTTTCTATACACACTATGAGAAAGCGTTCCATCTGGTTTTCGCCGAATGAGAATGTCCAGAAAAGGTAAGCTACCAGTTCATCCACATAACGGAAGAAACATGGCGGCTTGAGAACAGACCTTTCTATTGCTATACTCTCAAAATGTTCCATAAACTGATTGGCAACAACAGGAGACAAAGGTGACCCCATTGCCACTCCATCCGTCTTTTCATACAAATCCCCGCCGTAGGTACAGTAAGTGAATGTTAGGACCAGCTCAAAAAAATCAACAATGCTAGATTCAAAGAAATTTCGTAGCAACTGCAAAGTGTCTCTCAGTGGAACTCTAGTAAAAAGTGAGACTACATCAAAGCTGACCATAATTTCAGTCTCCGACAGGTGCATCTTTTGAAAAACACTGACAAATTGTGTTGAGTTCACAACATGGTGAGGACCTCTCTCTACGTAGGAGCTAAAAATACTAGGTGTTTAGCCAGACCATATTTCGGGCTACTAATGGTACTCATAATAGGCCCTAAAGGGACGTCCTCCTTGTAAATTTTTGGCAGACCATAGAACCTAGGTGCTCTGGCAGCACGAGGTCGAAGACCCTTGACGACTTCCGATGGAAAACACGTCTTCTTTATAAGTGCCGTTAACTTTCTTTCTGTTTTCGAAGTTGGGTGTCGTTAAGCAGCTTTCTTACCTTGGTCTCGTACATTTAGTAGTAATAAGGACAGTAGCATTACCCTTGTCCGCTGGTAAGACCACAAATTCATTATTCTGGCGTAATGCTCTTAGGGCCATGTATTCAGATTTTGTAATATTTGACTTTGGAGAACCCTGCATGTTTCCCTCCGATTTTCCTTGGCCGAATCTGCCGGAAGCTTGTGTGCGGCCAAATCAACTGCACAGATGATATCTTTAACTAAGACCGTTTTAGGAGTCGGGGTGGAAGTTTAACCCTTTGGATAATACTTTTTCAGTTGCTTCGTCCAGCTGTAATTCTGTCAGTTTGACTATTGTGTGTCTAGAACTTTGTTCCTCTGCCGGACCCTGATATCGTGACAGGCGGTTAAATTTGGAAACCTGTCTATCTGAAGTCTTGTCAAACTCCAGGTTCGCCTGAGCCGACGTAGCAGTATCCACCTAATCCCAGGAGGTCGGCGACAGTATTGCAGCAAGCTCCAAATGGCAATGATGTGACTCCCGATCGTTTTTATCCAGGGCAAAACGTATATAGCGGATGCGCTCTCGGAGGAGCGATACACTTGCACGACGTAGAATCCGGTTGGATTTTGTGGTGTCAATATAATGGCCAACCAAACAAAACCGATGTATAATGTTTGAATCTCGACACCTCAGTAGAAAGAAAAAGGAACACAAAAGTATAGCCTTCTTCTTTCTTCTTTGATGTAGTCTCACTTTTTACTAGAGTTCCACTGAGAGACGCTTTGCAGTTGCTACGAAATTTCTTTGAATCTAGCATTGTTGATTTTTTTGAGCTGGTCCTTACATCAACTTACTTTACCTACGGCGGAGATTTCTATGAACAGATGGATGGTGTGGCAATGGGGTCACCTTTTGTCTCCTGTTGTTGCCAATCTGTTTATGGAACATTTTGAGAGTATAGTAATTGAAAGGTCTGTTCTTAAGCCGGCATGTTTCTTCCGTTATGTGGATGATACATTTGTTGTTTGGCACCATGGGATCAGGAGCCTACATGAATTTCTGGACCATCGCAATGGGATTCACCCAAACATACGTTTCACGATGGAACTGGAAGAGAATGGTAGCTTACCTTTTCTGGACATTCTCATTCGGCGAAAACCAGATGGAACGCTTTCTCATAGTGTGTATAGAAAACCTACTCATGCGGACCGTTACTTATGTGCCGAAAGCTTCCACCACCCGGCTCAGAAAAATGCGGTATTGTACACACTGGTGCATAGAGCGAAAGAAATCTCTGATGCCGACAGTCTGCCGACGGAACTGGAACATCTCCGTATTACGTTCAGGAGAAATGGATATTGTAACCGACAAATAGAAAGAGCATTGCAAAAAAACGCCAAACAAACAGGCAATGGAACCTTAAGAACGGTATAAAGATCTGGCATTTATCCCATTTGCTGGTAACATATCCGGGAGAATAGGCAGGATACTAGATCGACATGGTAATAAGAGCATATTTCGTCCTCCTGCCAAAATACGTGACCTGTTACGTTCAGTGAAGGACGACTTGGGGCTGAAGACGCCAGGGCGTGTATAGTATACAGTGTGATTGTGGAAAATCTTGCATTGGACAGACCGTACGCACAATCAAGGTCCGTGTGGCGGAACATCAACGCTACATTCGGCTTTTTCAGATGGAGAAATCTGCTGTTGCCCAACATATAATTGAAATTGGCCACAGAACGGATTTTGACAACGTGAAGGTGCTGACAAAGTGTTCGTTCTTTTGGGAGTCCGTGGATAAAGAAACAATAGAAATACGGTTAGATGACAACCTAGTTAACCATGACATGGGTTATTTGCTGAGCCACGCTTGGTAACCAGGGTTATCTATACTGTGCCGGCCACGTTCCCTGATTGCCGGCGATCCGGTGGAGTGTGGACAGGTAAGTGAGAGGGAGCCAATCGACCAATCAGGGTGCGGTCTCGATGACTTCCTAACTGTGGTACCTATTGTTTGCACGCTACAACAGCTAGACTCCGGCAGTTAGCAACACTGAGCGTGGTGAGAACTTAGATGGGTGTCCGGCGCCTCCACCAATCACAGTGAAGCGGGAGTGCGAGCGTCGTGAGGTTGCTAATCGACACCAGAAACACCTGGTTTTCGTAACGGCAAGATCGCCGGTACATAATTGACCTGAAGATGGCTACTGAGGTAGTTGCAGAAAGCTTGTCGCTTTGTAATAAAATCCCACTGCAAACCCGAGAAGATTTGTTATCGAGATATTTTTTGTTGTTATTATAATATTAAAAAATGTTAATACAATTATGTACACATGGAAATTTGAGAATACATGCAGAATGGGTGTGATTAGAAGGGTCATTTCTGGAATACCGTGGAAACACGTACCGAACGAACGTGTGTATTTAAATTATAAATAAATATAGTTAATAGTTAGGTTTTTTTGTAATAGTAATTCGGAACTCTAAATTCTAATACATTTTACTACTGTCAGCGTTAATGAGTGATTCTATTCTTGCAAAAAAAATATATATATATTTGTTATTTAGTGCTTTGGGCTGTTCCGTGTTTATTTCCTTTTTGTTTACATTTTTGAACGCTAGGCTTAAGTTCAGATTTTTGTTATAGAGCGCAAATATATATAGATAAAGCTTACTTGTGAATTAATTTAGCAGTTTTTTTTTTTGTAAGATTAAGTTCAACAAATTTTCTTTCTAGCTTTGTGTACCTTGTTATTGTTAGTTTCTGGTAATAATGAGTGAAAAGTTTGGACATTGCCGTTGATTTTTGAAGGTTGGAATTTTTTGCGAAGGGTGTGAGAAATGGTTTCATTGGGGACCGATTTGTAGTGGCGTCGAAAGTGGGGTTCTGTAAAGATTGTTTCAAAAGTAAGAAGATATTGGAGCAGGAGATAAGGATTAGTGCCCTTGAGGCTGAACTGACAGACGCTAGAAAGGACTTGCATAGGCTGTGCATGGAGGGAAACAGAGATGGTTGGGAACTGGTGACAGGGAAAAGGGCAAATAGAACAAGAAGGGCTTCTGATTCTTTTGTTGTTGGCGTGCAAAATAGGTTTGCCCTGTTGCCAGAGTTAGACAGGGATGAGCCTTCTATAGCTGGAGGAAAAAGAAAGTCTTGCTGCTAGGTAGTAGCCATGCACGTGGTGTTGGGCCATTGGTGCAGGAAAAATTAGGATCAGGTTTCCAGGTCATGAGTTTCTTCAAACCTAGTGCTAGTCTTGCTCAGGTAGTAGAAGATGTAGGTTCTTTGTGTAAGGATTTCACAGATCAGGATCATGTAGTGATAGTGGGAGGAGTGGGAAATAGTTTGGGCAGGAATGATAGGTATAGTATCAGAGATGAACTGGATAAAATAGCAGAAGCGACATGCCAAACTCGGGTCAGTGTGATGTCGGTCTTGAGATGCTATGATCGACCACAGATGGACTCTGCTGTGAGGTGAGTGAATCTGGAACTGGAACGGTATCTTATTTCTGATATTGGCTCTGGCATGGGCTTGGTACATGTAGATGCTATTGATAGGTGGGGCTATACTACGCATGTGGCTACACCTCAATAGTAGATGGAAGGGGGTTCTTTCAGGTCTCATAGCAAAACGATTAATTGGGGCCACAAATTCACATGAAAAGATTCCTGTTGTTAATGGTGTTAGGGCAGTCCGTTTTTAAGTTAGGATCATGTATTAGGCAGTGAGTTTTAAAAGAAATTACTTTAAACAATAATGAGTTTTCAGATACCAAAATTAAAAATTGTGTAGCGATTAATTTATTACATCAGAATATCAGAGGGTTAGCAAACAAAGTGGATGAATTGCTAGTCCACATAAATTAATTAAATGATATCAACAGAATTGATGTTTTATGCTTGTCTGAACACCACATAACGACAGGAATAGGTATGTCAAATGTAACTGTAATTTAGCTTCTCATTATTGTAGAACGAACTTGGAGAATGGAGGAGTTGTCACTTATGTTAGAATGGTTATAGTTTTGAGGATACAAGTATTAGCAAGTATCGTGTTGATCAACATTTAGAAGCTTGTGCTATACGGCTGAATTTCAGTAAAAAAATTTCATAATAGTAACAGTATCCAGAACACCATTGGGAAACTTTTCTATTTTTATGAAACAGTTTGAACTCTTATTAACATTTTTAAGCAGAATAGAAGTTAACAGAGTTGTATGTGGTGATTTTAATGTAGATTTTCTAAATAACTTACCCTGTAAAGTCATGTTAGAATCATTAGTCAGTTCTTTCAATTTAACTCATGTAGTTAATTTTCCAACTAAAACAATGAATAATAGTCACTCAGCTGTAGACAATGTTTTCCTAGATACCTCAAAATTCAGCTATACCACCAAGCCATCCATCAATGGACTTTCGGATCACGATGCCTAGTTATTAACCATCAACACTTTAATAGGAAATAGCACTAAGAGTAATGTTTTTAAACTTCATCGTATAACAAATAATGAGTCAGTTACTTGTTTTAGAAAGTGCCTCAATAACACAAACTGGGAACAAGTTTACAGTGCTCAAGATATGGATGAAAAATACAACATTTTTAGTAGCATTGTGTTAAATTACTTTGAAAGTTGCTTCCCCTTGGAAAAGTGTCGTGCTTATCGAAAAATACAAAAACTTTGGATACGTATTGGCATTAGAACATCGTGCATTAATAAAAGGAAGTAGTATATTGCCTCTAGGAACAATGAGAATGTTAATGTTAAAACACATTACAAACTGCACTGCAAAATACTGAAAAAGTTTATTAAAGAATCTAAAAGTATGTACTACAAACATAAAATTCATGATTCTGAAAATAAAATTAAGACAATATTGGACATTGTAAAAAAGGAAATAGGAAAAAGTGATCAAACATTTAATGATATTTTTATCAAAGAAAATTCAGTAGAATCTAATTTTTCAATTGCTGATATATTTAATAAACATTTTTAATCTGTTGCTGATAAATTGATTGCTAATAGCTCAGTGACACACAGTATGGATTTTGTCAAAACAGGCTTCAAAGAAATATTTAACTCTATGTCTGTAAAATTAGCTACTCCAGAAGAAAAATGATCAGATCCCTTAAGAGCAAATACTCAAGTGGTTATGATGGAATTTCCAGCAGATTAATTAAATTGTGCTCCATAGAATTAAGTAATATACTAAGTTATCTGTTTAATTTATCTTTACTTCAGGGTACTTTTCCTGAAAGGCTTAAATATGCTGTAGTTAAATCACTCTATAAAAAGAGAGTTAAGGCAGTCGTATCGAATTACGCACCAATTTCATTACTAACAGCCTTCTCCAAAGTTTTTGAGACAGCAATGTACAATAGAGTTTATGAACACCTTGAAAATAATAACATTCCAACCAAATCACAATTTGGTTTTCAAAAGGGTCATTCAACAGAACAAGCTATATTTGCATTCACTGACAATATTTTAGAAGGAATAAATGATAAGGTAATTCCTGTGGGAATTTTTTGTGACTTATCTAAAGCGTTTGACTGTGTAGATCATAAAATTCTGATGGCTTAGTTCTTACCTTCTAAATAGAAAACAGAAAGTGTCAATGGAGATTTTTAAGACTGCCTTAAGAGGTCCATTGTTTTCTGAGTGGAAATTAATCAGATGTGGAGTACCTCAGGGTTCTATATTGGGGCCACTATTGTTTTTGATATATATAAATGATCTACCCTGTGTTTCATCTAAAAACTCAAAATTTGTCCAATTTGCAAATGACACAAACATAAGAATTAAAAACACTCCAGTTTTATCTACAGAACATATGTCAAATTATGTCTTTGAACTGATTAATAAATGGTTTACAGCTAATGGCTTGTCTTTATACTGTGATAAAACTCAGTATATGCAATTCAGTACATCACACAGATTAACACCAGACATAGATATAAAATTTGCAGGCCAGTACATTCAAGACGTAGAGAGTGTGAAATTACTAGGTTTGTATATTGATCATAATTTAAATTGGGAAGTACATGTTTCTGACTTACTAAAGCGATTGGGTGCAGCCACGTTTGCATTTCGTACAATTTCAGCTATAGGTGATCTCCGTATGAGGCAGCTAGTTTATTTTGCTTATTTTCACTCCTTATTGTCATTTGGAATAATATCCTGGGGCAATTCTACCCATAGAGACAAAGTGTTCAGAGCCGAAAAGCGTGTAATAAGAATTATGTACGGGGTTAGCAATAGAACTTCATGTAGAGAGCTGTTCAAGTAGTTAGCCTCTGCGTATATATACACATTAATGTCCTTCGTAGTCACAAATATACTTTGTTTGAAACAAATAGTAAGTCATTGTCATTTGTTCAAAAAGGGGTCTGATATTCAGGGATACATATCTTCAATAAGCTCCCAACACATATTACATGTCTAGCAGATGATAAGAATAAATTCAGGAAAAAATTGATAGAATTTTTAATTGATAACTCCTTCTAGTCTATCAAAGAATTTATTTCTAAGGTATCTTAAAAATAACTGCCAGTAAGTAGCTTGTGTAAATGTAGTGTACATAATTAATTTACCATGTATGCTATGACTGTACATTAGGGTGTTCCTTAAATTTCAGTTTCAATATATTTTTACGCATACCTTCTAAAAACTTTAGTATTGACCTAATATAGTCTAGAAATAAATATTAGCCCGATTTATAAACGATAACCCGTGTCGACTTGAGTTTTTAACTTGTCCATACAAGTTGCGCGGGTGCAGCGCTGCGACCTGTTACTGCGAGTTTCAATTGTCATTTCATACGTGATTTCTAACATTATTAGTACGTTGTTGTTTATTGTGCGAAGATGTCTGTGGAATTACGAAGTGATAAACAAAATATTTACCTTATCGGACTGTCAAGCCGCCAGATAAATGGTGCAAAATTACCATCTAATCGACAAGTTCTCACCGTTTTATTTTACAATATTCGTGAAGTCAAGCTGACAGTTAGTGAAAGTGCGAATCTTGTTATAAGAGAGTGCATTATATTTTGGGAAAAAAGTCAGAATTCCTACGAAGGCATTTCCTAACTGCGTGAAGAAACTTGTTGATTTACATCATGTTTGGAGGGAGCTGCAAAAAAACTGTAAGAAAACTCAGGTGACGTTCAAGAACCGTGAAAATAATTTTGTAAAAGACGTTGATAACTTATTTGATATTGCACATGCTGATGCCTTCGACAGAATCAAGATAGAGGAAGACAAAGAATTTTTAAGGTAACAGAGAGAGGCATGTCAACCGGGATGCTTAGGTGGAATTGACAAAAAATTGGCGGAGAAAGAAGAACGAGTTAGGCAAAGGCGACTGGAAGAAGAGGAAAGAAAGGTAAAACAAAGAGAGTTATTTGCTGTTGCATCTACTTCTTCGATAGATAACTTGGAATGTCTTGATAATTCGGATGAGGAACAGATTTCGAACTCTGAACTTAGTACTCAGATTCCTTGCCCTGAAAAAAGTTCTAAAAGATGCACGAAAAGTTTTCATAACTCCTAAACTGGTAGCAGCTTTAGATCGATGCCAATTAAGCATAAGAGACTCAGTTTACATTCTCCATGCGGTTGTAGAAGCGCTTGGTCTGAACAGCGATGATTTCCCTATTAACAAATCCTCGATTCAGCGAATTCGTACTCAGGCGAGAAAATCCAGGGCAGAAGCAATAAAAACTGACTTCCAGAATAATTTGCCTGACGTAGTCACAGTCCATTGGGATGGAAAACTATTACCTGGATTGAATGTACGAAGTTCAAAAGAAGAACGCTTGCCAATTATTGCTTCATTTGACGATAGAGAACAGCTTCTTGCAGTCCCAAAATTAGAGAGTTCTTCTGGAAAACATCAAGCTAAAGCCATTTCAACTGCACTCTTTGACTGGAACCTCCATGATAAAGTACAGATAATGTGCTGCGATACAACAGCTTCAAATACTGGCCGTTTCAGTGGAGCTTGTGCTATTTTGGAGCAGACTTTAGAAAGGGAATTGCTGCTTTTTGCTTGTCGTCATCATATTTATGAGTTGGTCCTTAAAGCTGTTTTTGAAACCAAGGTAAAGCAAGTAGCCCAGATATTCCAATTTTCAAAAAAGTTAAGAGATAATTGGAAAAATATTAACACCGATAACATTGAGCCACCTCTGAATTTCGTTAAAGCACATATTGCTGAGACAAACATTACATCTTTGTTAACTTTTTATAAGACTGAACTGGAAAAACCTTTTATTAGAGACGATTACCGCGAATTGGTTGAACTATGCGTTGTGTTCTTAGGAGGAGATACAGAGAATAAACTAAAACTCAGGCCCCCCGGAGCTTTGCATCAAGCGCGATGGATGGCGAGAGCGATCTATTCTATAAAAATATGTTTGCTTCAATCGCAACTTAAAATTACTGCAAAGGACAAAAATGCTCTACAAGATGTTTGCTTATTTATCGTCACCTTGTATACTAAACCTTGGCTCGAATGCACAGTGGCAATTAAAGCACCTAACCAAGACTTGTGCTTTTTGAAAGCTCTAAAAGAATATGAAAAAGTAGACGCGACAAGTTCCAAGGCATCCATAAGCAAGTTTGTTCATCATTTATGGTATTTGTGTGAAGAAACAGTCATGTTATCACTCTTTGATGAAGAAGTTGATTCCAAAACCAAGACAAAAATGATTAATAATTTAAACAGAGACGAAAGTTCAGATTCCGCTAAACGCTATGTCCCATCGAAGGAAGAAATTACGCAAAATTTGTTTGGTAAGCTTAATATTTTCTTGTTTCTTTTTTCAAAGTTTCGTGGCTTAGTTTTTGCTTATTTAAACTGTTTTTTCTTTCTTTCAGATATGACGCTGGATGATTTTGTGACTCAAAGAAGCAGTTTTTCTTCGGGAAGATGTATCTTCTTGGGGTGACAATCCTACTTTTTTGGAAGCTAGAAGACGAATAAGTCGTTTGAAGGTCGTAAATGACACTGCTGAAAGAGCTGTTAAATTAATGCAAGATTTTAATGTACTTATCACGGCTGATGAAGAGCAAAAACAGTTTTTGTTGCGTTGTGTTCAGGAACATAGAAATCTGTATCCAGACTGTAAAAAAACTACACTAAAGAGAAGTTACCCTAATTAATTATTATTATAATTTGTATTTAAATAAAAGTTTATGTTGATCTTATTTTATTTTTACTCATATTTACTTTATTTGTTGCATTTTAATTAGTTTTGGATCAAACCAAAATGGCAGGCCAAAACACCATTTTTTATTAAACTTGAGAGCTCGGTCGGCACGGGTTGCAATCATGCTACAAATATGAAATTTCATATTTAAATACATTTAGCATTTATAAAAAAAAGTAGAGGGTATGCGTTCGAAATTTAAAAAAAAATTTTTTTCGCGATATAAGGGACACCCCTACTGTACATCTCCTGGTCTATGTAATATTTTGCTATGGAATTTTTTTTTGATGTACCATATATGCTTTGACTGTACATCTTCTGGTGTATGTATTATTTTGTAATGGAATTGTTTAATGTACCATGTATGCTATGACTGTACATATAGTGGTGTACTTATTATTTTGTTATGCAACTGTTTATCTGTAAATTGGCAACTTTCCACAATCCCACAGAGCCAGTCTCTTATATTGGGATCAATGGAAAATGAATGTATTGTATTGTACGTTTTTTGCTTTCACAGGGTATAGTTCCTACCTGCCGCCATAGGGCAGCGCCAATAACGCACAGAGGAGGGAAATTGCCACCGGAGCCTGTGCTCCATTGCAATTAAATAATAATAATAAGTAAGAGGTACCAGCAAGCGCATTTGAAATACAAAATCAAATAACACTTAACACGATGTATCTCAATAAGAAAGAACAGCC
This sequence comes from Vandiemenella viatica, assembly GCA_031002005.1. Lineage (NCBI taxonomy): Eukaryota > Metazoa > Arthropoda > Insecta > Orthoptera > Morabidae > Vandiemenella > Vandiemenella viatica. Next base: position 201,203,662 of record JARYHS010013630.1, on the reverse strand, counting down.
AGATATACCGTCTGTAAATTTCGCACATCTTCTGAAAGCAAGCCGTGAAATGGTTTCACAATACGATCATCACTTTGTAAATTCCCACGTGGGTATTTAGAATGTGGTGATTTTATTAGTCGTTTATGAGATGCGTCTCGACGGCCCTCCTGCAGAATAAGTGCGAAAATTATAGATGGTCTATTAGGCAGTCTATTTTTACCGAAATACAACGTGTATCAATAATGCCACTTGTGGCACGAATAAAACATCGTTCCACGTGGGAATTTAGAAAGTAGTGATCGTATGTGTGATCCATTTTCACTGCTTGCCTTCAGAGGATCTGCGAAATTTACAGACGGTATATCTGGCTGTTCATTCTTATTGAGATACAACGTGGCAAGCGTTATTTGATTTTGTGTTTCAAATGCGCTTGCTACTACCTCTTACTTTTCCTCTATGGGCTGTTGACGCTGCCCTATGGCGGCAGGAAGGAACTGCACCCTATGAAACCACATCTTTCTAATCACACCTATTCTGCATGTATACCTTTTTTTTTTTTTTGTAACAGTTTAACGTCCCTTTTTAACAACGTGGTCTTTAGAGACGGGAAAGGATGGGGGCAAGGAATGGGAAGGAATTCGGCCATGGCCTTTTTGAAGGAAGCATCCCGGCATTCGCCTGGAGTGATTTGGGGAAACCATGGAAAACCCAAATCTGGATGCCCGGACGGGGATTCGAACCGCCGTCCTCCCGAATGCGAGGCCAGAACGCTATCCGTTACACCACCACGCTCGGTGCATGCATGTATACCGCAAAAATCCATCCCAATGTCTCCCTTTAAATTTACAAATGTTCTTGTATACGAAACAACAGTTTTTATAAAACTTTCCAGACGTATACTTTAAAACAAAAAGAAAAATAGTCTAAGTTTGCATTGCCAAAATCCTTCCCGCTTTAATTTTTACAAATGTTCTTTTACATCAAACCCACAGACTTATCCAATTTTTGTGGAAGGGATCAGTCGAGATTCTGGCAACAATAATAAGAATAAATCTTGCCTGGAAGACAAAAGGTCATAGAAATGTGAGGCCAGCATTACACTGTAAAAGAACTTTGATAAAAGATATGTTATAAAATATTTTACATTGTAATGGGGCATATTTTATAAAAGATTTCTTCTATAAAATGCAATACAGTTTAAAAAATATCTCAGCACTCTGCAAACGTAAACAAAAAAAATTGCGCAAGGTATATTATCGAAGCTGGTTAGGACTGCCGAATCCACAAAATCTTGATTTCTGTGTATGAACAGAATGAAATGTTGTACAGTCAGAAACATGTAGACTATAAGATTAGAAATAAAAAAGTGAACACTTACGCAAGGTTAATTAGTTGTATGAAAGAAGGCTGAACTGTCGAAGACGTAACAAAGAAAATTAATGGGTATTTGACAGGTTTCTGGAATAAAAGCAGACGGAATGCGCCGAGGAAATCGTGTGCTATACTGCAGGATCGTGTAGATCCACCACCAGCAATCGAGTACAACCCATTGCACACACATCGTAAAAATAAACATCTAATATTATATATATGGGAAAATAATTCTGATATAGTCCCTAGAAATTTATGAAAATATTGTGGTAAGAATTTAATTGATCAATACTTCAGTATCGACCATAATTTTTATAATATCATCACATTGCAGCTCTTTCATTAAACTTTGATGAACTCCTATCATATTAAGTCTCGTAATCTACGATCTAACGCAAATATGTTTACTTCTCTTCTTTTTCTTCATTCAAATACATATTGTGACAGCTGCACTAACTGCGTCTGCAAAAGCATACAAGTTTACTTCATTCATTTGACAGAACTATGACTAAAAATTTTATATAATGCAATGGGACTGAAAAAATATCATACAATATCTTTGATAAAATAAATATGATAAAATGCTTTATAAAATATCTTTTACAGTGTAATGCATGGGTGATATGCCGCATGGAGGAAGGCCCCATGGGGTGATATGCCGTCGTATGAAAACATCACCTACACTGATTGCGACAAATATGTCGATAGTGAGTATCAGTATGTATCGATAGTCGACATAGTTGTTATTGGTGCGTGAAGTATTTGTGTAAACACATCTTTTGAGGTTATATAATGGAATTTGTAAACAGATTAATAGTTAAACTGACGAAAAGATCTCCCGTGGCAAATATTGTCCGTAACCGGTAAGTTAAATAGAAATAATTTTAATATGTGAACGAAGACTTTCCCGACGTAATGCTGACATGTAATCTTCACGGGTTCTCCGCTGAATGGTGTTGTATAAACACTATCCGGCGGAGAACCGGTGAAAATTACATGTCTGAAATAATTTTATTCTGAATAATATTTTACTCAACACATCCGTAGTTCGTATCCCTTATTTTGGAACGAGGTAGTAAGGGTTAAATAATTTCGGTACCATGAGAATATAAAAACTTGTATTAGCCCCCAGGAACGGAAACGTAGTCAACAGTTATTTAGATTGTATGAAGTATAATAATATGTTATATGTTTAAGTAAAACGGGTCCTAATGTGTAATTAATCTGGTCTAGGGTTTACTATATGTACACGCTAAGTACCTTATTTTTAACAGCAGTGTAAAGCACACATCACGGTGAGATATAGACCTTTCATTGTACGAGAACAATCATTAATGGAACAGCACTATTTAGTGGTAAGCAGTTACATTCGTTTGACGGGTTTAGATGAATGAATGTGAATCGCTTATTTGCTGCACATATTTTATGTAATGATTCTTTTTTGGCTAATTAATGTCACTGGAAAAGGCATTGGAATTACCCAATCTCTTTTAAGAAGATGAAAATACATTTATTTTGGTTCAGGCGCAATGACAGGGACTCAAGAAGGAAATGTGCTATCAGTCTGAAATTTGGTTCACACATTCCTAAAGACATATTATTTCATAAAACATTGTATGTTAAATTATAGACCATGTACTGTAGAAATAATTCGGCACTGAATTTATCATTAGAGATATAGCTTATCTCAGACGTCATAATCGGCCAGAAATTTTGTTAGAAACATTTCTTGGCATTCATCACCAAATATGATATTACCAGAAAAATCAAGAAACAGAAATTTCTAGAAATCATGTAAGTTACTAACCCACAAACAGCTTCAATGACTTTGTTATATGCCTCAACTAGCAATTGAACTTTGTAGGGATTGTAACACACATTGTTCATCTGATAAATATGATTGCCAATGAAATCCAACAAAACAACTTAGATAACAGGCTTTCTTTTTGTACAAATCAAATATAAATATGCACCATTGCCATGAATGCATAATTTTAGAGCTTGGTCCAGGCCTCATTTCCACGTAAATGCTAACTCTGTTTCTTTTGGTACTAATCGAAAATACATATGTGCCATTGCCATGGATGTATAATTTTACAGCTTGGTGCAGGCCTCATTTCCACGTAAACACTAACGTGCTTTCTATTGGTATGAATAAGAAATACATTTGTGCCATTGCCATGAATGTATAATTTTACAGCTTGGTCCAGAATGTGTTTACATGTGAACATTGAGTGTAGTGGGTGAGCAGAAACATGGCCCCATAACAACCAACTTCACCATAAGACGTTGGCAGCAATAAGGATATTAAAATGTTATCTTGGTATCTTTGAAATACCTAACCAATATGAATATAAACATGTCTGTGCAATATGCCTGCCAAACTGAATGTTTTGTACCATTACCTTTGTCGTTACTTCTTCTTTATGTTTTATAAGGATGTGGAATGCAGTTTTCACTGCAACAATAAATCTGCAATGAACAGAAACAGGTAATAACACATATTTATTGTGTGATAACTTGTAATGATCTACCCATATTTCAAACGACTTGATACATATTTCATACGTTTGATGGCTTCACATACAACGTTTTATGAAGTAATATGTCTTTAGGAACGCATGTAGTAAATTTCAGACTGATAGCACATTTCCTTCTTCGGACCCTGGAGTTGCGTCTGAACCTTTATTGTCCTAGTAAACAGTACTGGTTTCAAATGGAGAGTATACATTGAAGTTTGGGTCCTAATGATTGATGCATACAGCTGTTAACAATTTGAAAATTTTTCGGGTATTATCTAGATCGCGTGTAAACACTTCCGGATGGAGAGAGTATGACGTCACTACCTTGCTGAATGAGACGTATACGTTTCGGGTGCAGCTCTAAATGTCACTATCGGGGCCTTCCACGGGAAGTGTGTTTTTTTCGGATGGGTACAAAGAGAGCAGTATATTTACATAAACATGTGATTCCAAACAAAAACAAAAAATTAAATTCTTGGTACTAGAATCTAGAATTAACGTCTTCTACTTGTTTCTAATAGGTGATACCGAAAACTACTTCTACAGTTGTAATTTTAGTTATCATCAACGTATTTGATTAATTTTTATATTGAATTAGCAACAAATATGGAAATACAAGGGCTATCAAACATCTTATTGCGGATACCTAATTTCGATGTCGTATCTATCGCTGTTACCGTCGTATAAGTCTTAATGCAGCCTGGACCATAGTGAAACAAAACCATCGCGCATGATATTGCTGATACCCAATTTCCAAATCATATATATCGATGTTAGTGTGGTCCAGGCTGCGTTACAACATAAACGCAAACGGTTACTAACGAAAGCTTTTTATTCTATAAATATTTTATTTCATAAGGTATCGCCATATAGAATTACGTGGATGGACTATATTCTAGATACCGATATCAAATATCTTCACAACCACAATTATAATTTTCGATTAATATTTAAGATCATATACTTAATAAGAATTTTCGTTACTAAAAGTTGAATACTTAATTTCTTCCCGCCCGAAAACCCCGGAAACACAGTGACGTCATAGCTATTTGTGTTTACAACACTGTAGTCGGCGAAACGTTAAGTGACTGTAGCGGTATCGTGATCTAGATAATACCCAATTTTTCATAGCTGTGTGTTTGTTCCCTATCAATTGAGTGATATTTGACATTGTCTTTCATTTTTCTATATAACAACACATGGCAAGAATTATTACTAACATCATGTGTACAAAATAAAATATGATTTCATACTGAAAGGCAGTATGATTAGGTTGAGCTGCTATTTGGACAACATTGCTAAGTAGTATTTGACTGCCTTGTAGTTTGCATTTTGTGGTATATAATTTCAGTTGTGTTAGGCCTATGAAAATTATATCACAAGTAACTCTGGGACTAGGTTGTTGTATTATGGATCATAGTGTTATTTATTGTTCATTGAGACTTTACTGTCAAAAGTGACGTGAACGCAGTAGAAATTGTCAGTCACTGTGGCAGCAGATTGTTTTGTTGTATAAAGCATCCTGGAGCAGGTTACCCATTTAATTTTAGTGAATTTGTCTGCAGTTAATTTTAGTGTGTTGTAATTTCACATCTTAAATATGTAAAGCTGCACAAAGTAACTCTTCCTTATAGAAAAGCAATGTCGTTTGCTTCAGATAAAGTCTTTACGACACATAAGTACCATCGGTTGTTTCAAGTAAATGTAAAAACCACACTACTAAAAACCAATTAGTATTGTATGTCACAGATGATAATCAGCAAATCGCAATCCACCTACTGAGCCTGGCGGGTAAGAGGTTAACGGTATGGCCTCACGTTCAGGAGTGGGCTGGTTTGAATCCCCGTCTGAGCATCCAGATTTGGGTTTTTTATGGTTTCCCCAAGTCACTCCAGGCAAATGCTGGGATGCTTCCTTCGAAAGGCCATGGCTGAATTCCTTCCCATTTTTGTGTAATATCTAGATTAAGATACCGCTACAGGCACTTACCGTGTCGTGATGTAAACACTTCTGACTACAGAACTGTAAACATAGATAGCACCTGGTATCTATGACGTCACTGTGTTTCCGTGTGTGACTTGTTCAGCTTTTGCGATGCAACAAATGTCACTTGCGTATTGAAGTTACCAATTGTTTAGTGATAGTCGGTAAGAAAATTGCCCCAAAAACATGATCAAGTTCATGAAAAAGGCTGTAGAAGCTATTGTTTAGTCTATTAGTTAGGCTACAACTCCATTGATTTGTATTTTATTCCATTCTTTTATATTTCCTCGCTTGGCTGAAATTCCTATTAAAATCATTCATGCAAAGTAAAAAATTATAAAATAAAGATTTCGTCAATAACTGTTTGCGTTTAGGTTGTAACGCAGCCTGGACCACACTAACAGCGATAGATATGATTTGCAAATTGGGTATCAGCAATATCATGTGCAACGCCTACGTTTCCCTATGGTCCAGGCTGCATTAAGATGTAAACGACAGTATTTAAAGCTGCGCGTGTAATGTATACATCACAGTCAGCAACCTGGTGACATCATACTCTATTCATTTAGAAGTGTTTACATCGCGAGGTGGCAAGTGGTTGCAGCGGTATCCCACACTAGATATTACCCCACCCTAGTCCCATTCCGCCTCTAATGACCGTGACTTTGACAAGGCATAAAGCCATAAGAAAATGAAAAAATAGCACCATTGCATGCTCCTCTAATAAATATTGCAAACAATAATTACTGGTTCTTATTCAATTTACGGATTGTTCTCATAAATAAACGATACGATTTTTGCAATTATGTCAGTTTTCTAGTATTAATAAAATCAAGTTATTGTTCGCATCAACCTATTGTTAACACTCAGCTTAATCTTATTTATCTATCTAGTAGTTAATACATATATCTTTATGAAGAAAAAAGAAAATATAAACAAAATTGCGTGAAACTTTCAAATGTGTGCCTTGCAGAACAAGGTCTGTAGGACTTCAAGCTAATAGCTGAACTACTTCACACTTTGTGAGGTAATGATGTAACAGCAATGCAGCTGTCAGTCGCAAGACATTATTTCCAAGCAGTAATTAGGTTTCAATAAAACCTGGACCCGCAAGACACTGCTAAATCAACTAACTGCCAATATACACCATATAGTCTTTCAATGACTCCCAACTTATCAGCTATTGATTGTGTTCTATGGTGATTTCTACAAACAAATTTGTCTGTCCTCATTTGCATCCCTTCCAGCACCTGTATATTTTACCCATAATGTGGCTTTCACATTAAGCTTTTTTTCCCCCCTCTTCTTATCTTATTTCCCTCACTTTGCAGGTACATTCTCTCATTAACTGTGCCACAGAATGATAGGTTTTGATCCTCTGCATATTGTCACGTGTTCACTTATTTTTAAGAATAATGGTATAGTTTTGAAAACTTTATTTAATCCAATTTTGCCTTTGGCTTTTCACATCACAGACATATGCCAGCCAGATAGATTTCACAGAATGGAAGCGTTATCATTTGCATCTTAGTCCAAGACCTTGAGACATAGCAATTGTGTGTCCCCACATTGTAATACTGCATGTTGCTTACGAACACACTACACTACACCAACCACTGAAATTACCATCACCAGTTAGCGCAGCAAGTTTCTGACTGTGTGGGAGTTGCTTATGAGAAGGAACCCACGACATATAGTATATATAGCTTTGGGAAGTTTATGTCAACTCAGAAACTGACACTATAGAGCCCACCTATAACCTCGCTCCACAGCCAATTAGAACAATGCTTCTCTTAGAGCACCGAGCACTCAGCAAGCCAATTAGAAGGACCTTTTAACTCCACCATATCCCTGATCAGCTTTCCTGAAAGCTCATTGCACACTGTACTAGTCGCATCCAACTATCGACTCATCTGCTGCTTGCTATATATATATTCCATGTTGAGCTATTCAAGTATTTCATGATTGCATTAAATCAGGAACTATTCCATCTTAAGTCACTCCATCCTCCAACATATTCTATAGGTCCATTCCAAGCCTAGCACCTATGTTATCCAATTCATAACTAGTATCATCACAGCTATCATCATTATCTTGCAAACAGTGTTTTTGTGAAACGACATCTTTATTTAAAGTGTTTACGTTAGAGTATTTTCCTTCACAACTGTTTACCAGTGAATAACCAATAACTGTATACACCGGTGTTTCCTTCAAAGTAACCTGATCACTAAATAAAATATAAGAATAAATCTAGATGAAAGATGCTAAGTGTCCAGTTACATGTTTGCAAAGCTTCTGCACTAACTACAAGTACTGAGCAGTATTTAACCTAATCTTTCAACATTGCTTCACAGATAACTCATTGTACCGATAATTGATGAAGGTCGAAGTGATTCCAAAAGGTGTTTGTCACATAATAGCATCCACTTGGGTTAACCACACGACAGTTGCCTCATGAAAAATTTTGACAGATGTGGGGTAAGCGTTAGCGAAGCGCAGGCGTAAGTAACATTCAGTATTACAGTGTGGTGACCTAGAATTGCCTCGTGACTGTCTCAAGGTCTTGGACTGAGTTACCAATGATAACACTTCTGTTCCATGGAAGCTCTCTGAAGGCGTATCGCTGCAATGCGAATAGCCGAAAGCAAAGATGGATTGAATAAAGACTTCAAAACTATACCCTTATCCCTTAAAATAAGTGAACACATGACAATATCACCTGCCAAATGTGTCAGTCCCAACTGACTCTTTTTGTTATTTATCATCATTCCATATTGATACCGAGCATGGTGGGTGAGTGGTTAGCACTCTGGCCTCACATTCGGCGTGACAATAGTTCGAATCCCCGTCCAGACATCCAGATTTGGGTTTTCCATGGTTTTCCCAAATCGCTCCAGGCGAATGCCGGGATGCTTCCTTCAAAAGGCCGTGGCCAAATTCCTTCCCATTCCTTGCCCCAGTCCTTTCCCGCCTCTAATGATCTCGACGTTGACAAGGCGTAAAGCTATTAGTGAAAAAAAAGAAATCCATATTGATCTTTCCAGTTAGGTATCCTGTTCCACCTGGCAGCCAGCTTTGCTGGTGGAATTACTTGGAACATGGTGTTAATAGTATGACTACTATTATCTTACAGTGTTATTGAAGCATTAAAAAAAATCGTAATTGCAATATGTGTATATTTCTGGGCCTAAAATTTTAGATGGATTTGGTTACCCTGACATGGTTCCTGCATGAAAATGTCTATTAAATACATGTTACTCTTGTTCGCACAGGGTTGTGTATTAAAATGCATCCACACAAAAAAAGACTTTTAAAGAAATCAACATGTGCCACTTGGAACAGAAGTGTAGGAAAGCTCAAGGTCAAACACACTGTATCTTCCAACTGCATGGTTGCCACATCATGCTTGATAAAATCGGTGTCATTACTTTTATTGTTGGTCCTAATATGGTTTTCTTTACCTGCCACTTTCTTCCATTGACTCTCAAGTACTTACCTGAAGTGCTGATTGCATAACATCCCCCCTTATTCAGGCAATGGTCTGACTAAGGTTTCATAATACAGTTCCCTTATACATCCTATCCTTAGTTCTTTAGTAGATGCAGGCTGGCCCGCCGCTAGCTATTTGAATGCCCATATGCAATACCGATTATGCCGTCCCCTGTCTAAAGCCGCATTCCCACGGCGCGTGGTGTGGTAGTACGCGCCTTTCATCTTTTACCGCCTTGTGGTGGATCGAGGCGCGCCATACTTGCTAGCATATACGGCAAAGATGAAATGTGTCCACAACCACATGCCGATGGACGTGCCGTGGGAAAGCGGCTTAACTACAGCCAGTGGTGGATCTAGGAGTTTTCTGAACTGGGTAAAAGAACTGTGAGATTGCCGCTTGAAAATAATATGTCTTGTGGTTGACTACTGCAGTGCTATGGTGTGATTAGTGAATGTTGTAGCGGAATTACAATCTCCAGAAGACCCCCAGAGATTTACATAAACAACATCTCCCGACCATGTTGCTGGTTCACAAACCACTTGTGTCTCAGACATTCCCAATTTTGTTGCAGCTAAAGCTTTCCATTATGTTGCATACCAGTGACATAAAGTCATCAGTGTTCAGTGGTATTTATCTCCCCCACTTTATGAAGTGGCACTGCTATTACACATTTTCTATCCTCTTGTGTGCATATGCTTCTGATGCCCCTAAGATCCAAAAGTTAATTAAGTCTGCGTTTGAGAAAGACAAAGTGACTATGTATAACACTGCATTATAAATAAAAAAAAGAATTTAGTATCCACTTCATTTTATCATGTTTATTTATTCATACATATCGCTTAATAAGAACACACATGTACTTTTTTCCTAGTACAGACTGTTGTTTAGGTATGGTAATTAACAATTGTTATTAAAAAATAAAAAGTAAACATCCAGTATACACATTGCTTTATTTAATTGTGAATAATTAAAACAAAACCGATGACTAAACTATATATTTGCATACATTAAAATATGTATATGGTAAAAAGTATATATTGTACACAATAAATGAAAAATATTCAACTTTTCATTTAATTGTCGGGAATTATCTTCTTCCTTTAAACACCAGCTGTAATCTCCTAACATAGCAGCCTGCATACCAAAGACCTTGAAACTATTGTTCAATGCTTTATACTTCCTGGTTGAAACTGCTGCCCTTGTTCATCACTCATAGCTCCAAGATTTGAAGGGAAAAAATAGAAATGGGAATGGAGGAAATAAATTATTAATGACATATAATAACCCATCATTTTAAAAATGCATTTAACAAAATGTTCACCAAGAGTTCCATGTTTTCAGCTCTGTGATTAAAACCTTTGTCACAGCTTTTAAAGATGTCCATGCGCATAGTTCTTTCTCATTTAGTTTTTGATCGAAATTTTGGTTCTTCATTAATAGGTGTATTTTGGACTGATAAAATACCTTATTTTAACTTTGTGTTACTTAATTTTGAAATAATTGACTTTAAACATAGAAACTCTTCTTCTGTTGCCTTCACAAATTCTTTATTACGCCGAGTTTTATATGTAAGTGATGCAAAATAATGTGTTCAGGGTCAGGTAAAGTATTTTACATTTGACATCCAACACACAAATTCCGTTCATTTTGGCCAATCTGTAATCGGATAGTGCTTATCAATAGCTCTGCTATCCAACATGCAAAGAAAACAACATTACTTAGTAAACCCACCTTGCAAACCAAGTAATATAGCTATTACTTTGATGTAAGCACACACTTTCCACTTGTGATTTGAGAATGTACTATCCACACATGTAACAAAATTTGTTTGTTGAAATTTTGCACTGGTGGTGACTTTTTCAGTATTCGTCTTTAAAACCATACAATTACACTTGCAAACAGTTAATCACAAAGATATCAATGTGAAATCAACCTATTTTGTCAACAACAATAATATTTAATAATTATTAAATGTTAACATTGCCAGTATTATAATATGGACAAGATGAAGGTCATTTGAAAATAGTAATTGGTGTGTACCTCAAGAACAAGATATGATAGAAACAAAAAAACATTCACAACATGCCAGCTATAACTAATAGAAAACTATAACAGCAATCAGTTTTTCAGATACCGAAATCGTGTAATGCAGTGTAATTATTTTATAAATTTGTGGTCTTTTGATGTGGAAAAATGCTGTAAATGAATTCAATAGCAGTTCTAATTGTATAAAAAATATCACAGTGTATCTGACACAATAAATAAAAATTTGTGCCAGGTATCTTATCTTATATCTTTAAGTGAGCAATTCTTGTATATAAATATATATATATTTTTTGGATCTCGGAAACGGCTCTAACAATTTGGATGAAATTTCATATTTAGATAATATTTTGCTTTTTAAGTTTATAAAAATAGTTGCCTTTCCTGCAAAAATCCAATTTTAAAAATACAAACAATATTTGCTCTTGTATCTCGAAAACAGCTTCAACGCCATCTCGTAGATTATTCATGTGCCAGGAAGCCTACTAATATTTCCTCTTTGGCTTAAAGGAATACATATATTTAAATGAACATTTCTTCTGAGGAATACTAGCACTACATGTTTAATTGTAAAATATTTAAAAAGAATATTTTTAAAAATTGGCTTTCGCAGAAGTGATAATCAACAAAACTTCTTTTTGAAAATAATATTGACCGTTTATCAAACATCAATATTACTGAGTTGTAAAAAGTTGTTATGATTAAATACTACCAGTTTAATTGTAAAACATTTAAAAAGTAGATATTAAAAAAATAGATACTGGCTTTATCAAATGCTATTTTTTACAAACTTAAAAAAAAAAAATAACGCTACGTTGTGTCTACTGTTTTATCTTTGGTTGTTGTAAACAACTGTTAGCTTTGAAATGCATAGGAAGCCCTCATATACTAGCTGAGTCGTGTAAAATATTTAAAAAGAAGATATTTAAAAAAGGGCCTTGTCAAAAGTGATACTTTAGAAAACTTCTTTGAAAGTAATATTAGCAGTTACAATGTAATCATCGTTTACTTTTGGACGGCACGTGTATTTAACGCTAACATCAATATTACTGAATTGTAAAAAGTGGTTATCAGGGTGCTGTGCAAAGTACGACCAGTAGAAACAATTGTTATTTTGGTATATGTGATTAACAAACTCCTTAGGCTGTAGTATTCAAGACAAAGAGTACGCGAAGTTGACAAAACAGGTAAGACAAGAGTAATACAATGCAAATCATCGGGTTACGTGCAGTGTTAGCCAAAATGTAGCAGCCATCTTTACCGTGAATGTGTTGATTTTCAAGGAGCTGTATTAACAAAGGGTTAGGTTAGGTTTAAACGCAGCCTGTACCTGCATGAAGACTAATATTCCATTGTGTATCACGGTTTTTTAGTGAATAAGGTGGCTGCAGTACCTAATTCTAACTATAATAACGTCACAGGCGGCTTGAGACGTCTATTGCCACTAAGTTGGCTATGTGCCTAATCTTGCAACAAAATCCTCTCAGGTGTCCAGCCGGATGGTGGTGACTTAGCTGTCTTCACCAGGTATCTTGTAGCTGTCACAAGCTGACTGTTACTGCCTGATCTTGTGTTTAGGTTGAATGGCAACCTGGACCACAATGACTACTAACATTCCATGATGCTTAGTAAATTTTGAGTAAAGAAAACAGCTGCCACACCAAATTCTAACTATAAAAGCGTCACAGACAGCTCAATATGTCTATTAATTCAGAGGCATTAATGTGTGTAATCTTATGTTTTGGCGCTAATTACAACTTTATTACACATTTTATGGCTTTTGGGTACACTTTTCCTTAAAGTGCCAAGGAAGCAGCTAGCCGTATTTTCAACCCAATTTAACAGTTTTTTTCTACTAACTGTACTTTGCACATTAACCGGTTATCATTAAATACTACCAGTTTAATTGTAAAACATTTTATGTGAGTAGGAAAGAAATATATTGAATGTATAACACATATGGAGTGGTCTGATAGCTCAAATATGATTAGTGGGGGGGGAAAAGTCCCTTGAGGGGTAAAAGTAATAACCGTGAATGTTGGATGTATGAGACGGTTTAGAGCCAAGCCGTTAGATGGCAGTAGCACATAGAGATATAAATAAACTCCTTCAGTGGCATTTACTTTTGTTATATACCTGTTACGTTAAACAAATGAGGTGGTTCTTTCATCCTATTACAACCCCCAACCTTACTATTCATTGTAATCGTAAAATTTTCACATGGGTCATCTAGTAATTGTTCGTGCACTTGAAAATACCATTCATGCTTTTACAGTTTTCCAGGAATTTTTATACTATGTGTGTGTGTGTTTATATATACATATATATTTAACATTTGAATAGGAGAAAAACCACCGCTTACCATAGATGAGGATTCCTGCGGCGTCAATACAAGAAAAAAACACGTTCACACATAGAATATATCATTTTCGAGCCTATGGCCCTTCTTCAGTAGTAGTGAGATGGCTGCATGTTAGAGGCTGACACTGAGTGAGCCCGGCAGGTGGTAGCTCATGGTGGGGGAGGGGGGGGGGGTACCATCGTGGAGAGTGAGAGTGGAGGTATAAAACCATAAGCTAGAAAACACTAAAAAATAGATAATAAACCAGCCCTTAGGGACCCATTGCGGAAGCACAGTCGACAGCTGATGGTCCTAAATTGCCTATTAAGTAATAGATGTATGTGCAAAAAAGAAAACTGAGACATAGGCGAAATAAAAATTAAAACTCAGCAAAATTAAAAGTTACAAACTAAAAAAAAATAGGCTCTGGTGAGCGATGGTTCTGTGGGAAAAGGTAGGAGGTGAGGGGGATGGGTGGGAGGGATATTGGTGCTATCTTAAATTTAGTCCTGGTGGTTGTCTGGTGCCCAGTTTGGTACTAGTAAGCCAGTTCCCACCTTCTGTGTACCGAAATGCTGCTTTTGTCCGAGAGGACTCTGATGGCGGGAATTGCAAAACATGTGTTAAGATTGTAATCGTAGGTTTCCGTGGTCAGAGTCAGTTGATTCTTGGCAGACCGAGTGGCGCCGCGCCATGTTTCTTGAAATCGGCATTTTGACCCTCATTCTGGGGTCTTCTTCCAGGGCAGAACTGTGTATTCGATCGGAAAGTGGTCTTGTTTTAAGCCGAGGCCCGCGTCCGTCCAGAACGTTTGATTAGCCCAGCCAATCAAAGATCCGAGCCGTCACGTGTTTCGTTGGCCTGGTGGGGTGTGGCACGGTCTGGTGGGAGGTGACACGTGACTTGCTCTGTTCGCACCAGCGAGAGCCAGGTGATGTGTTATTTAAGACAGTTGTCTTCATTAATATTGTTTGGGCATTCAGCAATTTCTAACGCCTCCTTTACCCTCCTTGACCACCATTTATCCTTGCGCACTATAAGGGTGGTGTTTTCAAAGTCTATGCCATGATTGGTTTCGGCTGCATGCTGTGCAATGGTGGATTTATCAATGTTATTAGATTTAAAGTTGTGGATGTGCTCGCACAGCCTGTCCCTTATAGTGCGCCCCGTCTCTCCAATGTACACCCGACCGCAGGTGCACGGAATCTCATAGACCCTGGCAACCTGTAGTGGAGGCAGCCTCTCCTTAACCTTGATGAGCTGGTTACTGACTGTGCTGTGCACTTTGCAGACAGGTTTTATGTCAACTTTTTTCAACGGCTCCCCGATTCTGTCCGTAATGCCACTTATGTAGGGTAAAACCACTACTTGGCATTACTGAGAGGTGGCTTGATTAGATGTTGAATTGGCATCTTTGTCTGTCGTGGCTGAATGGAATGCCCGTCTTGTACAATCATTGTGGTAGTCATTGGACTTGAATATGTGTTGCAGCGACTCCAACTCCATCGTCAAACTATTTGCGTCACACACTTTCGTCGTTCTAGTACACAAGGTCATGAGGATGCCTCTTTTTGTCACTGGATGATGGTGCGATGCGGCATGTAGATATCTGTTTGTGTGTGTCGGCTTCCTATACACTTGAGTGTGCTAGGTTCCCGCCGTCACGTTTGGTTACTAGCACGTCTAGGAATGTCAGCTGTCCTCATTCCTCCGTTTCCATGGTGAATCTAATTTTAGGATGTGCTTTATTTATATAATCCAGGAATTTGTCAAGGGCACTTCATCCATGGGGCCACACAACAAATGTATCGTCAACATAGTGTAACCACAGACGTGGTTTGAGGGGCACGTTATCCAACATTTCCGTCTCCAGCGCCTCCATAAAGATGTCCGCCGCTATCGGTGAAAGTGGTGAGCCAATGGCCTCTCTTTTCACTTGGGCGTAAAATTTCCCGTCATACTGGAAGAACGTTGATTTGAGGCAAAACTCGGCATGGTGTGTATTATTGTCACTGGTACGTTGGTGTAGAGCGATACAACATCAAAGCTCACTAGAATGACAGTTTCTTCGATTTTGAGTGATGATATGATTTCTGCGAAGTGTGAGCTATTTCTGACAGTCGTAGCGATGTCTTCTGACAAGGGTTTTGTTTGCCGGCGACATAGCAGGCTAATGGATGAGTTGGAGAGTTAATTGCACTAGGGGTAGAGAGAGCCGTAGGGATGTTAAACATTGAACAGGCAGTCAAAATTCGACGTAAGATGGCGCAAATCCTCAGTCGAGCCAAGCTCCCTCGCAGTAATCTACCGCGAGAGGAAAAACTAGCATTTTACAGATTACGCCAGTGCAACGACATTGTGATACTTCCTGCAGATAAGGGAACAGTACTGGTGAAATCTGTAGACTGCCACAATAAGTGGCTGACACTTTTAGAAGACGAGACATATGCCGCGCTTGATAGGAACCCTCTACGTAAACTGAGGTCAGAAGTGGCATTCCTTGTCAATAACTCTTTAGAAATTTAACAAGAAATGAAGGCTAGACTGAAGAGAAGAAACACAGTTACACCTCGGTTCTATGGCTTGCCTTTACGGCCAATCGTCAGTGCAGTTAACTCTACAACTCATCCACTAGCACGCTATGTCGCCGACAAACTAAAACCCTTGTCAGAAGGGATCGCTTCGACAGTCAGAAATAGCTCACACTTCGTAGAAATCATATCATCACTCCAAATCGAAGAATCTGACATTCTAGGGAGCTTTGATGTTGTGTCGCTCTACACCAACGTACCTGTGGAAGAAGCAGTGACAATAATACCCACAAAGTTATCGGCCCTTAACATCTCAGAAGAATGGGCGGATCTGGCCGAGTTTTGTCTCAAATCAACGTTCTTCCAGTATGATGGGAAATTTTAAGCCCAAGTAGAAGGAGCGGCCATGGGCTTACTGCTTTCGCCGATAACGGCGGACATCTTTATGGAGGCGCTGGAGACGGAAATGTTGGATAACGCGCCCCTCAAACCACGTCTGTGGTTATGCTATGTTGACAACACATTTGTTGTGTGGTGCCATGGATGAAGTGCCTTTGACAAATTCCTGGATTATATAAATAAAGCACATCCTAAAATTAGATTCACCATGGAAACGGAGGAACGAGGACAGTTGCCGTTCCTAGTCGTGCTAGTAACCAAACATGACGACGGGATCCTAGCACACTCAGTGTATCGGAAGCCGACACACACAAACAGATATCTACATGCCGCATCGCACCACCACCAGCGACAAAAAGGGGCATCCTTATGACCTTGTGTACAAGAACGACGAAAGTGTGTGACACAAATAGTTTGATGGCGGAGTTGGAATCGCTGCAACACACATTCAAGTCCAACGGCTACCACAATCATTGTATAAGACGGGCATTGCATTCAGCCATGACAGACAAAGACGCCAATTCAACATCTAATCAAGCCACTATAAGAGACAGAGCACGCGAGCACATCTGCAACTATAAATCTAATAACATTGATAAATCCACAATTGCACGGCATGCAGCCGAAACCAATCACGCCATAGACTTCGAAAACACCACCCTTATAGTGCGCAAGGATAAATGGTGGCCAAGGAGGGTAAAGGAGCTGTTCGAAATTGCTAAACACCCAAACAATATTAAGGAAGACAACTGTCTTAAATTACACGATGCCTGGCTCTCGCTGGTGCAGACAGAGCATGTCACGTGTCACCTCCCACCAGACCGCACCGTGCCCCACTAGGCCAACAAAACACTTGATGGCTCGGATCTTTGATTGGCTGGGCAAATTGAACCCTCTGGACGCAGGCCTCTGCTATAAAACAAGACCATTCACCGATCGAAGAAGAAGAACCCAGAATGTGGGTCGAAACGTCGGTTTCAAGAAACATAACACGGCACCACCCGGACAGCCAAGAATCAAATGTGTTAAGATTGTTGGTGCCGTGAGTGGTGGCATGATAAGATACAGGGTAGTGAGGGTTCTGGGTGAATACCGATTGCCTGTGTCCATTCATTCTTATGGCCAGTGGGTTTGTTGTTAGACCAATGTAAGAGGCTGGGCAATGGTAACAGGTGAATTAATATATCACTTGGCAGCATAAACACGTGGCAAGTCCTGTGATGGGGAAGCTTTCTCCAGTTACGGAGTTGGTAAAAGTGGTGGACGGCGGGTGCATACTTCAAAATTTGCAGTGGGATCTGTTGCAAAAAACTACCCTTGGGGCTGTCTTTTAGGCTGGGGGGCACCGTGTTTATGGACCAAGAGTTGGTTGAGGTTTGCTGAAGCAGGTGTTGGGTGAGTGAGGGAGGATTATTGGAAGGAGGTTTCTCATCTCTGGACAGGCTCGGAGGAAGTCATACCCTTGTCGCAGGACTCGGTTGACGGATTCCAAACCCGGGAAATATAGGGTGATCAAAATTGGGCTATGGATGGTTTTGGAGGGTTGTTGATAGGTTGAGCGGTTTTTTGTGATATGGCATGTGAATCTTATTTGTGGACTAAGTCTGATGGATAATTGCGGGAACTCATGGATTCAGAGATGTTGCTAGTATATTGTTGGAGGGCCTGTTCATTGGAACATATGTGACTCCCCCGAATGCCAAGGCTATAAAGGTGGGAGCGTTTGATGTGGTGACGGTGGCAGCTATCGTAATGAAGGTACTTTTGTAGGTTGGTGGGTTTGATATTGATAGATGAATTGATGTAGCCATTCGTAAGGGATAGGTCGATATCTAGGAAAGTGGCATGTGTGTGGGAGTAAGTCCACGTGAATTTCTGAGTGCTTGCACTATTGAGTTTATTGAGTAAGCTGAATAGGTTGTCTTCTTCGTGGGTCCAAATTATTAAAATGTCATCAATGAATCTGACCCACAAAAGTGGTTTCAGCTGGGATCCAGCTAAGAATGACTGTTCCAGGCGGCCTAGGTAGAGGTTAGCATATGAGGGAGCCATACGACTGCCCATGGCAGTGCATATATATATATATATATATATATATATATATCAATAATGGCAACCAGGCAAGATGACTTGTAATGGCAATAACATTTGTTTAATGTAATGTGCTTCTTAAATCTTTGGAGCGAAGTCTGATGTATAATTTTGTGTTTGTTGCTGTGAAATAAAAGTCTAGTTAAAAAGTTTTTCGGCAGAATAGTTATTTAAAGAAGCTACCTGTCATTGGAAAAGTTCCAAAAAAATTAAAAATCATGGAAGTATAAACTATTTTGCAACTGGACTGATCTGAAAATCTTCATATAATTAGAAGATTGCAAAAGCACTGCTATATTCAGAGTACCTTCACATGAAAGGTCCGTGACAGAGCTCAATTAATTGCACTAATCTTGAGTGGAGACCTTTAAATGGTGACTGACGATGGACTTGTTTTCAAGACATATGCAGTTTGAAGACATCAACATCACAGTAAAAGGGCTTGTAACTGAAACGCATTTTGTGAGAATTTGTGAAGTTGATCAAAGATGGCAACTGTTCAAACCTAACTACAGTTGAAGGAGACAGGTACAGTTTTCTGACAACAGCTAACCAGCCGATCAATTATAACTAGCTGTAATTTTTGGGTCCAGTATACAAGTAATCGGCGAAGCAGGTGGAACCAAGTGTTCAATTATTGATGTGCAGAATTGTCACAAGAGTGTGTTGCGTGTGTGCTTTAGAGGAAGTTGAGCAACAAAAATAATAAGTAGGAATAAAAGTGTATTTAAAAGCAGTGATACATCAAGAGTATGGAACAATGAGCAGGAAGTAATAAATAATTATGATGTTTGTGAATGGAGACTTTCCTGACGTACTGATTCAATGTAAGCTTCTAGGGTGTTCAGCCAGATAGCTTCATAAAAACACAACATTTCGATGGCTGGCTCTGCTGTCTTCATCAGGTGCGGAAAGCTGCAGGTGATGTAAGCTAGACAGTGACTTTTAGCTTACATCACCTGAAGCTTTCTGCGCCTGATGAAGACAGCAGAGTCAACTGTCGAAATGTTGTATTTTTATGACAATATCCGGCCGAACACCCGTGAAGCTTACATTGAGTTAAGATATTTGTTTTTGTGTATTGATTTGCACTTGTTTTTTGGTTAGATCATTTTTCTTTTTTATAGTTGCGGTTACCTGTTAGCTTCGTGATTACTTAGATAAAATTGAAGGTCAATACGTGCAAGTTTTTTTAAAGCTTTCGCAGCACCGTTAACTGCTTATTTTTACACCACCAATCTTAAATTAATGAAAATTTACAGTTTTCCAAGTTTAAAAGAAAGGAGTTAAATACAAGAAGCAACAATGGGGTAAAGCAAAAAGGTGATGCTGAGAATAGAAATTTACCCACTTCAATACATAAAAGTAATGAGAATGATAGTCCCGTGGTTGGTTTTGATAACTGTAATTATTAAAAATCAATGAAGCAGTGTAATTGAAAGTTAT
Source organism: Vandiemenella viatica (assembly GCA_031002005.1). NCBI lineage: Eukaryota > Metazoa > Arthropoda > Insecta > Orthoptera > Morabidae > Vandiemenella > Vandiemenella viatica. The sequence continues at coordinate 201,183,460 of JARYHS010013630.1, read as the reverse complement.
GAAGTCAGTCAAATTAATGTGTATATAAGTAATGATGAAGATAATTGTAGTGACATACATAATCATCATCTTCATCTGTCTCCAGTCTCCAGTTTCTCGGGTGTGGTGTAAAAGCACTCGCCACCTTTGTCTGTCCAAGTATGTTTCCATTTCTTGGCTTCTAGACCATGATGCACCTTTCTCACGTAGATCCAGTTTCACAAGATTAATCTATCTCCTGGGTCGGTCTCTTGGTCTTTTACCCTTCAGTTCTTTTTCCAGCCATATCATCACTGTTCTAGTTGACATGTCCCAGCCATTGCAGTCTTGCTTTGGCAATTTTTTCCTTGAAGGGTTTCATTGACTGGAACCTGTTTATGGATCACTTCGTTCCTGATCTTGTCTCTTCTGGTTTTCTGTACAATTGATCTCAGGAACTTCATCTTGGCTGCCTGGAGTCTGTTTTCATCATTAGTGGTAAATACTTCCAGGCCGTATATTGTAATGGGTAAGAAGTATGAATTATGCAGTGATATTTTGGCTGTAATTGGAATATGCTTATCCCACAGTAGGTTCCTAACTTGATGATAGAACTGGTCTCCTTTTTGTACCCTATAGGTAATTTTGTTCTGGGATCAACTGTCAGAGGTCACTTTACTGCCAAGGTACTGAAAATTATCAACCTGATTCAAATTTTCACCTCCAGGTAAATAACGGGCTTCATATTCTGTCTGCTGAGAGCCATTACCACTGCTTTTGTATGGCTCATTTTTGGACTAAATTCCTTAAAATGCTAATTCCAGGTGTTCATTTTCTGTTGTACTTCTTCTGTATATCCCCAAATCTGAACATCATCTGTAAATGTAGTGATGTACATAGTGCTTTAATTAGCACATTTTGTGTAGAAGAAAAAATCCGATTGTGACAGGCAAGTGTGATTAGTAATCATGAAGGTTTCAAAAATGTTTGCACTAATTTGAGCAGTATATTAAGTACTTATTTTGTGAATTTTCAGGCAATTTCACACAGTGTTCAGTTTACTGGGTTTAGTGACCTCATTGTTGAGTACGATAGTTCAAATACTGTAGGCAACAATAACTCAATTGCCTTAAGGGGCATGTTGACGATCAAATTTATTTGACAAATTTGTTGGTCAAACTTCATGTTTTCATCAAACATTAGCGTAAACACTCAAACCAAAGATCAAACAAACTTGTCATGCTTGCCTGTAGTTTCCTTAACAGGATGTAATGTATACTGCAATGAGTAATAAAGATAAACATCTTTGGTGTTGACTCTAGCACTGTGTCTTAAGTAAAAAAGTGTAGACGTTGGTCTAGATCTAAAGTCTTGTTGAAATAATTTATTACGAGAAATATTATTTAGAGAACTAAATGATTACACTAACTTCCTACCCATGGACCATAAAACTTTTTAAGAATTATGTCCTCCATTGGAAAAATGGACACCATTATGCGTAAATCTATATCAGCTACTCAAAAATTTATCAGTAACCTTGAGGTATCTAGCTAGTGGCGCTGATTTCAAAGATCTAAAATTTGAAGCCTGCATTGCACCTCCTATAGAGTAAAAATATTGTTGAAACTTGCGAACAGTAGATGAAACATGCTGTTAAACATGTCATCAATCAAAATTACCGTCAAACATGTAGATTGTTTGACAAACGCATCCTACAGGCCCCTTTACAGAAGTGTAATTCTTTTAAAACTGATGTAATATTTTACCTTGATCATGTCAAAGTAGCTGGAAGTAAAGAGAAAATGATTTGGGGGGGGGGGGAGTTAAGATATTAAGTTATGTGGAGCTTATTCCAGGTGTTCGTTTTCTGATGTACTACTTCTGTATTTCCCCAAATCTGAACAAAATCATTCGATCAGCTATCTGATATGTCGGTGTTTCATAGACAGGTGTTTGGTTGTAAACATTCTTAAATATTTCTGAGGCTAAAAAAGCCATGCACATTTAAGAATGTGGTGATCAACATATCAGTAACTGTTTCACAAAGGCCAGTATACAGTCCTCATTAAGACATAGCCCAATCTCACTGTTGAAAGCATCAGCTAGTTGAAATTCAAGATAGTTGACCATATCTTAGTGAGACCTGGGCAAAACTCCAAAGAGACCATCATACCATTGTCCACCAGCTACCTTAAGACAGTTTCATATTGGGGTCTATGAGCAGCAGGTCACTGACAGCCGGCTTTTTTACTTTAGGGCACAGGCCACAGAAAGAACCATGTGCTAAAAAGAAGAGGATCTGTCACCTGAGATGACTCATTGAGGAGTGACCATTAATTGCGTGAGATGAAATATGTGGGGGGGAGGGGGGGGGGAAGAGGCAATGGAAATCTCATGTGAGGTTTTGAAATCCTGTAGAGATAAAAAAAAAGCTACAAATAATGTGAAAGTCGACTTTAGGGGGGGGGGAGGTTCTGGTTCAAAAACTGATCTTAGGGGGAATGCCCATGGAAGCATGAGACCTAAAAAAAAGTCCCAAAAAGTTACGAGCCCAATTGGGGAGGGAGGGGGGGTTGTCTCCATCAAAATCTCACGTCATTTTAGAGGGAGGGGATCTCAGCAGAGGGGGGAAGGGCAGGAATTCCGGAAAATCACCTCACGTAATTAATGGATGTGTCCGTAGCTGTCAGATGATTTTACAGCTGAGAAAGACAGTGGAGTTAACTGTAAAAAATATCTGTTTTTACAATTGCTGAATATTCCTGCCTTTTTTTATATTGTTATCATTTCTTAGACATAACTGTCTGAATGTCCTTTCTTCCTATTAATTTCCTTATATCACCATGTTAAGAAAGATTACGTAAAAATGTGGTGAAGGCTATAATTCTAAACATGATGTTGTCATTTCCAAGTGCTGAATGTAGATTTAAATAGTTTAGAGTTTCTCCTCTTCGCCTTACACTGTGTAGAATTTTTTTTAAAATGTTTTGAAATAATCTAATAGCATTAGTTCATGGCTAATTGTTTAAACAAAAATTATACGCAGAAATTGATGAATTGTAAAATTTAGTTTTTGGATTATGTTTTCTTGGTGGTAATTGTGGTTTTGGTGTTAAATGACTTATTGATATTTTACATCAGAGAATGTGCATTTTATATTCGATTATGTAATTGTGGAATGATTTATACAACTTGTTTGTTATCAACCTCAGTGTCTCATTGCTTCCTCATAGTTGATAAAAATCTCTTGGCATGAAAAAAACACATGCGATTTTCAGTTTTTTGTGTTTTTTTTTTTGTGATTTCAATGTCCTTAAATTTGCACCATACAAAACTTTGGTTAGTTAAGTCTAGATTGAATTATTTTGTAATACTTTGTTTCATGCAGAACTTTCTTTCATACAGAAGCAAGACTGTGCCAACAGCCTACTCACGATCTGGTGATGGGGGAGTTACGTATCTCAGTTCAGGAGAGCAACGACCTAAAGATGATTCACTGTTTCATGCAATTGGTGCAACAGATGAACTTACATCATATATTGGGTGAGCGAGGAGGAAGTTCTGATTCTTTTATCAGAAATAACTAACAGAGGATATTTATTGCTAATAAAACATCCTTCCTTGTGATGATTCCTTTCCATTGTTATTACAGATTAGCCCGTGAATTTGCAATAGATGGCAAGCATGCATATGTTGATAAACTGAATAGGATTCAGTGCATTCTTGTTGATATTAGCACTGCCATTTCGAGAAGCAGTGATGCAGAACCCATGCCTTTGTCATCAAGGCACACTAAAGAGCTGGAAGAGTGGATTGTTGAATACTCAAAACAGCTTCCTCCACCTGAGAACTATGTGATTCCGGTAAGAATGCAATGATTAATGACTTCAGAAAAGAAATATAACTGCAGAGTAAATATTTTCACAAAACAATAATAGATAAAAATTAGTATACCTTTTTTTATCATACATAAAAGAAATTTATTACTATATATAGAAAGATATCAAACTTGTTAATACTGATAATTTAGAATCTCTTTTCTATTAAAATCAATAATTTTTTTTGATGAAATGGGAATTGATATATGGATACAGGGGGACTACTTACTGATTGATACATCTAGAAATTTTTATGGCCATGTTAAAAAATTGAGAGGAAGACCAGATTTTCAGACCATTATAGATAATGGAAGTTACTGAAAATTTGAAAATAGGAAGAGAGATTAAATAACTGGCCAATGAGACCATTAGGGCCTATGATGTAGCAATATGGAGATGTAACTCGGAGGAAGAGCTTCTATATAAAAGCAGAAATTTACTTTGGAATTTGTCATGAGGATATTATGTATGAAATAAGAAAACTAAAAAGTATGAAGGGGCTGGTGCAGATAATATTACCATAGATGTATTAGAGATAGTGGGATATGACATTGTACCATATGTTATTTAGATTGATTCTGGAGACTTCCTGCTTACCAGTGTACTGTAAAAGTGCAATAATAGTACAGTTCCATAAAATAGTGTTGTAAGTTACAGGCAATTAGTTTGATATCAATGATAGGTGGATTAATAGATTTATATGCAACCACACCAAAAAATGTCTGTTAGGAACCGGTTTAGAAATTGACAACATAGCTTTAAGCAAGGATTCATGTGAATCTCAGTTAGTGGACTAATTGCAAGATATTTCGGATGATATGGAAAAGGAAGCCGAGTTGATTGTGTAGCACTATCTTTTTGAGTCATTTTAAAGGTTGAGCCATAAAATGATATTAAATAAGGTAGTGGAGTGGATGAAAAAGTAACTTGATAGATAGGGGAATTCTTAAAACAGCAAAATGGGTGTATTGGGACCATTGCTACTCATTATTCTAATGAATGATTGTATTAATAGTTTATAGTCAGGTACTAGATTGTTTGCAAGTGACATAGCATTATACAATAGTATCAAAATGGAAGAAGGCTGAACTGTTGTAGCATTACCTGGACCTGATATCTAGTTGAGTAGGTCATTATGTAATTAAAATAAATGTCAAAAGGTGTCAGCTTATTAGGTACACAGATAAACAACTCAAGGTTGGGGGAACTGCTTGTTGAAGATCTGAATTGTAAATGTCTTGACAAAACATCGTTATTAAACTTAACTTGGCAGGACACATTGTGCAGGTGAATGGAGAAGGGGATGAGAGAATGTACCCACAGAATTGAGAAAATTTGTTTTAAAAACTTTAGTTAGATCATTGCTTGAATATGGTGATGTGTGAGGCCTAAATTTCAGGTATCACATACAGAATTTTGAGGACGTGCAAAGTAGGACAGCTAGTCTGTATAAATTAGCGTACAACACAATCAGTAACTGATATAATAGAGGAGCAGGATAGTGTAACAGCCCTCATACCAGAACTTTAAATAGAATTTTATTTAATGAAGTATCTGTAGTGAGCTAAAGTTTGCTTGAATATGATCTAGTATGTTTGGTTTGCAATTTCTTGTAAATCAGTGTATATAGACTTTATTTTATGAAAAGAAATTATTTAAAGGCCATTGAATATGTTTAAGAACAGAATTGTACAAGAGAATTGCTTAAATGTGTGTAATTCCAAGTATTAATGCAAGTTATGATGTCTACAGGATAATTATTCTACAGTTTAAAATGATTTCTGTAAATAATTTTGTGGTTAAGTATCTTTAATTTCCATTTCTGAACGTTTTGTAATGATTTTAAATGATTATGTATTAATTCTGATTGTTTTTAATATGTTTAATTGTTTGAGTAATTGTTAATGTTCGAGAAATATCTGACGGACGCTTTTGAAGAATTCCAGAAATTTCGTTAGAGCCTATATAAAGAAATTGGCAGGATGACAGTTTTTAGTTTACAGTTAGTTTTACCCAGATTCACTTTGGAACTGCCAAAGATTGCATCAGTAGTATCTCTGGATTGTATCTTTGCATGTAAACAATATCGCTGACATTGTTTTGAAAATAAACAAAAATGTTAAACTGAACTTTAAGGTGGACTATTTAATTAATTACTATATTAATTAAACCACCGAAGAACCTGACTATAGGGATTCATTGGAAGACTTGGGGAGGGTGAAGACTGTTCTGCTAGTGTACAAGATGTATATTGAGACTTAATAATAAACTGTCTGACAAGAAACAGTGAAAAATGGGAGGGGAGGGGGGAATCTTCATGTGTTGAGAGGGTATGTGATGTTATTTAAGTGATTGCAAAATTGAATCAAATTTAAAAACAATTTGGCAGTTCGAGCCCACTTTACAATATGGCTTTACACGCCCTCTAGTCTGGGTGAACACACCTATTTATTTGGGTAGGATGTGATGAAGACATTGTTTCATCTCCTGAGGCAAACTGGTTCATAACTTGTGCTTGACATTATGGATTCTGGTACTGCAACAGTGTTGACGTGTGAGCTTTTCACACATTTTCGAATGGGGGTAGCTCTACAGCTCTTACTAGCCACTGGAGTACCTCTACATCATGCAGACAGTGGATAGACACATGTACCATGTGTGAATGAGCATTGTCCTGTTGAAAACTGGTGACCACAATACTGTTGCCTGTGAGATAACTCATGAGGGTGCAAGATGTCCATGGCATACTGTTGCGCCATCAGAGTTACCTCAGTCACTACAAGCCATGACCTGAAGTCATAACCGACTACTCCCCACACCAGGAATAAAATCTCAATGCCTCTCCAAAACATTGGAGGAATGTGACCTCTCCTAGGTCGCCGACATAATCGTAGACGATGGTCATCCAAGGTAGTGCATAATTGCGATTCATCGTTGAATATAATGTGACACCATTCACCGGCAGTCCATGCTTCCTGGTCATGGCACCGCTACAAATGCATCCATTTGTATTATGATCATGGAAGGGAAAAGATGACCATGACCACTAGTTGTCACTTTATTTCAGGCGCAAGGGAGTGAGAAAATTTTCTTTCGTTGATTAAGTTGTCAGGGATTGAAATGAATTTCCAAGTAAGTAAGTTGCCAAAGATGCTGAAAGAATTAAAAATTCATAAAAGGCAAAACCAGGGGAAAAAGTGGGTGTGGTGGGAAATATAAAATGACAGGTTGAACACAGTGTTCTGGCGAGTCATTTTTTCACATTTTCCATGCTAAAGTTTCACATCATGGAGTAAACTTTGATATGTCCGCACATCTCCCGAACCATATGACTGTCCCTAGCACATGAATAAGGTGTAAAATCAAAATCTCGTATATGTTTTTGTTTGTTCCGCTCGTCACAGCCTTCAGCTTTGGTGAGTATCCTTTGTTGTTTATATTGCGTAAAAGCGTTTCCTTTTTCCTTAATATCATAACTACAAAATATACAAATACTTGCCACACATCACTGGATAGAGGGTGGTTCAAAGTTAGTAAACCCCACATATTAGTTCCATTCGCTGCCGCCAACAGTGCTGTTATTTGTTTACATGGAAATGATAATACTACAGGTGAAGACTAATAAAAATATTCATTTCATATATTGTTCAGAATTAAGTGTCTGTCATGCCCTGTTAGAGATTTTATGCCACTATGTTTTAAAAACTCTTGTATTTTTATTAATGGTTGACATTTTTTATGCAGGGAGGGGGAAAGGCTTGTGCATCACTACATGTAGCACGGAGTATTTGTCGCCGTGCTGAACGTTGTATTGTGCCCCTAGTGAGGAAAGGAGAACTTCACAATGAAACTCAGGTTTATCTTAACAGGTAATACTTAGATGCAGTGTGCCTAAATCGCGAATTTTGTAAATGTGAATGTACACATTCTAACAGAAAACATGGAACTAAATGGTTCATGCTAATTCCTAAGAACTACTTACCAAGTTCCAGTCTGAACATTTTTTCCCAGATCACTAATATTTTGTCTTGAATTAATTCTGCTAATATAAATAGCATTTGCCCACTGACCATGATGTTTATAGGCTTAGATTATACTTCCTTTTTCTAGTACCAAATATTATTGTGGAAGGGAAAAAACGTAAATATCATCTAAGAATTTCCCTTTCTTTTAGATATTACCAGGTTTCCCAAATCACTCCAGGCAAATGCTGAAATGCATCATTCAAATGGCCATGGCCGAATTCCTTCCCATTCCTTGCCCCCCATCCTTTCCTGTCTCTAAAGACCTTGCTGTTAGAGAGACGTTAAGCAGATTTTTTTTTTAAAAAAATAGATATTACCATACATTTGGTATTCATTCTGGTGGCTGAAAGTTTTATTTTGTTATATTTTAACATAATCTAATTTATGAAATATAAGAAATCAGGTTACTAATTGCTCAAAAAGCTTGTAAGCTACCTTAGAATTCTGTAAATTCTAATTAGACACTTTGCTTATAGAAGAACAGGCATAGTGGAGGACCCGATACTGCAGCCTAGAGCTATATATGCAGCAAATTAAAGTCGCAAAGTCAACTAAACAGTTAATACAGACCGTAAACCAGTCTTAAAGAGTAAAAATCAAGTGTTAAACTTACCCAAACAGCCTTAATACTGTATAATCCATCACGGTAAACAAAACACTTTCCTATGAGGTAATATCACTATCACATAACACTTTTCGACACTTAGAAAGCTCTTCATAATAGTAGTCAGCCATTATTAAATAAATTTTGTCATAAAGAAACAGTAATAAAGAATTTAGAGCTACTTAAAACACGAACAGCCGATATAATAATTTATCAAGTAAACTTGCACACTAAACTTCATGAAAACATGTTTAAAGCAATATTTGAAATCGGCTGATAGCGTAAGATAAACGTAATTTCTTCCGGTATAACATACTAAAATTTTAGAACGTTTTATACAGTCAGAAGAGTCATAGATTGTTTTCACTAAACGGGTTAAAGTCTGCATGCGTTCATAGACAGTTTTTTTTTTTAGAAGACAGCCACGTAAAGTCAGTGAAAGAAAATACTTTCAGGATACGTAATAACTGCTAAAGCTAATTCCATAAACCTCTTTGGACAGTAGGCAGGACGGTAATAGTAATTAGGAAAAATAGTGGTTTTTGAATCGTGGCAGAAACAACCAGGAAATATAATTTTATTTTTTTAAAATTCAATTACAAAGCAACTATGGTAGCTAGAGAGGAGATTGAAAGCCCTATGGGCAGTTGAGATGCCGTAGAATCAGGTGAAATAAGTTTTAAAGCTCAAAGTATAATATTTGCAGAAGTCAGGTGTGACATCACCGAAGTGTGGTTTTAAAGGTCTTTTGAACCTGATTAATAAACTATCCATGTTTGATGTTAAATAAAAGATAATTTAAATAGAAGCTATACAGATTTTGGTTCAACCTTCTACCACTTGAATGAACAGAGTTATTAACTTCTGCATCGTAATTGGGATGTGAACCCAAAGTTACTTTTTATGGCAAATCTGCTAACTTTACAGAAAATTTCATAAGGACTTAAATTGGTAGTTGCACCTTATTCTACCTACTGATAGAGTTTCAGTACTCTAGAGTTTGTATTTTTCATGATTTGAGGACTATTTGGCATAGTGGAAGGTTACCCTAGTGGAGTGATGCCAAACCTATATATACGATTGGCATAGGTGTGTCAAGCATTTGCTCGTAATTTCTTGGAGCGTAAGGTTATGGCACTCTGTGCAGTGCGAGAGGCTCTTAGGCAGGATAAGTGGAAGCTGACCGTTGGTCAGCCATGCTTAGTAGTGGCCATGGTGTTGCGTTTCGGTTTATATGTGACTTTGAAATCTGCAGTTAATTTTGGTAAAGAAATGTCCGATTGCCTTCAACTTTAATAAGTGTGTAAACTATTTAAAGAAAATAGTGAGTTATGACTTTGAAACTATAGCAGTGATTTTAATTCATGACATCTACCTAACCTTTTCTTGCTTGAGGTTTATATCAGGGCAAGTGGCAGCCATTCTAAATTCTTACAATTGATTTTCCAGTGGCAAATATATTAAACGTGGGTTATAGGCACTTCCACAAAGCATCAACATTGGTTGCAGGAGGACCAGAACAAACAAGTTGCCTACCAACCGTATCCCAGACATGTTCGATGGGAGGCATGTCAGGCAAATGTGCAGGCCAGGCCGTGTTTTTTGAATAAGGCTTCCACATTCCTCACCATATGTGGCTGGACCATGTCCTGATGAAAGAAGGTAGATGGAGCCGCCTGATAAGAAGCAGTTCCTTGTAGAGATGGGTCATTCGCGAGTGAACCAGTTCTTTAGAAAGCAAGTGAGCGGTAGTTCTTCTTTACGAATGACGTCACTGGCATACTGAGTGGCAAAATGTATTGTTTTTGGACGAGGCCTACACTGATGGTCATTTATGTCTTATATGCTACCATGGTGAGTACGACTGGGCATATTGCATTGTCGAGTGGCATAGAGGGCTAATAGAGAAATGTGATGGTTTGAGGTGCCATCGATTATTGCAGGTAATCTCGACTCCTATATATTGAGGGCAATCTAAACACTAACCACTACATAACGGAGATTTTAGAGCCTGAGGCAACGGCACATGTCATATTTCAGCAGAATACTGCCCGGCTACATGTGTGAAGGAATATGCAAGTCTTCATCAAAGAATTATGGGCATCACTGCTTCCATAATGCACATGTTTGCCTGTCTTGTCACCTATCGAACATGTCTAGGACATGGTTGATCTGGAAGCACCTACAAACTCCTTGGCAGTGTGTTCCCAAGCAGCATATCCAGATTCTCTTTCATTCTATTTCATGACTTCTAGAGGCTCCGATTGCAGTATGTGACTAATTCTCTTGGTAGAAATGCATGTACATCTATCTAATTCTAATAATTTGTGTAATGTTGTGTCCCTAATCTGTGGAATAAATTTCGTTTTAATCACACGTCTCTTTCTTGCTGTTGCAACTTTCGCAAACACTAGTTCATGATGTATGATTTGATTAACCTGTTTCATTTATTTTAACACACTTTTCAAGAAGAAGAAAACTGAAAAAATAAGTAATTCGAAAAACAAAATAGAATCCAAAGAGTAGTTGAGAGATCTCAGTTTCCAAATTATCATCATTTTTTGGTCTGTTCCCCCGTCATTTAGTCACAAGAAATGCTGCAGAGTTTGAGGTAGACTATAACATTTCATACTATCAGATCCACATCTAAACTAATTGAGTAATTTTTGTATGATGGCCTAGCAAATCTCAGACACACATAGCTTATTTACAAATCAAAAATAGTTATCTATACCATAATTTTGTAAGCTATTGTCTGGAGAATGGTGGTGTCACATGCGGGCTTTAGCTCCCAAATTAATATTGACTAGAGACGTTACTAGAAATTCAAGGTTATGTACACACTTTAATAACCAAGCAACTGCGATGCAATGAAGTGCCAGAATACATTAACTAAGTTTCCTTTTTTGTAGAATTTAATCCTAAAAAAAAAAAAAAAAAAAAAAAAAAAAAAAATACAGCTGTAAAAAATGTGGAATGAAATATTACTTTACGATTCCAGAAAATCCTTCCTGTCGTTGCCATTTTTCAGTCGCCTCTGTCACGCTACTCGGCCATCATTGGGTATGTACTTATTTATATTGGACATCAGACGCGATATATCAGACTTGAGGTTAAGGCTATTGAAAGTAAAAATGTGGGTGATTTTTTAAATAGTTTTATTTGCTTTTAACATTGTGTGCATGTTCATTGTTGCTGCGTCACTTTATTTATTTTTCCATATTTAGATATTTATTGAGATTGACTTGGTCATTGTTTAAAACTTCTGTTATTATTTTTAAGTCTCTTCAAACTAAACAGGGAACCGTTAGGGTGAAACAGAGGTCAACTTAATATTTTAGCCAGATCAGGTAAACCCGTTATTACCTTTGACTCCCCCCAAAAATGGAACTATTCTTGACCCACTACCATACCCAAAACACCATTAGAGGCTTACCCTAGTAAGTATATAATAGTCATCATCCACTATGTTCATGGTCAGGTAATAAATACATCTCGCTTTTGAACCAGAGATTGCGGTTGAATTCCTGATATGATCTGTGATTGTATTGTGTGTATTGAATTATAGTTAACAAATAAACATATTCAGTAACAGAAAACATGTGAATTAAACAAGGGAACAAAAAAGTATAACTTTTCTTTGATCAGTGCATCAAAACCCAAGGATATAATCGTTTTTGTAACTATACAAATTATAGCTGATGCCAGTGCTAGGAAGTAAATATGAGAAAATTCTCTAAGCAGATGTTTTGAACAAAGAAAAAGCTTTTTTTTTTATAAACGTTTCTCGGGAAACAAACCGAGTGATGTTGTTATTAATGCACAATATTTCGGCGACTTTATTCTCCGTCGCCATCTTCAGGTGCAGTTGCAAGGCAGGCTTCAATACTTGCAACTGCACCTGAAGATGGCGACGGAGAATAAAGTCGCCGAAATATTGTGCATTAATAACAACATCACTTGGTTTGTTTCCCGAGAAACGTTTATAAATAAACAACGCCGAGAAAGATACATTCATTTATAAAAAGCTTCTTACGTGTGTGCCTATATGAAACCTGTTTATAGTTCAATTAAAACACTGATGAAATCTGAAATAGGTTAAAAATATTCCTTTAAAGTTTCTGGTTAAGTAGCCATAAAAATTTTCAGGAGGCACTAGTATTCAAAAATTATATAGAAGAAAGACCCCTGTTAACGACTTTAGAAGCTCATCTCTTGTGAAATGCACAACTGTAATACTGATTGTGTTTTTTAAAATACCACATTCAATGGATTATACAGGGCGTTCGCCGGGAAACGCAACCCACTGTTAGCGCTACAAGGAAGAAACTGCTCCCGGCGAGCGAGCGGTCAGCTTCCGGCATTGTTCGACCGTCGGCCGCAGACTATTTCATAATAATTACGCTTCATAAACTTGTATGTGCTAAGCATTTAAATGTGACGTAATTCATTAGCTTACCTTATAAAAGATGCTGGAAGTGTTGACCCTCTGTGTAATGCACATTTCACATCTTCTGAACATATTTCGAGACACACGCTGCCCTAACTGACTTAATGATTTTTTGGGTGACTGTTCTAGTTGAAAAGCGATATCGTCAATTTTCTCCTCTGTGAGAATACGGTTGACCGACAGTCTCTTTTTGTTAAAAAATGAACCCGTTTCTCTTACTTTTTTAACCAGACGCAGAATTGTTGATTTAGCTGGCAGTAAAGCGCCAGGAAATTCGTGACGAAATTTACTGCGACACTTTTTAAACGACTTCTTCACATATGTATCGTAGAGAAATATTCTTTGTTGCAAACTGTAACGTACCATAATTTTACTCACACTCAAACACGGTACAGATTAATAAGAGACTGAAGTCACAAACTAGCTACAATGCAAAGAAACCGTTCTTAACAATGTAAGGGTCACTGCGTCACTGCCCTGTGGGGGCAGCGGAGGTGTTAAACAGTGCGGTGATTCACGGTGCCGTGTGGCGGGAGTTGCTGGCTCCACTGACCGAGCAAGTTGCCGACGGCAACAGACTGGGAGGGTAGAGTTTTCCGGCGAACGCCCTGTGTATAAAAGTGTACTTTAATATTTTTCATCTACAGATCTTGCAATGCAAAGGTGCCAGAAAAGAAGGCTGTTTGTTGGTAACCGAATCTGAAAATCTAACAAGCATATTGACACATTATATTCAGTACAAATTCATTGACCGTGCTTATTATGTGCCATTGTCTTGAAAATTAGAAGGGAAGGAGAGGACTTTCTAAATACCCTGGTAGCTCATTTCCCGTGAAATAGAATCATGAAATATAAATATCCCAGGGCGACACCATTTGCTGCAGTAATGGTCATATTTAAGACCTGACAATTCATTTGAATACCTGTAAGTAATCTAAAGTAATGAAATAGGATAATAACCATAGCTTTTATTGACATTAATTTACACTAGTAATAATCATAGGAGAAATCAAATCTCTTGCCTAATTTTTATACTGTCTTTTCACTTATTCTTCGATACATCCTTAGTTATCATGGTCTTCCTCTGGACATTTTGTCTTTAAAGTCTGAAATGGTACAAACTTGATTTGTTTATTCTGTGTAATTTTATTTCTGCATCCCATACTCTCTTCTCATTCCTTGTTCTGCTGTCTTTCTTCCACCCCCATCCTATTCTGTGAGATATGCTGAAGGATTTTTTGTGTAATTCTAAAATAACTTTCTTTGTTTTCCCAGGTTATCAGATTTTTTATTCACCGTTTCAAGAATGGCAGCTAAATATGATAAGAAAGGAGAAAACATATACATTCCTCGCCCTCAGCCAGGTGCAAAAGATAGATCCAAAAATGGGTAATATTTATTAAGTCGTTTGTAGTTTCTCATTTCCAGATAAATGGAACTGCATATAACTAAGGCTCAAACACTTGAAGACTGCCAATTGAATTGTATAAAATTGTTTGTGACTATCTAGTCGGCATTGAGATTTGATATGATAGCAGCTTGTTTAATCCATTATTTGCTTCATTTTTAAAGTAACAAACGTTGTTTAAAATGTAAATATTCTTATGTACATAACTGAACTGAAATACATATTATACACAGTGAAGTTTAGAAAATGCCAGACATCATTTACTCCAGAATTTCTTCTCCTTCTGCTACTTCCTTTAGACTTAAAAGCTCAAGGAGGCCACTTCCTTTGGTGTCTGACCTCACTGTTTCGTCTATTTGTCTGTAATGACCTGGATCTGTTAAGCATACCTGTAATACACATAAATTTACTTTAAGCAGAATTAATAACAGTTAAAAAAAAAACACTGTAAAGGATCAATCAAGCTAAAAAAATCATTTGGTGATGATGGTTAACTATTTCAGTATATAAAAATAAAAACCAAAAAGATAATTGCTCTTTTACACTACACGCACAATACTGCAGTTTGCTACTTTAGGTTCATAATTTTACACAGTCATCAAGTGATAGTGCTTCTATTGGACAGGGAAAGGTATTTGTGGAATACTAAGCAGGTTTAAAAACCAGCATTCAAACAGCACAGTCAGAATTAAAAGTTATCGCAAAATTTACTTTCACCTGAAAGTCTTCTCCAAGGAATCACGAACCATACTTATTGAACTTCTTATCCCTAGAATGCAGGATTCATAGGATGAAAACATTTGAGGAACAATATAAATGTGTAAATAACAAGGAGGGGTAGAAATTTACACTGGGCTATGTGGGGGGAGGGAGGGGTTCCGAAACAAGCATAGCTTTTCATTCATATTATTTGTCACAGTTAAAGTAAGGTACAGAACACACAACATCATGTGAATATTTATTTCCATCATTTAATTATCTCTGTATATAATTAACGATAGTCTCACAAGAGAAAATAGTAAAAACTGTGTTCTGAAATCAATAGGGAAAAAAGCTACATGCCACGCGGAAAGGAGAGGGGGATAGAGGCAAAAGCCACATCAGGCTATGTTGTGAGTGTGGGGGGGGATTAACAGGAGGCCAAAATGGAGCTACGTAGTCTATTGATCATCCCAAACTGTCATACAAAATGTTCTTCTAGCTGTTTTTCTCTTGTTAAATTTCTGCACAAAATTCAGTCGTGGCTCCCACACTATCAGATGCAATACAGTTCATCTGTGCCACACAGAGTTGCTTAGCACTGAGCATCTTGGACCAAACAATTTAATGGCTCACTAGCTACCCAGAGGCCTGACCTTCACTCATGGAAACCAGCCACTCTATTGTTGCCTCCAATTTTTTTCCGCTTATGTGTTTTCACAGAAAATTACAAGTTTTCACTACATCGCTATCTGTAACAAGATTGTCACCACTCAGTCCTGTCATAGAAGCTGTTATGGAAAGAATAAAAACACTGCCTAATAGTTTTATGTATGTCATTAAGAGTTAGTTTATATCTGTATGGTCACAGCTGTGAGCAAAAGCCGAATATTCAACATTCATACAGTGTTTTTCTTTTTTGAGAAATAAATGGTTTCACATTGCTAAGATAACTAGAAAATCATACTGTAAACATAAAAGAAAATACAGAAATTAATTTACAAATTTGTGCTTTATTTAATTAATATAAAGCTTCACCCAGAAAATGTAACAGAAAACTTGAGACTAACAAGTTCTATTAGTATAAGATTAAATTGAAACTTAATTATTGCAACTAGCAGCAGTTCAAGATAGACACATGGAGGCTGATTAGTGTCAAATACAGAAATCTGTTACTTAAATTTTATGTGGTCTAGATGGCCTAGTGAAACTTTCTGAATGTCACTGTCAGCTTATCCTAACCCGATAATCCAACTGCATAAAGGAATGAGCCAAAATATTATGACTGGTGATATTTTGGGTAGGTCGTGCAATAAAGAAAGTTTATAAGTGGAGTCATTCTAGTGCCGATAAGGAGAAATCTACAAGTGATCCTGGAAAAGAAAAAAGCAGATTGTTATTGCCCGGCACATGGGAACGAGCATCTCGGAAAAAGCAAGGCTGATTGACTATTCACATGCTACTGCAGTGAGCAACTATGGAAAGTGGCTGAAAGACAGTGAAACCACAAGTAGGCAACAAGGGGTGGATGTCAATGCCTCATCACAAAACACATAGGTCAGAAGTCAGATCTGTGGTAGATCTGACAGCAGAGTACAATGCTGGTGCTGGCACGCTGTTCATCACATTACTGAACATGGGGCTTCACAGCAGATGGCTGCTAAGTGTTCCAATTTTAACCTAACTATCTTGTTAGTGGGCACAAGATCATCGAGATTGGATCGTGTATCAGTGGAAAGGTGTCATTTGGTCAGATGAATAACATTTCTTGTTACACCAGACTGATTATTGTGTCTGGATATACCATCTGCCAGGCGAACAGCTGCTCTATAAATGCACTGTGTCAAGAAAGCAGGCCAATGGAGGTAGTACAAGCTAAGGGGAACATTCGCCTGGGCTCACATGGGACCTGAGAGTGTGATCGAAGACACCTTAACTGCTGCAGACTACGTAAAAATTATTGCAGACCACCTGCATCCCCTCATTCTTCAAGTCTACCATGATGGTGATGGCATCATCCAGCAGGATAACTGTGTATATGACAAAGCTAAAATTGTGCTACAGTGATTTGAGGAGCATATACCAAATTTGCATGATCTCAACTCAACAGAACAGATAGGGGACACTATCTGATTCCAACTTCACACCCACAAACCACCGGCCCATTATTTAAGGGAATTGAGACATCAGGTGCCAGATATCTCCTGAAACCTAATTGCCTGAATCACTGTTGTATTTGGTTCCTGTTAAGCTGGTAATCATAATGTTTTAGGTCATCAAGGTATAGCATAACATGTAATCAAAATAAGAAGCTTTCCTAAGATACACATTACACAAAAATTTTGAGCTTAGTTCTTATTCACATAAGTGGCAAAGCATAGTATGATAACTTAGTTAGATAGTCTATAGGTATGATCAAATGTGAAAGAACTTTCCTAGCATTCAGAACCCAATAATGGCAATGAGGCCATGTTTTAGGAAATTGTTGTGCAATCTTGAAAATAATAGAGATAGAAGTAATATAAAAAAATTAAAGGAGCATCTGTCTCCTGAATTTACTTATGGAAACTAATCAAATATATATATATATATTATATATATATATAGTAACAATGAAATAAAGACGCTAAGTAGCGGAAAGGAATAAAATTAGGATAGGGAAATGATCCACCACTTACGTATAGATGATGGATGTGGGGCGTGAACACACAGAAAAGACACAAACACAAATAATAAAGAAATTTTCGGGAAGAAAACCCTTCGTCAACGAGAGAACATTATGAGAGGTGGGTGCAGCCGGAGACGGCAGGCTGCACCCACCTCTCATAATGCTCTCTCGTTGACGAAGGGTTTTTTTCCCGAAAATTTCTTTATTATTTGTGTTTGTGTCATCGTGCCCCACATCCATCATCTGTAGGTAAGTGGTGGCTCATTTTCCTATACTATATATATATAATGAGCAGGAAAATGCTTTTAAGGCAATAATACTAAAGAAGGATAGGGAAATATGATCCAACACTTACCACAGATGAAGGCGGCTGAGAATGAACATAGAAAGAGAACAAACATAAGAAATGTGCAATATTTCAGTTAATAACCTTCTTCTTGCAAAAGTGAGACACTAGACTGAGTCAAACGTGAACATGACGACGGCCGTGTATTCCCGCAGTGAAGACATAGAATATATATAACAACAATAAGCAGGAAAATGCTTTAAGGCCATAAGACTAAGGAAGAATAGGGAAATACGACCCAACACTTGCCACAGATGTAGGTGGCTGGGAATGATGAATATAAAAAAAGACAAACACAAGAAATGCAATATTTCAGCAGCTAGCCTTATTCTTGCCAAGAGTGAGACATGCCTAAGGCTGTGTGGTGAATGGAAGTTGCACTGAATGGCAGGCATAGAAGGTAGTATAGGAGAGGGGTGAGAGGACAAATACTAGATCAATGATCAATAATGCTAAAGGCATGTTATCTTTGGAAATGGGGGAACAACATCAACTGGGTGAGAATATAAATATTTTCAAAAACTTTAAGTAGGAAAAATAAAATAATAGTAAGTGTAGGGCCTAATAGGAAACACTTGCTGTAGATTGAGGCCTGGAGGATGTCTTCCATTCAACAGACAGCCTTCAGCGTGTGCACATCGTGCCCTGTCTGTGTTTCACTCTTGGCAAGAATAAGGTTAGCTGCTGAAATATTGTGTTTCTTGTGTTTGTCTTTTTGTATGTTCATCATTCCCAGCCACCTTCATCTATGATAAGTGTTGGTGGCCGTCTGGTGAATGGAGGTTCCATAACACGGACGCCATAGATGGTAGTATAGGAGAGGAGGGAAGCGCTAATACTGAATCGATAATGCCAAACGTATATTATCATTGAAAGTGGGAGATCAGCATAATAACTGAGTGACGACATAAATATAAATCATACTTTGAAAAAAATTAAGAAGGAAAAATAAAATATAAGCAATATAAATAGCAGTGACAGTAAGTGCTGTGTCTGTTGGGAAAGATTTATTGGAGATGAGGCCTGGAGGATGTCTGGTGACCAGGATATTCTGGTAGGCTAGTTCGCATCTACGCAGTTCAGAGGAGGTGGTGTTGTCAGGGAAAACCCTGATCGCCCTAACAGAGAAACAGTTATTGAAATTATTCAGACTAGATGACCCGTGTGAAAATTTTGTGAATACAATGAATAGTAAGGATGGTGGTTTATAATAGGATGAAAGAAGAAACACCTCATTTGTTTCAATTGTTTAGTGTAACAGGTACGTAACAAAGGTTGACTCCAGTGAAGCAGTTTATTAAATATCTCTGTGATATGTGCTACTGCTATCTAACAGCTTGGCTCTGAACACATGACTTTCACAGTTATTACTTTTACCCTTTAAGGGTCAAATTCTGAAAAAATTCGTTCTTAAGAAATGATGTGACCAAAGTAGATACCTTAATCTTTAATTTTATAGCTCATTTATCTATTTTGGTTAGATATCAAGGGAGATAAATGGCTCATAAAAAAAGGTTACAGAAATAATAATAATTTTGCTCTTTAAGGGTTGAATTCAGAAAAATTCCTTTCTTTAAATATGATTTGATCAAAGTGGAGACCTTAATCTCTAAAATAATGTCACATTTCTTGATTTCGGTTAGATATCACGGGAGATAAATAGCTCGTGACAAAAAATACATTATGGAAATAATGATAATTTTGCCCTTTAAGGGTCGAATTACAAAAAATTCCTTTCTTACAATATGATGTGACCATGGCGGAGAAGTTAATCTTTAAAATGATACCTTGGTTAGATATCAAGGGAGATAAATGGCTCGTGACACAAAAATGTGTTGTAGAAGCTTTGCTACTTTTGCCCTTTAAGGGTCGAATTCCAGAAAATTCTTTTGTTAAAATATGATTAGTCAAAAGTGGAAACCTTAATCTCTAAAAGAATAACTCATTTCTCGATTTCAATTAGATATTGCAAAAAAAAAGTTATGGAAATAATGATAATTTTGTCCTTTAAGGGTCCAATTCCGAAAAATTCCTTTCTTAAAATATGACGAGACCCCGACGGAGACCTTAATATTTAAAATGATACCTCGTTTATCTATATCAGTTAGATATCAAGGGAGATAAATGGCTCGTGACACAAAAACGCGTTGCAAAAATATTGATATTTTTGCCCTTTGAAAGAGTGGAATTCTGAAAACTTCCTTTCTTAATATGTGATGCCACCAAAGTGGAGATCTCAAACTTTAAAATGATACTTAATTTATTAATTTAGGAATGCAGGGAGATAAATAGTTCATGGTACAAAAATCCGCATTTTAGAAACACTGACATTCCGAAAATTACTTTCTTAAAATATGATGTGATCAAAGTAGAGGCCTTAAGCTTTAAAATGATACCTCATTCATACATTTTGGTTTGTTATCAAGGGAGATAATGGCTTTCGACAAAAAAATACCTTACAGAAATAATATATATGATTGTGGGAACTAGCACTGGATTGCTTTATTGCTAGTGTACACAGCCTGGCTGTGGCCATTCATTCTAATGGCAAGTGGGTTAGCAGTGATGCCTATATATGAGCTGGAATTATGGAGGCATGTAAGTTGATATATGAAGTGTGTTGTCATGCAAATAGCATGACTAATGATGGGAAACGTTTCACCAGTGTTAGGATTGGAGTAAGTGGTAGTAGCTGGATGTGGGGTCTGTTGCATGGGAATGATCCTTGTGGTAGTTTGGGGGAATTATTGAGTGAGTATTTGTGAACCGAGATTTTTTTTTTAGATTTGGTGGTCTGCTGAAACTTGTGCATGGGGCAGTGGATTTAATAGATTGTGGTGCGCATCTCAGGTAAAAAAAGTAGGAAGTCATGCCCATGACAAAGGATTAGGTTAATTGATTCAAGACCAGGGAAGAACTGGGTGACGAAGGCAGGGCTGTGGTTAGTTTCAAAGAGTACAGCCTAGGAGTGGCTGTGCACAGGAAGTATGTTGTTGGGATTAGTGAGATTAAACGGAAGGACCCACAGGATTTCTGATATGGGGAAAACAGGATTTCTGGTATGGGGAACACAGGATTTCTGGTATGGGGAACACAGGATAATTGGCACACAAGCTGTCACTGGTGTAGGATTTGTAGTGAATAAGAGTAGGGAAACGTGAGAGTTATTATGAACAGTTTAGTGACAGGATTATTTTTATGAGGTTAGAAACTAAGACTGCCCCAGCCACGTTAGTACAAGTGTATATGCCAACGTCACAGGAGGATGACACAGAAATAGAGAAAATATACGCTGAAATTGAATAATTAATCCAATATGTAAAGGGGAGGAAAATCTGATAATAATGGGGGATTCGAATGCAATAGTGGGAGAAGGAAAAGAGGGGGATACTGTAGCCTGTTTTGGTCTACAAGAAAGAAATGAGCGATGAAGCAGTTTGTTAGAATTTTGTGAAAGATATAAACTAGTCATGGCAAACACACTGTTTAAGAATCATTGCAAGAAGGATATACACCTGGAAACGTCCAGGGGATACAAGCAGATATCAGTAAGATTATATCATGGTCAAACAGAGATTTAGGAATCAAGTTCTAGACTGTAAAGTGTACCCAGGAGCAGACATAGACTCTGACCATAATTTGATAGTAATGACGTGTAGGCTGAAATTCAAGCAATGTAAGGAGAACAGACTGGAACTAAATAATTTAGCAAATGAGGAAAATTTGCAGAACTGGTAGACTTAGGTCTAAAAAGAGCTCAACCGAGGACAAATGGAATACATTAAACGCCAAAATAATGAAAGCTGGTACAGAAACATTAGGCTTTATGGAACAAGCTGCCCGAAAACCTTGGATCACAGAAGAAATTTTGGAGCTGATGGATCAGAGGAGAAGGCACCAAAATGCTCAGGATGAAGCACGAAGAGAGCAATGCAGGCTATTTAAAACTAAAATAAACAGGAAATGCAAACAAACAGGAAATGCAAACAAACAAAAAACAAAACAAAAATGACTTCAAGAAAAAAGAAGTAGAAAAGGAAATTGTCAAAGGTAAAGTAGATGTTGCATGTGGGAAGATCAAACAAAATTGTGAAGAAATGAAGAAAAGAGGTGTAAACATTGAAGCTACCGATGGGGAAACTTCTTTTATGCTCAGACATTAGAGCTAACTGATGGAAGGAATACATTGAGAAACTGTATGACGGGAACGACTTGAACAATAGTGTAATAGAAAAGGAAGGCGATGTCGACATTAATGACTTAGGAGATCGTTTTGAGGACAGAATTTAATAGAGCTCTGAATGAAATCAAATAAGGCAGTTGGAATTGATGAGAGCCCTGCAGAACTGCTTAAATCCCTATGAGAAGAAGGAATTGAAAGATTATTCAAGCTGATATGAAACAGATTTTAAGAAAAATATCATCTTCACACTTCCAAAGAAAGCACAAGCTGAAAAATCTGAGAATTATTGCACCATAAGTCTCACATCTCATGCTTCAAAATTACTGATCAGAATAATATACAGAAGAATGGAAAGGGTAGTAGAATAGATAGTAGGTGATGATCAGTTTAGGTTTAGGAAAAATCGTGGTACAAGGGAAGCAATTCTGGCTTTTAGATTAATACTTGAAGGGTGGATCAAGAAAAATAAAGATACTTTTATGGCGTTTGTTGATTTAGAAAAAGCTTTGGTAATGTTAGATGGGACAACATGTTCAAAATTTTAAAGAAGTAAGGTTTAAAATATCGGGATAGAAGAATAATTTATAAACTATATAAGAATCAAGTGGCAATGATAAAAGCTGAGAACCATGAGAGACATGCATCAATTAAAAAGGGTGAGAGACAAGGTTGTAGTCTATCCCTGTTAATATTCAACTTGTATCTAGAAGAAGCAATAAAGGAAGTGAAAGAAAAATTTTCTTGTGGCATAAGTGTTGAGGGAGAAAAAAATCAGTATGCTACGAATTGTTGGTGACATTGTCTTGTTAGCAGAACAGGCTTAGGATATAGAGAAGTTACTGAATGGCATGAACAAAAATTCTGAAGGAAGATTTTGGACTGAATATACGAGGGCGAGTCAAATTTGAGTCAAATGAAAACCTTAAATATTTTTTTAAATATTATTTACTGTGCAGAAGTGGTACAAAGCTGTATCACTTTTCAACATAATCTCCCTCACGCTCAATGGAAGTACTCCAGTGCTTAAAAATTGCATAAATTCCTTTAGAAAAAAATTCTTTTGGTAGTCCGCGCAACCACTCATGCACCACGTGGCGTACCTCTTCATCAGAACGCAACTTCTTTGCTCCCATTGATTCTTTGAGTGGTCCAAACATATGGAAATCAATTGGGGCAAGGTCTGGTGAGTATGGTGGATGAGAAAGACAGTCAAAATGCAGGTCTGCGATTGTCGAAACTGTTGTACGAGCAGTGTGGGGCCTTGCATTGTCATGTTGCAAAAGGACACCTGATGACAGCAATCCACGTCGCTTTGATTTGATTGCAGGCCGAAGATGATTTTTTAGGAGATCTGTTTATGATGCACTGGTGACAGTTGTCCATCTATGCATGTAATGCTCCAAAATGACACCTTTTTCGTCCCAAAATAGTCAGCATAACCTTCCCTGCTGATGGTTCTGTTTGAAACTTCTTTGGTTTTGGTGATGAGGAATGGCGCCATTCCTTGCTCGCTCTCTTCATTTCCGGTTGGTGGAAGAGAACCCAGGTTTCGTCCCCAGTAACGATTCTTGCAAGGAAGCCATCACCTTCTCGTTCAAAGTGCCTAAGAAGTTCTTCACAAGCATCAACACGTCATTCTCTCATTTCAGGAGTCGGCTGCCGTGGCACCCATCTTGCAGACACTTTGTGAAACTGGAGCACATCATGCACAATGTGGTGTCCTGAACAATGACTAATCTTTTAACATGCTGCAATGTTATTCAGTGTCACTCGGCAGTTTTCCATCACTATGGTTTCAACTGCTGCAATGTTCTGTGGAGTCACAACTTGTTGTGCCTGACCTGGACGAGGAGCATCTTCCATTGAAGTCACACCATTTGCGAACTTGCTGTTGTGACAAACATACATCACCGTACTGAACCTTCATTCTTCGATGAATTTCAATAGGTTTCACACCTTCACCACTCAAAAACCGAATAACAGAACGCTGTTCTTCCCTGGTGCAAGTCTCAAGTGGGGCAGCCATCTTTATACTGATACTGTGAGAGTATTTGTGCATCTGCACTATGCTGCCACCTACAGGCCATTCTTCACGCTGCTTGTAGCACGCTTACCAACTTACAGGATAACGGCGCGAAATTTCAATTTTTTTATTACAAATTTAAGGTTTTCATTTGACTCACCCTCGTAAATCAAAGCAAGACAAAAGTGGTGAAATGTAGCAGAAATGATACCAATACTAGTAGATTAAATATAAAAATAGGATTGCATGCAACAGGAGAAGGAAGTGAATTCTGCTACTTGGGAAGCAAAATTACAACCGATGACCGAAGCAAGAATGATTTTAAAAGCAGAATAGCTCTAGCAAAAACATCCTTGATGAAAAAGAAAAATCTTTTAGTTTCTAACATTGATCTAGGAATTAAAAAGAACTTTTTAAGAATCTTATGTGTGGAGCACAACGCTTTATGGTAACAAAACATGGACTTTAGGAATTCCAGAAAGAAAGAAAATTGAAGCATTTGAAATGTGGTGCTACAGAAGAATGCTGAAAATTAAGTGGACAGACAAAGTAAGAAATGAACGAGTTTTGGAAATGATGGGTGAGAAAAGAAGTTTGTGGAAGAAGCTTACAGAAAGGAGAGACTGGCTGCTAGGTCATATTTTGAGACATGCTAGATTGGTTAATTTGTTAGTGGAGGGAATAGTCGAAGGTAAGAACTGTAGAGGAAGACAGAGATTAGAAAATATTAAGCAGATAATTGAGGACCTGGGTTGTAGGCGATATGTAGACATGAAGATGTTAGCACAAGAAGAGGTGGAGGATTGGATCAAATCAGTCAAAAGACTGACAGCAAAAAAAAAAAAAAAAAAAAGGAAGGATAAAGAATTGGGAGAGATTTCTTGTAAGGGGCCTTGGAGGTCAAGGAGAGCGCATAATTCTTCGCATATTGAAATTCTAGCATCTGTAGGATGTGGAAGGTATGGAGTTGTGGAGTGGTGTCGGAGAGCTGTCTCAAAGCTTCGGCCTCATAGTCACTTTGATCCATGACTACGGTCGTGGTGCCTTTGTCGGCTGGGAGAATGATGATGTTCCTATTCTTAGACAGTTCTCTCATGGCACGGGTTTCACTAGTACTGAGGTTGCTGGCGTGGGAAATGAAGTTGAGGACAAGTTGGATGTGAGGAACTCCTGGAAAATAAGGAGGGGGGTGGTGTTGAGGGAGCAGAGGTGGGTCTAGTTTTGATGGAGGTTTGAAACACTCTAGGCAGCGCTCATTCTCATCATGCCGAATATCACTACCATCCTGGGTGGCAAAGTGGTAACATTACTGGAGAGTGCAGCAGAATGCTAAAGAGTCCCGGACCTAAGTGGCATGGTCAAACTTCAAGGTTGGGGAAATTGACAATCCCTCACAGAGAACAGTGTGTTGAGATTCTGATAAAGGAGAAGATGAAAGGTTAACCACAGACTGCTGTGGTTTAACAAGAGGTAGGGTGGAGGCTTTTGGAGAGGGAGGTAGAGTGGTTTGGTTGGGGGAGATTGAAAATATGGGCAAGACCAGGGGTTTGGAAATCAAGGGTGCTGTAGGAGTGTGTTGAGTATGATTGGAATGTTGGTGAGGCAGGGGTATACCTATAGCCAGATAACGTTTTACAAGTGCAGAAAGCTTGCACAGATGTTTTTGCACTTGTTTTTCTTGGATCTGTGTACCATCTCTTAAAATCTGCTGTAACTGATTAATTATATTAGTGGCAGACAGACAAAGAATTTTGTGTAAGTAGATAAGCTGGGCAGAATTCCAGTCTGCTTTGTATGACAAGTCTGTTGAAGTTGAGTGATTGGATAAAACGAAAGGAATGGAGTGGTGGGTGGATTTGCAGGTGGCAGCCAAATACAGGTACTTCCTTTTGGAGGAATATTTAAAGAAAGGCATGATTGAAGGAAGAGGATGTGAGAACGCAGTTTGGTGAGGCAAAAGGCATGAAACCTGTAGGAAGAGATGTATGAATTTATGGTTGGCATGTTAAGGGAAATTGATTAATAAGAGTAAAATTGTTGAATCGACTGTTGAGATGAAAGGCTTATGTGTGACAAAGGGAATCCCTGAATATGCTCCAGCGGACACAGCACAGCAGAAAAATTCAGGAATAAAGATAAAATGCCAATCAACTGTTGAGATGAAAGGCTTATGTGTGACAAAGGGAATCCCTGAATATGTTCCAGTGAACACAGCACAGCGGAAAAATTCAGAAACTTAGATAAAATACGATAAAAATTATTAAACATATTTAGTGCTGTATGAAGAAACAGCAGAAATATCCTCCAGAAATGATAATTCAGAAAAAGGGCAAAACGGAATAAACAAAGAAATGCCGATCACAGGAGAAAAAAGTGCAACAATATCAACAACTATAAATTACAAAAAATCAGAAAAATTCAGAAACGGAGATAAAATGTTATAAAAATATTATTGATATTCAATGCTGTATGGAGAAACAGCAGAAATATCATCCAAAAATGATTAATGATATTCAGAAAAATCATAAAGCGCAAGATGGAATAAAAAAAGAAATGCTGATCATGAGAGCAAAAAAGTACAACAAAATCAGCGACTATAATTTTTTTGAAAGAAAATAGTAATTTTCTTCCAGAGGAAGTGCGGAAAAACAATCAGAATCATCGTACAGAAATTACAAGATGGAAAAGAAGAGTGAAGCACCAACTCAATCCTGGTAGCAACAATCAAAGTCACAAGTGAGATTAAAATACACAAATTTTAAATATAATGTGGTGGCTAGAATAAATAAGAGCAATGCAGGCAAAGATATTAGACAGGGCATGTATTAACTGCAAAAAGCTAAAACATTCAGAGCAAAATACCGTAGTAAAAATAGGCTGCATATGAATGGCGAAAACCGAATTTCACCAAGAATATCGTGGCCACAGACAAAACAGATGTAGAAAGCTAAGCGCGATATTATACACACAGATGGAAGCAGGATGGGTAGGTACCGCGTAGGTGCATAAAACAATGAAAACAAACAATTTGGCGGGAAAACAAGGTAGTGGAAACAAATTACTGGGAACCATTATAGTGTGACAAGAAGGGAAAAGATCAACGAACAAGACACCTCAGAAGGAGGACATAGGACCATTATAATAACAACAATGAACAGGAATGCTATAAGGTATTAAAAGTAAAGAAGGTTAGGAAAATACGATCTAACACTTACCACAGATGAAGGTGGCTGAGAATGAACATAAAAAAGAACAAACACAAGAAATGCGCAATATTTCAGCGTTTAGCCTTATTCTTGCTAAAAGTGAGACACCAGCCAGAGGCAGACGCATACACGACGACGGCCATCTGGTGAATGGAGGTTGCACGACATGGCCAGCATAGATAGTACCAAGAATCCCTCACATCCAACCCATCCAAAAAATCTTTCCTGAACTTCATTTCCCACTCCAGCAACCTCAGTACTCTCAGAACCCTTGCCATGAGAGAACTGTCTAAGAATAGGAACATCATCATTCTTCTAGCCAACAAAGACACAACGACCTTAGTCATGGACCACAGTGATGTAGCCGAAACTTTGAGACAGCTCGCTTACACCACTACGTACCTTCTACATACTACAGATCCCACAACTTCAATATGCCAAGAAATACGCACTCTCCTTGACCTCCAAGGCCCCTTACAAGGAATATCTCCCAACTCTTTGTCCCTCCTTACTCCACAGAATCTCCCCCAGCTTCCACCTTATACCTTCTTTCCAAGATCCACAAAACTGGAAATCAGGGCGGCCTATAGTTGCAGCATATGGATCATCTACTTAACGGATTTCAGCTCTTGTAGATCAGCACCTCCAGCCTTTTGTACAAAACATCCGTTCATTCATAAAATATACCCCACACTTCCTCGAACGGCTTTCCACAATCTCCATTCCACCAGACTCCTTCTTGATTTCCATAGATGTCTCTTCCCTTTACCCCAACATACCTCATGGTCAGGGCCTCAGTATCATAGAACACTTCTTGGAAATGCGACCTCCCAACAGCCTCCCCAAGACATTGTAAGAGACTGAGCATTGATGTTGGGGCTTTTTAATTAATATACGATGTAGCAGTTGTGTAGCTATGTTGCTTAACACAATGTTCAATGCTTTCATTTACAACTTATTACTTCTAATTAAATGATTCTAATGCCATCCAGTTGCGGGTCTAGTTAGCATTGCTATTTGGATAATTAATTAAATAACAGTCAAAGGGAACATGTAAGAAGCTACTGAGAAACACATCTACGTGTGTCAGCTTTCACAGTTCACTAAGTTTTATTCTTCTGATGTTACATAATCCAAAAGCAAGCCACCAGACACTAAAACTAATCTTCGTCACCAAAGAATGCAGTCTCGAGTATAAATAAGGTTGGAAATAGTGAGTATAAGCCCCATAATTATTCATTAAACAATTGACATGGTACAGTACTGTAGCAGTTCACCATAAACGGTCTATAGCAAACCATATCACTTAGAACAACATACACAGTCTACAAAATACTGTTCACATAATATTCTGTCCATCGGAACATCGGTGATACTGGGTTATTACAGCACATATACCCGCGACCATGACACGCTAGCTCCCGCTGACTGTAAAGCACTTCACTTGACTGTATCCTTGCGCGCTAGATGACTGCCCAACACCTAAGACATTATATACATATCTGAGATCACATTATCAACTTAAAAAATATAAGTAATGTTCACAGTTTCGTCACAACATCCTTCCTTGTTTCCATGGCCAACCTCATTCTGTCTATTAACTACTTTTCCTTCAACTCTCATATTT
The DNA here is from genome assembly GCA_031002005.1 of Vandiemenella viatica. Lineage (NCBI taxonomy): Eukaryota > Metazoa > Arthropoda > Insecta > Orthoptera > Morabidae > Vandiemenella > Vandiemenella viatica. The sequence continues at coordinate 201,154,385 of JARYHS010013630.1, read as the reverse complement.
ATCACCAGATATTCGGAATTGATATGGGCACCCACATGGCACCATCCTGTTCAAACCTTTTCTTGGGACGTCTGGAACAATTCCTAAACAATCTTTCCATTAAACCTCTTGTGTGGTTCAGATATATCTATATATCTATAAATGAGAAAGTTCGGATGTGTGTTTGGATGTACGTCGGCAATCAATCATGCCTTAATAACTCAACATATTTAAATGAAATTTGGCATGAAGTCAGTTAATTGCGTGCGAAGTGCAATAGGATAGATTTTATCCCTCAAAAACGCATAGTTCTTTTAGAAATTGCCATTAATATCAATTCGGAAGCAACAAAGAGTTTCCTACTTCGTAGATAGCCGTGCCACGTTTACTCTTTGCTTTTTAAATAAATCGCAAACACTACTTCTCAGAAAAAACCTACTTACATATGCAAGTTTGTGTTTAGTTTAAAAGCCATAAAACTGACGCACTTGACAAATAATAGTTTTGAAGCAGGAAATATAAATCTGTTCTTAACCTTAAATTAAAAAAAGAAAGGTAGGTACTGTTGTCAAGTTCGTAAGAGATGTTTTCATTTGCGTACATAAAATAGTATGACATATCAAATATTACACCATAATTTCGTTCGTAATATATGCGTTATAATAAATATAAAAAATCAAAGCTTGGCAAAAAAGTAAAATGCTATGAGTATACCAGCACGAAAGTCGGTTCACTGAAAGTGCAAAATGGTCGTGCCCCAAATGTCGTATTTATAAAAATGTAAAGGATTCCCTTCTATCTCGGTTTAAGTTATTTCCTGTTTCTTTTTTGTTACTATACAGTCTGTGTATTACAAATTATTTTTGCCGAAATTTAAAACTTAACTAACCCTTTTTATTTTTTGTTCAGAATTTTTGTACGAAACGTATTGCTTTTTATTTACTGTTCAATATTCTGCAAATATCTATCGAATGCTACACTTAAAACGAATGTATTCAATGGGCTAATGTAGAAACTTATTGTTTCATGAAGTAACACTTAAAGTCGTTTACAACACAATACACCTCATTTGCACGGAGCATAACAACTAAATTCTTTCTGCCATCTGCTGTAACAAAAAACATTCTGGTCCAGGCAGCATTTCAACCAAACCACATTTCTGCTAATACTGCCGCTACAAAATCAAACGATACGAACACATCTCAACACATTAAATGCTCTGGACCTACATTTCGAGTGGTAACAGAATTTTCTATATCAAAATTCCTAATTAGTATATCATAAATTACTATCACAATTAATTTCATTATACACCTTACTAAATCACGAGCAATAAGTCACTTTATCACGATGCACATTTGACCTGCAATATTAACGATCGTAGAGAATTGTGGACTTTCCGTTGTACACTGTAAGTTAAAAGCATTTTAGCAAAAAATTTTTAATTACGTTACCTCAATAACTGTCTTGAAGCTGATGACATAGTTCATGCGGCTGAATGTAGTTTTAGACGTATTCAGTATTTAATTTACTGCGTTAATAATAAGTCAAGTTTATTTCGCTATTCATGACGTCACTAATATACAATATAGTGAATGTATTAATGTGCGAGTGATAGAAGCTTTGATTTTCTAGCGGTAATTTTAAAACGCAGCCTGGGCCAGAATGAGAACTGAAACATTATTAGTTATTAAGCTTCTTTCATGAGCGCCATTTTAGTGACATCATGTATCGCTTTGTACCGATATTGTATCAAAAGATCTATATTAAGCTTGAACGATTTAGAAGAACCATGCGGCGTTGCCCGAAGTAAATTTTTTAAATTTATCAATGTTTTATTCAGATAGTGGAGTGGCGGAAAAGCGGAGTGGTAATTCGCCGGTAGTCATTCAATTCTGTATGCAGAATAAGAAACCGAATATGAAGAAACAATCTATTACTACTTTATTGAAATTTATATTTTAGCGCAGAATTAATGGATCGAAACGAATGAACTATAGTAAACTGGTCTATAGGCAATTCAGTTGTTTCCAGAGATAGAGAAACCATTACCGCAATACCTCTGATTATTATGGATAAAAGAATCAATTACTACTATACTTACTACTATAATATGTAAATTTCTGTTGATGGAACCAATATATCCTAAAAAAAAAAAAAAAAAAAAAAAAAAAAAAAAAAAAAAAAAAAAAAAAAAAAACAATATTCAAAGAGCAAAGTAAGTTCTTCTTTTTTAAAGATTTTTTTCAGGTACTCAATGCAAATCAAAATATTCATTTTTAGTATCGCAATTTTACTAATGGAAATGAACGTCCTTGGGCCACTTAAGTATTTATTTGCTGTTTGGTTGTTAGTATTTTTTTGATGTTGATATTTAGTCGATTCCATCAATGTATTGCTAATATTTTGACGTTTTGAGCTTCCATTAATTAAAACTATATTCATTTTTATTCGCGTGATGAAATTAGTAATTTTAAGAGATGTTGGGTAAACGAAATTCAAATCTTTCAAAGAAATGTAAGAAAACTAGGGCTATGAAAATAGCCAAAACCTAGGAGACAAATCCTCAATATTGTATATACGGATATATTAAACTGAAAATCCTCCTTACAAACTGAATATTTTTACTGCTTTATCAATTCAGTGAAGTAGCTGTGGAACATAAATAGATTTTTGTTATTTTATTGCAACATTTATTACTACTATTACTAATAAAAATAGCTCTTAAATAAACTGTATGGTCGTATTGACCTGGTGACAAGACTTCTTTACGTCTCCGGAATCAGTCCCTTTCATAGCCTCTTAACGTAACCCAGTAATCCTACCGGACATAGAGGACCCACAGTTCAACACGGAATCAGAACAAAGTGAGCATTCTGGCGTAATTCACATCACACACCAACCTATGCCAGAGGTGAAGGTCGAGCTAGGGACCTTTGAAAATCCTCGCCAAGACTGGAATTCAAGCTGGGGACTTTTCCATCTCCAGTTGGACGTCCTAACCACTGAGCAACCAGACCTCTTAAGAAAATCTTATATTACAACACTTTTCAACGCGGACGAAGTCGCGGGTAACTGCTAGTAGATGATATTTCTATGATCTGGAGCCACAAAGAGAATCATTTAATAGACTTCCTCAACTGCTTCAACAACTGCTCCATCAACTACATGGTATATACCAAAAGTAGTAGGACTGATTTTTTGTAAAAAAAATATTGAAGATATCTTTACAATTCCTTAATCCTCTTCGAAATCGCACCCTTAGGCAGCTACACACCAAAAATTACACTGCTGCCATTGGCCGTACGCCTTCTGGAAGTCAGTTTCGGGGACGCTGTTGAGAGCCCTCGTCGATGCTTCTTGAACGTGCTGGATTGAGTCAAACCGCTGTTCCTTCAGCTGCTTTTTCATCCGTGTGAGTAAGAAAAGTCAGATGGAGCCAAATCAGGACTGTAGGCGGGGTGCAGCAATGTCGATTCGGGCCAACAATTGCCTCATGACGGCGTGCCTTGGCACGGCGCATTGTCGTGATACAGAGTCCAGTTGGCGGAGATGACTGGTCGGACGCGATTCACTCGGTCTCGCAGGCGTGCTGGCACTTGCAGGTAAAAGTTCGAATTGACAGTTTCCCCAGGGTAAATGAACTCCTTGTGAATCACCCCACGATGGTCAGAAAACACGATCAAAATTGTCTTGATCTTTGATTTTGCTCATGCGAGCCTTCGTTGGACAGGAGGACGTGGAAGGACACTGTTGGCCTGATTCGGCGTTGCAACGTTGCTGCACCCCACCTACAGTCCCAATCTGGCTCCAACTGACTTTTTTTTTATTCCCACGGATGAAAAGGCAGCTGAAGGGACAGCGGTTTGACTCGATTCAGGACGTTCAAGCAGCATCGACGAGGGCTCTCAACAGAGTCCCCGAATCTGACTTCCAGAAGGCGTACGACCATTGGCAGCAGCGTAATTTTTGGTGTGTAGCTGCCTAAGGGTGCTATTTCGAAGAGGATTAAGGAATTGTAAAGATATCTTCAATAATTTTTTTTTTTTAAAAAATCAGTCCTACTACTTTTGGTATAGACCTGTATACCTGGTCATACTCCCACAGCCAAGTTACCTTTCTTGATGCCGACGTTTCCTTACACAACTGACACCTACATAACTCTGTTCATATCAAACCTACAAATCTATAGCTATATCTTCACTTTAACAGTTGTCATCCCTCTCACACTAAATATTCCCTTCCGTACAGCCTGGCCATCCGTGGCAGACGCATTTGCTCCAATGAAGAATCTCTTTCCCGATACACACAAACCTGTCTGGAGCTCTCATCTCCCACAGCTATCCCCTGACTTAGTACACAAACAAATCTCTCATGCTACAGCCACTCCAAGGTTGTACCCCTTGAAAATAACCGCAGCCCCGCCTTCATCACCTAGTTCTTCCCTGGTCTTGAGTCAACTAACCTAATCTTTCGTCGTGGGCATGACTTCCTACATTCCTTCCCCGAGAAGTGCACCATTCTCCATAAACTCCACTGCCCCATGTACAAGTTTCAGCAGACCAAATATAAAAAATATCTTGGTTCAAAAGTACTACCTCAGTAATTCCCCCCAAACTACCTCAGGGATCATTCCCATGCAAGAGACCCTGCAACATGCATCCAGCTACTACCACTTACTCTAATCCTATTACTGGTGAAACATTCCCCATCATTGGTCATGCTACTTGCAGTACAACACACCACATATATCAACTTACATGCCTCTATTGCTCCAGCTCATATGTAGGCCTCACAACTAAACCACTTGCTATCAGAATGAACGGCCACAGGAGGACAGTGTATACTAATAATGAGGCCCATCTAGTGGCAAAACATGCAAGTTCCCATAATCTGAATAATTTCAATTACTGTTTCTCAGTTAGGGCAATCAGAGTTTTCCCTCATATCGCCACCTCCTCTGAACTGTATAGATGGGAATTAGCCTACCAGAATATCCTGGACACCAGACATCCTCAAGGCCTCAATTTCCAATAAATCCCTCCCACCAAACCCAGCACTTATTATCACTACTGTTTATGTTGCTTATATTTTATTTTTCCTTCTTAATTTTTTTCAAAACATGCTTTATATTTATGTAGTCACTCAGTTATTATGTTGATCTCCCACTTTCAATGATAATATACCTTCACCATTATCGATTCATATTTGCACTTCCCCCTCTCCTAAACTACCATCTATGCCGGCTATGTCATGGAACTTACATTCCCTGGACGGCCGTCGTCGTGTACACATCTGGATTTTAGCAAGAATAAGGCTAACCACTGAAATATTGTGCGTTTCTTGTGTTTGTGATTTGGGGAAACCGTGGAAAACCCAAATCTGGATGCCCGGATGGGGATTCAAACCGGCGTCCTCCCGAATGTGAGGCCAGAGCGTTAACCACTCACCCACCATGCTCGGGCTTTTTTCCCCCTGTTCATTGTTGTGTCCCTTATAAGAGCAAAATAATTTTTTTTTTTTCGAATATTCAAACACATACCCTCTAATTCCTTTTAAATCACTGTAGCTAACTTACATAAGAAATTTAATCCTCCTACGATGACGTTAGTCCGTGTCGAGTAGACCTGAAAGTTTACAATAAATACTTATTTTGACTATCGCTTTATATGTGACTACATCATTGAAATTTTGTATAATTCTGGGTTAACAATGAAATCCAGACAAAAAAAATAATACTTAATCTTTTAGTAAGACAGAAGTATTAAAATTGTGAGCGGTATTCCTTCCTCGTTTGTGCCCTCATTCATTGAATGGAAGACTTGTTTAAAGAAAAATCGTCAATACTAAGTCCAAGTGCCACCACGCTAGCTCGAAGAACATAAAATCTCTTACACTTAACTGGCATCTACCCAAGGCAGATATTAATTTAGAAATAATGATATGTATTTGTCTGCGCTTTGCAGCAGTTCCTAATTGAATTATTTCGGGTGGATTTGTTAAATGCTCTTCCTGTTGTTCTCCAGAACAAGAAGATGTGTTGTTAAGTTCTTCAGATAGCAGGAACAAATCATAGGATGCTAAAGAGCTTGACTACCCTCTGGACCACGTATATTTAAGTATTTTTCTCTTCATTTATTTTAATTTGTTTTACCATTTCTTCTTTTTCAGCTATTTTTACATACACACACATCAAGCAGTCTGGTCTCCCTGGCTCTCTCTGTTGCTGCAAGAAGATTTTACCATACTTTGTTTACATCCTTCCGAGGGCATAAGCGTGGGCAATACAATAAACATTATCCAAATCACATTGCAAATCCTCTTCCCTTTGCTTATAGACATCCAGAGATATGCTTGCATTCTTTTTCAACTGTCTCCATAATATTCTGCAAAATATAATGTACTCATGTACAGCGACATTAGGACTTTCACTCATAGTCAACTTGAGTTCACGGATATAAAAATATAAAACTGATAGAACTCTGCCAATTTGGTAGTTTGCCTCTCCTAATAAAAATATGTTCTTTCTAGCACTTCGTAATCCTAATATCTTCTTTTAGAACAAAACAATATGTGATATGTATTCATGGTGCGCCACTACTCTTGCGTAACTTATATAAAGATGAATCGCTGCAAGTTGGCATGGATTACAGTTATCCGAATGCTGTAAAAACTTATTTGTGAGTGTTTTAGGGTAAAATGAAAAATCTATGACCTATGTGTTACAAAATTTGGACTTTGAAAAATAAGGGACACCCTAATATATATATATATATATATATATATATATATATAATAACAATGAGCAGGAAAAAGCTTTAAGGCAATAAAATTAAGGAAGGATAGGGAAATATGACCCAACACTTGCCACAGATGAAGGCGGCTGGGACGACGAACAAAAAAAACAAACACAAGAGAAGCGCAATATTTCGGCCTACAGCAGCCTTAAACGTGCAGAAGGTGAAGCACCAGGCGCCGTCACATGTGTACACATAGACGGCCGACTGGTGAATGGCGTCTCAGGCGCGGATGGTAGTTTAGGTGGAAGGGGGGGGGGGGGAGTAAGCTCAAATATTGGGTCGATAATCGATACTGATGACGATATGTTATTATTGAAAAAGGTTAATTATAACTGGGTGGGGATATAAATATATATTTAACTACTAGCAGTTACCCGCGACTTCGTCCGCTTGAAAGTGTTATGGTATAAAATTTTATGTTACTATTCAGAGTACGATCAGCAGAAAAAATTCTCCTTTAGGGTTGAAAATTTGGTCATCCGCTTCCTTGGCTTTTAATCTTCAGTGAAAAGTGTTCGTCAAAGCCGGGATGTAGGTAACAAAGATGTAACGCACGCCAAAAGACACGGTTACAAACATTACTCACTTAGGGGGCGTCCATTAATTACGTAAGATGTTTTTACATAATCCCTAACCCCCCACCTCTCCCGTAGTGAGATCTCCCCCTAAAATGACGTGAGATTTTGACGGGACTTCCCCAACCCTACTACCGACCTTGTAGTTTTTCTTAGATTTTTTTTTTAGCTCTCCTACTTCAGAGAACCTCCCCCCCTCCCCCTAAAGTCGGTATCCTCGTCGTTTGTGGATCTTTTTTTCTTTTTTTAGCTATACTGCCCTTCAGGAGTTTCAAATGCTACCTGAGATTTCACCGGATTTCGCCCCCCCCCCACCCCTTTTCACCCCACGTAATTAATGGACGCCCTCTTAGTGGCGTAGACTTCTTGAGCACATTCTGACGTCTTTATAGTCAGAATTCGCAATGGTAACCACATTCTGAACTCCAAATCCACTGTGCACCATGGAATATTAGTAATCATTCTGGTCCAGGCAGTGTAGCAAACTTACCATAGGCTTCGTTAATACAGCTCCTTTGAAATCAGTACTATGACTCAAATTTTGATATTTCACACATATTGTGACACATATTACGAATCGAATTATGGTCTAATACCTGAAATGTCACACTACTTTACGTCCGCAACTGAAGTACAGATTTATATTACCTGTTCCGGAGCTATTATTAATATTTTGATACAATTTAAGTACAACGCGATACATGTCACTAAATTGGCCCTCATGAAATCATTTTAAACTACTATAAAGTTTCAGTTGTCATTTTGCTTCAAGCTGTATTTCAACCAAACCACAAAATCCACCAATATTGTTGCTAAAATATCAAGGGTTCTATCAACCGCACATTAATACATTCACTATTTGATTGTTAGTGACATCATGAATTGCGATATAAACTTGACCCATTAATTTCAGACTGTGATACAAAGCAACCGCTAAAATCTGTCTGAAAAATGACCTTTGTAATATGGTGGTTGGAAAAGCGAAGTAAATAATAAATTCATGTGGAACTACATCCAGTCACATGAACTATGGCATCAGGACCATGACAGTTATTAAAATAACGTAATTTAAAAACGTATTCTGAAATGCTCGTAACTTACACTGTACAACGTGCGAGGTCCTCCTTATCCATTATTTAGACTGCGACAAGAAAGATTGATAGCCCGCTTTACTGGCACTTGGCCCTAATATGCCTTTTTATGGTAGTTGCTATCACCACGCCGTTTGTATTAATATAAAGTAACTTTTATTACTAAACCCTCAATCATCTCTCAATTTGCGCAACGGATATTCTAATGCTATGTAAATGACTTTCGCCACACTTTTACTATAATTCACAATTTATTACACTAAAAAATTCACACAAGATACAATGCTTTCACTGAAACAATATTCTGTACATATTTGCATCACACTAGCCGAAATCAGTTTCTCCACATGTTCATCCGATGCTAGCCAAAAACAGTTTCTCTCGCCATATTGGCTTGTTCCTTCCGCGCCAACACAACCATACCGTACTGCCAACTCTCGCAACATGAAATTACTAAACTAACTTATAATTACCCCGTTCTACACAAACTACTATACTGGAAGACCTATACTATAAATAAAATATAAATTTATTTACAATCAATTTATAATGTAATAATATAACTCAGTAATGACTGGTGAGTGGGGACCTCACAAACTGAAAGTCCAAAATTCATTACAACTCTTATGTTAATGTTGCAAGTCAAGTTTACGTCGCAATACAGTGATTATGTTAGTGCGCGTGTTTTAGTCCAGCTGAAATTCATACTGAAGGTGTATAATAAAATTAATTATGATAATTTATGCTAAGCTAATAAGGAAACCTCATATTGAAACTGTTGCTACAACTCGAAATTAGTTCCGATTAGTTTAATGTGTTAGGTGTGATCCTATCGTTTGATTTTGTAGTGGAAATATCAGCGTAGATAGTGGTTAGGTTGAAATGCTACCTGGACCTGAATATTCTTGTTATAGCATCAGGCAGCTGGAATTTAGTAATTATTAGAGTAATAAATAAGCTGCTTTCATAAGCGCCGTGTTAGTAACGACGTATATCGCTGAGTAAACTACTCCTAACATGGCTTCTCGAAACGAAAAGTTTCTACCTTAGACTATTGAATACATTCGTTTTAAGTGAAGGATTTAATAGTTATTAGCAGAATATTCAACAGTAAGCAAAAAAAACACTTTTTTTTCATAGGCAACTATTTCACTTATTTCTACAGAAAGTTAAGATAAAAACAAAAAATGGTTTGTTATCTTCTATTAAGTTTTAAATTTTGTTAAAAATAATTTGTAATGTTACAGAGAATCTATAGCAGAAAAAAAGAAACAAAGGCAATAAACTGAACCGAGGTGGAAACGAAACTGTTTCATATTCGTCACGAACATACAAAAACGGCCTCTTCGCGGACAACCATTTTGTCACTTTTGTGCTGGTATACTCTTAGTATTTAATATTTTTTTTAAACTTTGATTTTTAACATATATTATGAAGCATATATTAGGCTTATGAACGGAATTACGGTGTGATACCTGAGGTGTTATGCCATTTCATGTATGCAACTGAAGAATTCTCTTCCTGAACTTAAGGTTAAGTACAGATTTATATTTCGTGCTTCCAAACTATTATTTGTCAAGTGCGTCGGTTTTATGGCTTTTAAACTAAACACAAATTTGCATATGTAAGAAGGTTTATGCTTTTATTTCTGAAAAGTAGTGTTTGCGATATACGTAAAAAGCAAAGAGTAAACATGGCACGGCTATCTACAAAGTAGGAAACTCTTTGTTGCTTCCGAATTAATATTAATGGCAATTTCTAAAAGAACTATGCATTTTTGCGGGATAAAATCTATCCTATAACACTTCGCACGCAATTAACTAACTTCATGCCAAATTTCATTTAAATATGTTGAGTTATTAAGGCGTGATTGATTGCAGACGTACATCCAAACACACATCCGAACTTTCTTATTTTCTCATTTATAGATATATAGATAAGTGAAAAGTAAAATAAATGTAAATAGCATGGATAATAGTAAATACAGAAATACAAAAAATGTAAATGGTATAGATAATAAGTGCTGGGTCCGGTGGGCAGAGTTTATTGGAGATTGAGATCAGGCCTACCAGAATATCCTTGACACCAGACATCCTCCTGGCCTCAATCTCCAATAAACTCTGCCCACCGGACCCAGCACTTATTATCTATACCATTTACATTTTTTGTATTTCTGTATTTATTATTAGGTAAAGGAAACAAAGAAACTGCCGCGAGGCACTGAAAATAAGATAGGATAGGGAAAATAAACAGTTACCCGTCACTTACCACAGATGAAGGCATGAGGGCGAGACACGTAAAAACACAGAAACACACGAATTGCACAATATTTCGACCTTAGTCTTACTCATGTGGGAGGCGAGACATATGGCAGGGGGAAAGATGTGGTCACATCCCAACCCGCCACATGAAACATTCATGTGGCGGGTTGGGATGTGACCACATCTTTCCCCCTGCCATATGTCTCGCCTCCCACATGAGTAAGACTAAGGTCGAAATATTGTGCAATTCGTGTGTTTCTGTGTTTTTACGTGTCTCGCCTCATGCCTTCATCTGTGGTAAGTGACGGGTAACTGTTTATTTTCCCTATCCTATCTTATTTTTGTATTTATTATTATCCATGCTATTTACATTTATTTTACATTTCACTTATAGTTATATATATATATATATCCCCACCCAGTTATTATTCACCTCTTTCAATAATAACATATCGTCATCAGTATCGATTATCGACCCAATATTTGAGCTTCCCCCCCCCCCCCCCCCCCCCTTCCACCTAAACAACCATCCGCGCCTGAGACGCCAATCACCAGTCGGCCGTCTATGTGTACACATGTGACGGCGCCTGGTGCTTCACCTTCTGCACGTTTAAGGCTGCTGTAGGCCGAAATATTGCGCTTCTCTTTAGTTTGTTTTTTTGTTCGTCGTCCCAGCTGCCTTCATCTGTGGTAAGTGTTGGGTCATATTTCCCTATCCTTCCTTAATTATATATATATACATATTTGAATTTTAGGTCTTTCAATATCAGCAATTTAGAACAAAGGTTCAAAAGGATTGCCAATTTAAATTAAGACTCATATCATTGGATAATACTGCAACTTCTAAATTGCAGTAGCTAATGAACATCACTGATAAGTTGTCAAGAAGTTGTTTAATCTCATCACATTTACATATACAAACTGTACAAAAAATATATGGAAAACTGACAATGAAAATGCTGTTATGTATTAAAAAAAAGGAAGACTAGGGAAAATATACCCATTACTCGCCACAAATTAAAGCAGGAGGGCCACATCAAACAAATATAAACACACTTTTATGATAACCTTATTTTGGCTGTATGGTCTAGATAACAAATGCCAACAATAAATTTCTAAAACAAATATTTCACTATAAATTAACACATGTTTTATGAATCACGTTGTCCCCTTGGCATATGTCCTCCTGTAATCATGATTAAGGTTTATACCAAAATATTGTAACCAGTGTTCATCATGATCCCTATGCCTTCTTACTTTAAATAATTTGTATAAATACTTACCATATTTAATTGACCATTGGTCCAGTCTTCACTCTCCACACTACTGCTCAATCCAGCAATTTTATCTCTGAGCTTACGAGCTTCCTTACCTGATGCTGTAACTTTGAGTCTCATTTGTGCTCTCTCTAAAGGGATTGTTGCTTTCAGCTGTGGTATCACATCCAATGCCTAAGAATATGATCATTGGTAATAATTAGAGAGTAATTAAATAATCAATCATTAATATTAGCATAAAGTAGACAATAATATGCTACTATCAGATAAGACCAAGAAGAGGAAGAAAACTTAATGGAAGTATTTCTCAATGATATTCCTCCTCTTAGTGGTAATTGGTATTTGCCTAAAATTTCTTCTTACCTGTTCATAAGTGTTTTTCTGTCTTTATGTGATACTGCAACTACTATTTTGATTATTGTGACCATCATGAATTGTCAGAAAGATTTTATAGGATCTCATACTACTAAATTTTTGGGTCATATCTCACTGTCTATAGATGAGGAAAGTTATAAGCCTATTATGGGATAGAGGAAACGTGAAACATGCCAGCTGTGAATGTGTTGAAGACTAACATAATAAATAAGAAAGCACAATGGGAGGTCAGTCAATTGAGGAAGAGAAAGAATTGAAACATAAGTAAAAATGTTGTGAAGTAGGTAAAAAATAAAAATCCAAGATAAAAATTTACTAGTGATAACAGTAAAACTGAAAGCAAACAGAAATTATGACCATGATGATGAACAAAATTCAAGAGTAAATCAGAGTAATGACAGATTCTGTAACATTAGAAAGAGAAATGTTTTAATTAAGGCTTAGCTTCATAGATCTGCTATGGAGAAAGAATAGAAATACTGTATTTGGGGGTGAGATATGGAAAAATATTGACAGGCCATTTTCCACTGCCTTAGTACAGGAAATATGTTGTCACAAAGAACCAAAGAAATGAACATTGAAATAGAAATTGCACCTTAACGGTATGGTGGAGGTTTGTTGCAAAACGTGTAAGAGGAATATTTAGATGCTGCTGTTGGTTACATGGATAGCAACACTTTTAATATCATACTCTCATAAATGGAAACTAAACAAATGTTTACACAAGAAAAGTGGGAGGAAGAATGAATAGAGGATAACCACAAAATGTTGGGGGGAAAAAACCTTACTTGAGAGTAATAATGGGAGAAGAAAAAGAGAGGGCCTGCTGCTAATGTGCCATCTCCAACCAGTGGAGGACAGAGACATACAAGCTTCAGACGATCCCTCACTGCCAAGTAATCTTGAGACTATTTGTGATGCGGGAAGTAACATGAACAGCATATAATTGATCTAATTTACTGGTAAAAACTTTTAGCATATCTTAATCATCTGTTTTGAATACCCGGCTGATTCTAGGACCCGTATATAATTTGTGTATAGGAGGGGGTGACAAAAGAGTCCAATTGCATTGGTGTATTATTGATTATATACAGATTTAAATGGTAATGAAAAATGAATTGTACCCTAAACACACCAAAGGTGAAGGAAGGAGGGCAGGAGCAACAAAAAAAATAATTCATAAACACAATAAAACAATATTTTAGGTCACGCTCTTTTTCAAACATGTGACTGAGCTTGCACAATTGCCTATGGTCAACACAGCCACATATAGGACGGAAAAAGACTGTTGGGTGGGGGAATCAACAATAATATAATTGAAAATATTAATTGAGAGAAAGAAATTAATCAAAATAACATGCAGCATTCACCCAGCCACTACCACTTACTCCAATCCTACCACAGCTGAAACATTCCCTATCATTGGTCATGCTACTTGCATGACAACACACCTCATATACCAACTGACATGCCTCCATTGCTCCAGTTCATATATAGGCCTCACAACCAATCCCCTGCTATCAGAATGAATGGCCACAGGCAGACAGGTTATACTAACAATGAGGCCCATCCAGTTGCAAAACATGCCAGTTCCCACAAAATCAATAATTTGAACATCTGTTTTTCAGTTAGGGCAATCAGAGTTTTCCCTAGCAACAAGACCCCCTCTGAACTTCGTAGATGGGAACTAGCCTACCAGAATATCCTTGACACCAGACATCCTCCTGGCCTCAATCTCCAATAAACTCTGCCCCAGTGCCGGATCTAGAGGGGGGCAAACCGGGGCTCTTGCCCCGGGCGACAACTTCAGGGGGGCGCCAAAATCATGTGTTGGTGGCATCTTTTTATAAGCGCCAGGATGAAATATTCTTGTGCTGCCAACCCCTTTTTTTTTTTTTACGAAAAGCGCCTTGGTACACTGACCGTGGCGGCAACTTGAAAGGACTGAAAATTAATTGTTCTGTGGCAGAGCGGTCTTAAAACAAAGCTCTATTCACGGAATGGAATTCATTCCGTCATTGTTAGCGGGAACTCGCGATATTCTTCGATTTATAAATTTTGCCATCTGATATTCGCATTATTGCAGCTGCGTTCGAGTGATTAGCCCAATTTTGTTTTAATATCTACTTTTGTGCTGAACGAGTTTAGCTATTGAATACTGGAAACGAACCATTAACAGGTAAGGAAGTACCTAAAGTTATCAAATACCTCAGCATTTCTCATCCTTTGTCAATCCGAGGAAAAATTCTGATCATTAACTTATATGGGCCTTATTTCATTCCTCTATATACAGGGCGTTCGCCGGGAAACGCAACCCACTGTTAGCGCTACAAGGAAGAAACTGCTCGCGGCGAGCGAGCGGTCAGCTCCCGGCATTGTTCGACCGTCGGCCGCGGACTATTTCATAAACTTGTATGTGCTAAGCATTTAAATGTGACGTAATTCATTAGCTTACCTTATAAAAGATGCTGGAAGTGTTGACACTCTTGTGTAATGCACATTTCACATCTTCTGAACATATTTCGAGACACACGCTGCCCTAACTGACTTAATGATTTTTTGGGTGACTGTTCTAGTCGAAAAGCGATATCGTCAATTTTCTCCTCTGTGAGAATACGGTTGACCGACAGTCTCTTTTTGTTAAAAAATGAACCCGTTTCTCTTACTTTTTTAACCAGACGCAGAATTGTTGATTTAGCTGGCAGTAAAGCGCCAGGAAATTCGCGACGAAATTTACTGCGACACTTTTTAAATGACTTCTTCTTCACATATGTATCGCAGAGAAATATTCTTTGTTGCAAACTGTAACGAACCATAATTTTACTCACACTCAAACACGGTACAGATTAGTAAGAGTATGAAGCCCCAAACCAGCCAAACCGCAAAGAAACGTTTATTCACAACACTGATTAATAAGAGACTGAAGTCACAAACTAGTTACAATGCAAAGAAACCGTTCTTAACAATGTAAGGGTCACTGCACTGCACTGTTGGGGCAGCGGAGGTGTTAAACAGTGCGGTGATTCACGGTGCCGGTTGGCGGAAACTGCTGGGGGGACTGACCGAGCAAGTTGCCGACGGCAACAGACTGGGAGGGTTGCGTTTTCCGGCGAACGCCCTGTATATTATGAACCAAACCTATCAATTGTTATTAGCAAATACCGCCGTTTTTGAAGACATATACCTACAATAAAACACTCATAAAATGTCGCTTTCCGAAAAGGTATTTAGGGAATAGGCTGTTAAGCAGCCATTTTTTTCGGTTTAGTCTACTTTTAATTGTATAAAAAGTTTATTGCTTCTTCGTTGGATCCACTACACGGTGAGAAATAATGAAAAAATGTACAAAAAACAACGTAAAAGGAAGTAGACAAGATGGTCGGCCACCTTGTTGTTGCGGCCCTATTGAATAATATACCTGATATTGTCAAAGCACTGGAGGAAATTGAAGAATCTTCTTTGGCTGCAGAATCTAAGTATGAATACGCTCATCTCCTACATGATGTATTGGATTTTGAATTTATCCTCAAATTAAACATTTGGGCTAACCTTCTTCGAGCAATTAATAGAGTAAATGTGGAAATACAAAAGGAGGACATAATCCTTTCGCGTTCTGTGTCACTAATGAAAGGGCTTCTTAAGATATTGCAAGAAATGAGACTAAAGCCGATAGAATATTGGATCAAAGAAGCTACACCTGTAGCACAAAAATTGGGAATCGTTCCGATACTCAAAAGTAAACGAATTTCCAAACGAAAGAGGCAACACGACGAAATCCGCGTGGAGGAATCAAGTTGAATTTGACAGAATTTTAACAGAAATAGGAATAAGTGTAGAAAGTGTAATAAAACTGAATTAAAACTTTGCCTTCCTTGGTGGCCACACGTTAGTAAATATGTCCACAGAAGAACTCCAAAAAAAAAAAAAAAAAAAAGAGAGAGAAAGAAAGAAATTTAAAAAATTGAGCCGTTCTAGCAAGGAGATACTTCAAGGACTTAAACGCAATTGATTTCTGCCAAGAACTTGCCGTGTTTAAACAACAAGTTCCATTTTTAATTGGAATCAATGAAACAACTAGTCAATCACAATTGTTGCAACTAAGGATTGCAATCCCACAGTGTTTTCAATCGCGCGGGATTTGCACCAACCCCGCGGGATCGGCATATATTTAAAACATAGTTATTTAAAGTGTTAATAAATCAAACAATAATCTTCTCTTAATTAAATTAATAAATCAATATAAATGTTAAATGATAAAAATTAACAGTTAACATTATTTAATTGGCAAATTACATTAAATTTTTTTAGCATGTATATTTCAAGGTTTTACATTTTTATTTTTTAATCTAAACCAGTTTTTAAATCAATAATCGAAAATGGAAAATATTTGCCTTTAGTCAAAATAATAACAAGGAGTTGAAAGGACACATGCTATTCAGTCAAAAATAATGTATTGTGGCGATTGACAAAATCATTCCAGAGGGGTTAATCGAAAGCCATGTTAACAGGTGGCTTTCGTCAAAGAAAATGTGTTTCAAACGCATTGAGATGGCGTCCAAAACAACAATAAGTCAAATGATATACAATTTCCTTTTGATAGCTGCTAAATAAATATATATGCGATCGTTAAAATTGCGTTACATTAGTTTCGTATCAACGAATAATCAAATTTTCCGCCGCAAATACAGGAAGTTGTCACAATTACTTTGTCTGTAAATACAGCAAATGATAATAATGAAACCATGAATAAAAAGCTTTAACTGTGTAGTTCACATAACGTGTGCGACACATAAAAAATAATTATTATACAGTTAGAAAATCCTACTAATTACGCAACATAACTCAAATTATAGAAATGTGTACTCAAAACAAACGTAAGTTTAAATGAATAAGTAAAAGTTAATATATTTACTTACAAATCATCAAGGTTGATCAAAACAAACGTTTATTCACACGAGTCAAATGCCAACTGCAAGGGTACAGGCAAACAGTGCAATAAATCCGATAGAGACCGAGTGGGGCAGCAAGTCATGTAGACTGACACTCGTTTTCGCCCCTTTTTGCGAACTGTGTATCCACTTAATTTTGTATTGGATCCGCCAGACTGTATAATGTTGCGGGAACCCGCGGGATTGCGAGATCCTGCTTTGCTGGATTGCAATTGCAACACATGTGTAAAAATGACTTGCAGGAAGCCTTTCCTAATATTTGTGTAGCTCTGAGAATATAGGGCCTACTGCACGATACCAACGACGTCCGAAGCTGCAAGCAGAGTTGTAGTAAACTAAAAATCATAAAAACCTATCTGCGATCAACAATAAGCCAGGAACGTTTTTCTAGTCTCGTAATCTTATCAATTGAAAATATAACAGCTTACGAGAGGAATTTTGATGAAGTTATAGACTCTTTCGCGGAAATGAAAGCTCGACGAGTGAAGTTGTAGGAACATTTAGTGCAAATTTTACTAGGGCCTAAGGACTGCAATTGTGAGTACAGTCTGGCTCGTGCGTTATGTATTCTGAATGTGTGTATTATATATAATGCAAGCAATAAAAGAATTCATTTCCTATTATGTCTTTTTTATCAAGTTAGTTTAATAGTACCCAACTGAGTCTGGTGTTTTCTTTGGGGGAGGGGGGGGGGGCGCCAGCGTGAAGTTTTTGCCCCGGTTCGGAAAAATCCTAGATCCGCCACTGCTCTGCCCACCAGTCCCAGCACTTATTATCTATTCCATTTACATTTTTTGTATTTCTGTATTTACTATTAAAAATAAGATAGGATAGGGAAAATAAACAGTTACCCGTCACTTACCACAGATGAAGGCAGGAGGGCGAAACACGTAAAAACACAAAAACAAAAGAATTACACAATATTTCGACTTTTCAGTCTTACTCGTGTAGGAGGCGAGACATATGGCAGGGGGAAAGATGTGGTCACATCCGAGCCCGCCACATGATTCATGTGGCGGGCTCGGATGTGACCACATCTTTCCCCCTGCCATATGTCTCGCCTCCTACACGAGTAAGACTAAAGTCGAAATATTGTGTAATTCTTTTGTTTTTGTGTTTTTACGTGTTTCGCCCTCCTGCCTTCATCTGTGGTAAGTGATGGGTAACTGTTTATTTTCCCTATCCTATCTTATTTTCAGTGCCTCGCGGCAGTTTCTTTGTTTCCTTTATCCAATTGTATTTACTATTATACATGCTATTTATGTTTATTTTACTTTTCACTTATAGTTATATATATATTTATATCCCCACCCAGTTATAATTCACCTTTTTCAATAATAACATATCGTCATCAGTATCGATCCAATATTTGAGCTTACTCTCCCCTAGTGTTGCAAACTGAAAAAAAAAAAATTTTTTTTTTCAGATTTGTGAAAAAAAAAACATGAAAAAAAACTTAGCACCCTCATTTTTTTTCTAAATTTGGTTTTTTTTCAGAAAACTATATATTTAATAAATTATAGTTTTATTTATGGAACTTACATTTTACATGTGTGTTTTAAACCTTACTAAATCATATAATATCTTACATAATGATTCATAAATGTATCTATATAGGTAACATAATTTTTTATTCATCTTCTATGTCGGAACCACATTCACTAGTATCAGTACTACCAACACTAGTTCGGTCGGAGTTGGAATGTTCTGTTTCTTCTTCTGTCCCCTCTAGATCCATAACTTCAGAAATACTTACATTTTCTTTTACTGGTTGTATTGCATGCAAAAGCTTTTGAGATTGCAATTTTAAATTGTGAGCAAAGTACACACTGTGAATGAAGACTGCGCCGATAGTTCTGTATTAAGGTCTTTTAAGTTTGAATTTAAATATATTATCATACAAAATAGGAGCTTTATTTGTTTTCAATCGTTGGTTTACGCCAACGGTTGCAAGGAAATTATTCATAATACACTGCGAGTTTAAGAAGTATACGAATATAAGGAAAGCACAACAAGTAATAAAAAGAGGCAAAAAACCGTAGTTAAATTTCCTAATTTTTTGAAAAGATTCGTAGGTCTACAGATAAATTTGTAGGGCCTGGCAGCACTAGTTCAAATAGCGAGTATCAATCCAAACAATGGGGAACGGCCGAATGGGGATTCCTTCTCACGCAACCTAGCCTTTTCGGGAAGTCCCCTTTCATAAAAGAAAACTTCAGTCGATGTTACCAATATTTTTGTATTTTTTTTTTCTACTGAACCAGAAAGTTATAGTAGATTTAAAAGTAAGATAAGTACTTAGTATAAACTCTAAAACAGTCATATTAAATGATAAATGCCTTAAAAATTTGAAATTTAGTAGTTATGAAAAAAAACATGTCCCAGAAAAAAAACATGTTTTTTTTCACAGTTTTTTTTCATGTTTTTTTTTTCACAGTTTTTTTTCATGTTTTTTTTCACGTCAGAAAAAAAACTGTTTTTTTACAACACTAATCTCCCCCCCCCCTTTCCACCTAAACTACCATCCGCGCCTGAGACGCCATTCACCAGTCGGCCATCTTTGTGTACACATGTGACGCTGCCTGGTGCTTCACCTTCTGCACGTTTAAGGCTCCTGTAGGCCGAAATATTGCGCTTCTCTTGTGTTTATTTTTTGCTCATCATCCCAGCCGCCTTCATCTGTGGTAAGTGTTGGGTCATATTTCCCTATCCTTCCTTAGTTATATATATAATATATATATAAGGATAGGAGAAAAACCACCAAACATAGAGTAAAAATTTTCGAGCCTATAGCCCTTCTTCAGTCGTAGAGTGACATGGCTGCATATTGGAGGCTGGCAGCCAACTGAGTTAGCCAATGAGGCCGGTAGCTCATGGTGGGGATAGAAAGGTATAAACCAGAAGATAATAATAAACAGATAACCAAACTGTCTATAGGAAACTGTCGCGGAAGTACGGTAGCCATCAGATGATGGTCCTAAACAGCCTTTTACGTCATGGGAGTATGTGCAAAAAACTGCAAAATGTGTGAAATAAAATAATAATAATAAACATATAAATATGTGGAAATTAAAATTAAGCGAATTTCGAAGTTACAACTACAAAAAGATAGGCTCCGGTGAGTGATGGTTATTTGGGAAAAGGTGTGAGGTGAGGCGGATGGGTGAAGGGGGGGGGGGGAATCGGTGCTATCTTAAATTTAGTCCTGGTGGTTGTCTGGTCCCCAGTTGATACTGATAAGCCAGTTCACACCTTCTGAGTTCCGAGGTGGTGCTTTTGTCCGAGAGGACTCTGATGGCATGGACAGCAAAATGTGTTGAAATATATGTAAACAATGAAATCAAAGGCGCTAAGTAGCAAAAAGGAATCATACACACACACACACACACACACACACACACACACACACACACACACACACACACACAAGTGATAGGTATAAGAGGGTGAGTAAACATGTATTATCTGAGATTGCAGCCCGGGGGGTATCTGGTCATCTGCCTCTATTGATGAAGTTGTTACATTGGCTTCACCTTGAATCCATTATCCATCAGAATGAATGGTCACAGGCAAACAGTTTGCTCACAAAATACAGACATTGCTATGCCCCCTCTGACAAAACTCATGAGTTCAGTAATTGTTTCACAGTCACAATTATTAGAGCAATTACCGTCACCACTTCCTAATCTGAACTACACCGGTCGGAATTGGCCTACCAACACATTCCGGAGACCAGACATCAATCTCATACAGTACCGCCTTCTTCACCCTGTTGCATCTATCACTTGCCAGCATAATTATAGTATTGTATGAAAAATATAAATTACAAAAGTATTGGTATTAAAAGAAAAGTACTTGATAGCAAGAAGTATCAATACTTTTTCCAAGTCCCTAATCACACTTTCCAGGCCTCGAATCCATCATTAGAATCCTTCAGCAAGGTTATGATTTCCTGCAAACCTGACCATAAATGAGATTCATTCTTCCCAAAATCCTCCCTGCCCCTCCCAGAACTCATTTCTTCAGGCCTCCCAACTTCAGTCAACTCCTAGCCCACAAAAATAGCGTTCCTTGTCCCATCAGACAGTCCCAAGGATCTTTCCCATGCAATAGACCTACTGTATGTGCAACAGACACCACACCTCCAACACTTTCACCTACCCTGTAACTGGGGAGAGCTTTCCTATCATAGGAATGCCACCTATGAAACCTACCATGTAATGTACCAGCTAACATGCAAGCGCGGTGTAAGGGTTTGAGAGGGACTATACAAGCCTTTTCCAACCAAATGTCAACCTCTCCTTCATGTGGTGCAACCTGTTTGCACAGACAAGGCTCTGGCGACTGAATGATCCCCGGTATAAGGAGTCACCCACTGCTTGCCAACGGCCTCGAAAAGGAGGGCGGAAGAGCGGGGAGCGGTCCAGGACACCCTCTTGCCCTTGGGGTTGGAAAAGGCCCCTAAAGATGGATGAATCAGAAATGATCAACAGCATGGGAATGCAGAAGGCAACGGGAAACCACTGCATTAAAGACCCAAATGGTATCCCGAGGACATGTAATCCTCTCAAATTACATATATCATGATGGCTTCTTCCTGGGTAAAAATAGTCCCCCAGTCGGATCTCCGGGTGGGGACTGCTCAGGGATGAGTCATTAGAATGGATAGAAACATTCTACGAGGTCGGGGCATGGAATGTTAGAAGTCTGAATAGGGCAGGTAGATTAGAAAACCTAAAAAGGGAGATGGAACGACATAAGTTAGATGTTGTTGGGATTAGCGAGATTAAATGGAAGGCTGCACAGGATTTATGGTCTGGGGAATACAGGATAATTAGCACACAAGCTGTCAATGGAGTCACTGGTGTAGGATTTGTAATGAATAAGAAAGTAGGCAAACGGGTGATTTATTATGAACAGTTTAGTGGCAGGATTATTTTGATGAGGTTAGAAACTAAGCCCTCCCCAACCACGTTAGTACAAGTGTACATGCCAACATCACAGGAAGATGATGAAGAAATAGAGAAAATGTACACCGAAATTGAAGAATTAATCCAATATGTGAAGGGGGAGAAAAATCTAATAATCATGGGTGATTGGAATGCGATAGTGGGAGAAAGAAAAGAGGGGAATAATGTAGGAAGTTTTGGTCTAGGAGAAAGAAATGAGCGCGGAAGCAGGTTGCTAGAATTTTGTGAAAGAAATAAGCTAGTAGTGGCGAACACACTGTTCAAGAACCATGCATGATGGATATACACCTGGAAACGTCCTGGGGATACAGGCAGATACCAGCTAGATTATATTATGGTCAAACAGAGATTCAGGAATCACGTTCTAGACTGTAAGGCGTACCCAGGAGCAGACATAGAATCTGACCATAATTTGATAGTGATGAAGTGCAGGCTGAAATTCAAGCAAATTTGGAAGCAGCATAAGCAGAACAGACTGGAAGTGAATAAACTGAAACAATCTAGTACGAGAGAAAAATCTGCAGAAATAGTAGACTTAGGTCTAAGAAGTAACTCTGAAAGGAGCTCAACCGAGGACGAATGGAATGCATTAAAGGCCGAAATAATGAAAGCTGGTAAAGAAACATTGGGCTTTAGGGAACAAGCTGCCCAAAAACCTTGGGTCACAGAAGAAATTTTGGAGCTGATGGATCAGAGGATAAGGTACAAAAATGGTCAGGATGAAGCAGGTAAAGAACAGTACAGGCAGTTTAGAAATCAAATAAATAGGAAATGCAAAATAGGAAAAGAAAAATGGCTACAAGAAAAGTGTGAAGAAGTAGAAAAGGAAATGGTCGTAGGTAAAATAGATGTTGCATATAGGAGGATCAAACAGAATTTTGGAGAAATGAGGAAAAGAGGTGTGAACATGAAAGCTGCCGATGGGAAACCTCTTTTATGCTCAGACGATAGACCTAACCGATGGAAGGAATACATTGAAAAACTGTATGATGTGGATGACTCGAACAATAGCGTAATGGAAAAGGAAGGCAATGTCAACATTGATGACTAAGGAGATCCTGTTTGGAGGACAGAATTTAATAGAGCTCTGAATGACTTGAAAACAAATAAGGCAGTCGGAATTGATGAGATCCCTGCAGAACTGCTTAAATCCCTAGGAGAAGAGGGAATCGAAAGATTATTTAAGCTGATATGAAAAAGTTATGAAACAGGAGAAATTCCAACTGATTTTAATAAAAATATCATCTTCACACTTCCGAAGAAAGCACAAGCCAACAAATGTGAGAATTATCGCACCATTAGCCTAACAACACATGCTTCAAAATTACTGACCAGAATAATATACAAAAGGATGGAAAGGGTAGTAGAACAGCAAGGGAAGCAATTCTGGCTTTAAGATTAATACTTGAAGGGCGGATCAAGAAAAACAAAGATACTTATATGGCATTTGTTGATTTAGAAAAAGCTTTTGATAATGTTAGGTGGAACAAGATGTTAAAATTTTTAAAGAAGTCAGGTCTAAAGTATCGAGATAGAAGAATACTTTATAAACTATATAAGAATCAGGTGGCTGTAATAAATGTAGAGAATCATGAGAGACAAGCATCAGTTAAAAAGGGCGTGAGACAAGGTTGTAGTCTATCCCCGTTAGTATTCAGCTTGTATGTAGAGGAAGCAATAAAGAAAGTAAAAGAAAAAATTCCATGTGGCATAAGTGTTCAGGGAGAAAAAATTAGTATGCTACAATTTGCTGATGACATTGTCTTGTTTGCAGAAAGGGCTGAGGACATTGAGAAATTACTGAATGGCATGAACAAAATACTGAAGGAAGATTTTGGACTGAATATGAATCAAAGCAAGACTAAAATGATGAAATGTAGCAGAAATGATACCAATACTGGTAGATTAAATATAAAAATAGGATCAGATGCATTTGGAGAAGTAATTGAATTCTGTTACTTAGGAAGCAAAATTACGACCGATCGCCGAAGCAGAAATGATGTTAAAAGCAGAATAGTAGCAAAAAGAGCCTTCATGATAAAGAGAAATCTTGTAGTTTCAAATATTGATCTAGGAATTAGAAAAAACTTTTTAAAACTCTGTGTGTGGAGCACAGCACTTTACGGTAGTGAAACATGGACTTAGGAATACCAGAAAGAAGGAAGGTGCTACAGAAGAGTGCTGAAAATTAAGTGGACAGACAAAGTAAGAAATGAACAAGTGTTCGAAATGATGGGTGAGGAAAGAAGTTTGTGGAAGAAGCTTACAGAAAGAAGAGACACGCTGGTAGGTCATATTTTGAGACATGCTGGATTATTTAATTTGCTGGTGGAGGGAACAGTCGAACCTAAGAACTATAGAGGAAGACAGAGAGTAGAATATATGAAGCAGATAATTGAGGACGTGGGTTTGTAGGGGATATGTAGAGATGAAGAGGTTAGCACAAGATAGGAAGGGATGGAGGATTGCATCAAACCAGTCAAAATCCTGATGACAGCAAAAAAAAACATGCAAGCGCTGCCTGGCTTCCTATATAGGTCTGACCGCCAACCATAAGAATGAATGGCCACTGACAGACGGTATTCACCCAGAATATAAAATATCTAGTAGTTGTCCATGCCATCTCCCATTTCACATCCGTGCTATCAGAGTCCTCCCAAACAGCAGCAGCTTCTCTGAACGCAGAAGGTGGGAGCTTGCCTACCAGTACACACTGGGCACAAGGCAGCCTCCTGGTCTCAATTTAAGATAATACCCAGTCATGGGACAAGATGTTCAAAATTTTAAAGAAGTCAGGTCTAAAGTAGCGAGATAGAAGAATACTCTATAAACTATATAAGAATCAAGTGGCTATAATAAATGTAGAGAATCATGAGAGACATGCATCAGTTAAAAATGGTGTGAGACAAGGTTGTAGCCTATCCCCGTTAATATTCAACTTGTATGTAGAAGAAGCAATGAAGAAAGTCAACGAAAAATTTCCATGTGGCATAAGTTTTCAGGGAGAAAAAAATCAGTATGCTACAATTTGCTGATGACATTGACTTGTTAGCAGAGAGGACTGAGTATATTGAGAAGTTATTGAATGGCAAGAACAAAGTACTGAAGGAAGATTTTGGACTGAATATAAATCAAAGCAAGACAAAAGTGATTAAATGTAGCAGAAATGATACCAATACTAGTAGATTAAATATAAAAATTGGACCGGATGCAGTGGGAGAAGTAAGTGAGTTCTGTTACTTGGGAAGAAAAATTAAAACCGATGGTTGATGCAGGAATGATGTTAAAAGCAGAATAGCACTAGCAAAAGAGCCTTCATGAAAAAGAGAAACCTTTTAGTTTCAAATATTGATTTAGGAATTAGAAAGAACTTTTTAAAACTCTTTGTGTGGAGCACAGCACTTTATGGTAGCGAGACATGGACTTTAGGAATACCGGATAGAAAGAAAATTGAAGCATTTCAAATGTGGTGCTATAGAAGAATGCTGAAAATTAAGTGGACAGATAAAGTAAGAAATGAACGAGTTTTGGAAATGATTGGTGAGAAAAGAAGTTTGTGGAAGAAGCATACGGAAAGAAGAGACAGGCTGGTAGGTCATATTTTGAGACACTCTGGATTGGTTAATTTGTTAGTGGAGGGAGCAGTCGAAGGTAAGAACTGTAGAGGAAGATAGAGATTAGAATATATGAAGCAGATAATTGAGGACGTGGGTTGTAAGGGGTATGTAGAAATGAAGAGGTTAGCACAGGATAGGAAGGAATGGAGGATTGCATCAAACCAGTCAACAAACTGATGACAGCAAAAAAAAAAAATAAAAAAAAAAAAAAAAAAAAATAAAAAAAAAAAAATAAATAATAATAATAATAATAAAAAAAAATAAAAAATAAAATACTTTTCCTTCCCTCTATCCTCTTCTTGCCTCCATCCCTGCTACCTAAACTGAACCACCTTTAAACAGAGGTAACATTTAACTTCATATATTCTTTTATTAAAATTCCTTTTTTTAATTTTATTGACTTCTTTTTATTTCTGCTTGCTAAGATTTATTTTGTTAAGATTTTAGTATTTTATTCTGCTCCTTTTGCAATATTTTGCTATGCTTGGATACTAATACCAAATCACTACCCCTTTCCCTGTTCTTTGTTTGAATTTACCCTCTCCATGTTCCAGTCCAACAGTTACACTGTGAGAAGGTCTCCTACAGCACCCACCATCCATAATGTTCTCTTACTGATAAAGGGGTAAGATCCGAGAATTACTATGTCATTTCTGTTCTTGTCTTTTTTATGTGTTCACGCCACACAACAACAATCTACGATAAGTGGTGGTCCATTTCCCTATTCTAATTTGTAATTCCCTTTCGCTACTTAGCACCCATTATTTCATGGACCTTATTTCATTTTTTATTTGATTATTTTTACTGTCATTATTTTTAAATGTTTAAAATAATTCTCCTCTTTTACACACCCCATTATTATTCATTTTCTTTCACGTAGTTAATATTTCAGATGGTATTGTTGCTCATTACACCACCTCCAACTACATCCTACACAAGGCCGCTTTTAAGCATAGGCTACCTAGGCTGTAGCCTAGGGGCCTGCACCACAAAGAGAGGGGCCCGCACCAAAGCTGGAGGGGACTCCGCTACTGCCAACAGGGGCCTGTACCATATGTATAGCCTAGGGGCCCACAAAGCCTAAATGCGGCCCTGATCCTACAAGTGGCTATGTTGTGCGAGCTCAATCACACGTTTCCATTTTCTCAATAAAGGAAATGGCACTAAATTTTGTGATTTCTTGTGTTCGTGAATTATTTATATCTGGTCTGATCCAAAAATAATGGGAATTATTATTTTTCTTAAAAAAATATTTATTTATTAATCAGGATCAATTTTATCCCCTTCAAAGTATTCCCCTCAGATAGAATACACTTGCGCCAGCACTTTTTCCAATCTTGGCAGCTCTTCTGGAATTTACTTTCAGAATAGCATTCAACTTCTTCTGTGATTCTGTTTTGTTTTTTTTCAATCATGGCAAAATGTCATCCTTTTAAGGTCCAATCAGCCTCAGGAACAGAAAGAAGTCACAGGGGCCTATGTCAGGTGAAAACTGTGTCTGAGACAAAACAACAGTTTTGTTTTTTACCCAAAAAATCACGAATAATCAGTGAGGTGTGAGAGGAAGCATTATTGTGGCAAAATTTCCATGAGTGGATTTGCTACAATTCTGGGTGCTTTGATGGATTATGTCATACAAATGGTGCATAACTTCCAGGTAGAATTCCTTATTTTTTTTTTTTTAATTTTTTTTTTAACAGTTTAACGTCCCTTTTTAACAACGTGGTCTTTAGAGACGGGAAAGGATGGGGGCAAGGAATGGGAAGGAATTCGGCCATGGCCTTTTGAAGGAAGCATCCGGGCATTCACCTGGAGTGATTTGGGGAAACCATGGAAAACCCAAATCTGGATGCCCGGACGGGGATTCGAACCACCGTCCTCCCGAATGCGAGGCCAGAACGCTATCCGTTACACCACCACGCTCGGTGAATTCCTTAATAACAGTACGACCATTTGGCAGGAACTCATGATGCACAACGCCATTGAAATCGAAGAAAACAATGAGCAGTCCTTTACATTTGATTGAACTTGTGAATTTTTATTGGTCTTGGCTTCTCAGGCAGCTTCAATTGGGATGACTGGGCCTTGTTTTTGACATCATATCCACACAATTATGCTTTGTTGCCTGTTATGGCCATTGTTGACCGAGCAACGTCATCTTTGGTCGAAATTCAGCAATTTTGGAACAAACTTTGCTGCCACACATTTCATGTCAAAAACATCCGAAAAAATTGCTGGGCATGAGCCAAATGACATTCAGACATCATCAGCAACCTCTTCAATAGTGATACAGCAATTGTCCAGAATCATTTTTTTTCACTTTATCAATGTTGTCATCGGTTATTGATGTGTTAGGGCATCAAAAGCGGTCGTCATCTTCAATGCCTTCACAGCCCTCTTTGAAATGTCTGTTTACCACTTGTAAATTCTTGTTTTACTTATAGCGGATTCGCAAAAAGCTGCTGTTAACATTTCAAATGCAGTACTACATTGTATTCCATATTTCAAGCAAAATTTTAAACAAATTCTTTCATCAATGTTTTTTAGAAATTGCAAAATCATCATGCAAACCAAAACACGCTCAACGTTTCTGACTGTCAAAAATTAACTAGACATTCAAAATGACCGCCAGATCAGCAGCCTCTTCAATAGTGATACAGCAATTGTCCAGAATCATTTTTTTCACTTGATCAATGTTGTCATCGGTTATTGATGTGTTAGGGCATCAAAAGCGGTCGTCATCTTCAATGCCTTCACAGCCCTCTTTGAAACGTCTGTTTACCACTCGTAAATTCTTGTTTTACTTATAACTGATTCGCAAAAAGCTGCTGTTAACATTTCAAATGCAATACTACATTGTATTCCATATTTCAAGCAAAATTTTAAACAAATTCTTTCATCAATGTTTTTTAGAAATTGCAAAATCATCATGCAAACCAAAACACGCTTAACGTTTCTGACTGTCAAAAATTAAATAGACATTCAAAATAACTGCCAGACGCAACATTCTTCAGGAACATGTACACCACCAAAATAATGAAAAAATATTTGGAAATCGTGTTTATTAAGCCCACTAAATTAAAAAATTCCCATTTTTTTTATCAGACTCGTGTGTGTGAATATATATATATCTTCTTTCAACTTTGGTGAGTGTTGGGTACAATTTATATTTCCTTTCCAAATAAATATTGCCTCATGGTATTTCTTCCAACTCCACTGTTGCTGTAATTGTGGATACATATTGTTAGGAAAGCAACAATAGATTAGGGAGAAATGCTGAGAGGTGATATTAATATGAAAATGAAAGACAAAATGCACCCCCACCCCCTCACCATAGGACACCAACAACAACAAAAAACACTATATTTCAGGCTATGTAATTACGTACGAAAATAGAAACATGTGACCAATCTCACACAGACTGTCAACACAGCCACATGACAGGCTGTTCTGACTGTTATGATTGCAGTAATGATTGCGGAGGAGCAAAAACAATATCAGTGGAAATTTTACATGTGGGAAACAAATTAATTACACTAAAACAAAAAAGGGGACATGTAAAAGAGGTAAAAAATATTTAAAAATGTAACAGGTAACTGTAAAAAATTGAAAACAAAATTTTGAAATAAAATCTTAAATTCAGAATGTTTTCTCAATAAATTTTCTAAGATCTTCAATCCGTGGGACCAAAGTGTATTCTTATATATATATATATCTATATATATATAGATTGTTTGGAAACAAAGGCGCTGAGAGCGGATATATTAGACATTGGGATAGGAGAAAAACCACCGCTTACCAAAGATGAGGGCTCCAGCGGCGTCAAAACACGAAAAAACACACAAACACAAACATAATACAAATTTTCGAGCTTAGCTCTTCATCAGGTTGTAGGATGAGGTGGCTGCCCCGCGGACGCTAGCAGCCAACTGAGGAGACCACACGGGGTGCACATGGTCGGCTGGTCGGGGTGGAGATGGAGGGGGGAGAAACAACATGGCGGGAGGCGGGGGTGGGGGTGGAAGGACCTAAGCCCGAAAATGATAATTAGACTGCACAGTGGAAACGCGGTTGCGGTCATAAGGTCACTGGCATAAAACAAACCAAGGAAAACACGGGGGGGGGGGGGGAATCTACTGAAAACGAACTATAAGTGCCCCCATAAAGAATTATTCCACACGCAAAATTATTGAAAATATTACACACGAAAAAATACTGCACACGGAAAAAATATATTAATATAAAACACACGAGAGAAAAAAAAAATTTTTATCAATAGATCTACGTACAAAAAGAGAAAGCTCTGGTGAGCGATGGTTTTGTGGGAAATGATGGCAGGTAAGGGGCAAAGGTCGGAGGGGAGAGGAAAATTGGAGCTATCTTAAATTTAGTCCAGGTGGTTGTCTGGTCCCCAGTTGGTACTGAAAGGCCAGTTTCCCACCTCCTCAGTTCTGAGATGCTGCTTTTGTCTGGGAGTACTTTGATGGCGCGGACTGTGAAGCAGGTGTTGAAATTGTTGGTGTTATGAGTGGTGGCATGAAAAGAAACAGGGTGGTCAGGGTTCTCAGTCCAGACCGATTGTCTGTGTCCATTCATCCGGATGGCTAGTGGATTTGTGGTCAGACCAATGTAGGAGGCTGGGCAGTGGTTGCAGGTAAGTTGATAGATCAGGTGAGAAGTTACGCAGGTGGCTGATCCAGTGATGTAGAAGCTTTCCCCTGTTACGGGATTGGTGAAGGTGGTAGAAGGCGGGTGCATCATGCAAAGTTTGCAACGGGGCCTGTTACACGGAAAGGATCCTTGGGGCTGTCTTGTGGGCTGAGGGGTTCCATGTTTATGGACCAAGAGTTGGTTCAAGTTGGGGGGGTCTACTGAAACAGGTTCTGGGGGGCTGGGGAAGGATTTGTGGTATATATATATATATATATATTAGACATTGGGATAGGAGAAAAACCACCGCTTACCAAAGATGAGGGCTCCAGCGGCGTCAAAACACGAAAAAACACACAAACACAAACATAATACAAATTTTCGAGCTTAGCTCTTCATCAGGTTGTAGGATGAGGTGGTTCCCCGCGGAAGCTAGCAACCAACTGAGGAGACCACACGGGGTGCACATGGTCGGCTGGTCGGGGTGGAGAGGGAGGGGGGAGAAACAACATGGCGGGAGGCGGGGGTGGGGGTGGAAGGACCTAAGCCCGAAAATGATAATTAGACTGCACAGTGGAAACGCGGTTGCGGTCATAAGGTCACTGGCATAAAACAAACCAAGGAAAACACGGGGGGGGGGGGGGGGTGGAATCTACTGAAAACAATCTATAAGTGCCCCCATAAAAAATTATTCCACACGCAAAATTATTGAAAATATTACACACGAAAAAATACTACACACGGAAAAAATATAATAATATAAAGCACACGAGAGAAAAAAAAATTTATTGCAATAGATCTAAGTACAAAAAGAGAAAGCTCTGGTGAGCGATGGTTTTGTGGGAAATGATGGCAGGTAAGGGGCGAAGGTCGGAGGAGAGAGGAAAATTGGAGCTATCTTAAATTTAGTCCAGGTGGTTGTCTGGTGCCCAGTTGGTACTGAAAGGCCAGTTCCCACCTTCTCAGTTCTGAGATGCTGCTTTTGTCTGGGAGTACTTTGATGGCGCGGACTGTGAAGCAGGTGTTGAAATTGTTGGTGTTATGAGTGGTGGCATGAAAAGAAACAGGGTGGTCAGGGTTCTCAGTCCAGACCGATTGTCTGTGTCCATTCATCCGGATGGCCAGTGGATTTGTGGTCAGACCTATGTAGGAGGCTGGGCAGTGGTTGCAGGTAAGTTGATAGATCAGGTGAGAAGTTACGCAGGTAGCCGATCCAGTGATATAGAAGCTTTCCCCTGTTACGGGATTGGTGAAGGTGGTCGAGGGCGGGTGCATCATGCAAAGTTTGCAATGGGGCCTGTTACACGGAAAGGATCCTTGGGGCTGTCTTGTGGGCTGAGGGGTTCCATGTTTATGGACCAAGAGTTGGTTCAAGTTGGGGGGTCTCCCAAGGATCCTTTCCTGGCTTAAGAAAAGAAACTGCCTCAAAGTTACCAGATACAGTTGGGATGGAACACATAAAATAATGATTGATCTTGTTATAACAATGGGGAATACAGGAAGATAAGTTACAGATTTAAAGGTCATTCCTACTGAGAGTATAGGTAGTGATCATATCTTAATTATAACTGGGATAGCAGGCATTAAATTTTGCAATACAAATTCTCAGAAGAAATCTAAAATTACGGCATGGGAGCTGGAGAAAACAAAGAAGTGGAACGAATATCACAGAAGAATCGGAGGAAAAGTTCCAAAAAGTAAAACCAAATGTGGGGATGAAGAGTGGGAGGAATTTACGAACTCTCTTCTTGGAGAGGCATAGGAAGTATGTGGCATGGCAAGTAATGAAGTTCGGGATTAGGAAACTGCATGGTGGAATAACGAAGATTAAAGCAAAGAGATTATTAGATTTGGGAAATGGTGACTACCCACAAAGATGAGTAAAAAAAATAAAAAATTACTGACTCAATTATACAGAGAACACAAACTTACAGTTAAATGAAAAATTAAGGAGAAAAACAAGAAGTGGAAGGAATTTGCCATGAAATTTGAAGCAGTTGGTAAATGAAGCAAAAATCTGTCAGATAAAACAATTAAAAATAGGAGAGGACACCAAGAATTGGTGAAATCATTAGAGAACAAAAATGATGTAGTGATAAGAAAAACAGAAAATATCAGGAAAGAAATGGACAGTATTTTGATACACTGTTAAATGGTGATGCAGTGAATAAAGGTTTCAGGGACATAAATGGGCTTTCTGAAATAGAAACCATGCAACATGAGAACCCCCTATATCATGATCTGAAGTGAAAGCTACATTTAAATCCATGAATAAGGTTAAATCAAATGATCACACAACTGCTGGGGTGAACGGGATTTATATGAAGTTAAATACCATTTGCAAGTATAATAAGATACCCGATGATAGGTCAAATGGACCCTTATTTAAAAAGGGCAACAAGAAAATTATGCAAATTATCATAGAACTAGCTGGTGCCCAAGATTTTGTAAAGAATTTTGATTGACGGCAACGACATGCAGCCAGCATAGTGTACGATGGAAGACTCGAGGCTACTACCACACACAAACACCAGTGATCCATGCTATATAGTTGTGTTTGCAGAATGAAATATAAGGACACACACATATTTGGTTAAATAACAAAATACGCTCATCAACCACTTTGAACCACCATATCTTGCACACCCCCACAGCTACTGACATGCAACCACCATAGTTGTACGACGGGTGACTTGAGGCTACTACCACACACAAACACCAGTGGTATGCACTATGTAGTTGTGACTGGAAAGTGAAATATAAGGACACAAGTCTTTTGATGAAATATGAAAATTCGTTGACCCTTTTCAACCACCATATCTCCCATGCCCCCACAACTACTGACATGCAACTACCATAGTCCACAATAGAAGACTTGAGCCTACTACTACACACAAAGACCAGTAGTCTAGGTAATTTTAGCTGCAGAGTGAAATATAGGTGCACACATGTCTACTTTTATATCAGTTCAACCACTTTCAAGCACCATACCTATCATACCCCCATAACTACTGACATGAAATCACCATAGTGCATTATGGAAGACTAAAGGTACTGTAACAGGTCATTTTGAAGACCAGTACTATTTGGGGAATTATAGGAATATTCAGTCGTCGAGCTAATGGCAATCGGCGATCATTGACAATGCTGAGCGCGGTCGAGCAGTGACCAGCCAGGAATCTGCACGCTTGCAGTCAGCACCTTAGAGTGCAGTCCCCTTCATAATTGTAGGTCAGCCAAGGTGGCTTGGGAAGTACTAGCTAGCAAGTAGTGTTTTTACTGTCGGGCAGTCTGCGAGAGTAGTCGAGCATACTTTGATAGCTACCTGTTAGGAGCCTGCCAACCTCCCAAGCATCTCGTATCCGGGGCGACCATCTGCCTAACAATTAACTATTACAGTTCAGGGCTTAGATAAGTTGGTGATAGTTGGAATCCACTTTGCGGCACGCTATAAACTGTATTACTCCGTGTTAGAAGCCAATAAACTGTTCAATTGCAAGTGTTGCATTCTTCATGTAGTAAGAACTTATATCAATTTCTAAACTACGGTCTGTGGCCGTCAATCCACAGTGGTGTCAAGCATTAGCCCAAACAGCCCAACAGTAAGATTCTAGTGGCGCTGCCAGAAGAACAGAAGAGACGCTTCAAGCAGAACTGTAATTCCATAAGGTTAGTTCGTCAGCACACCTATCCACACACATGCCCACTAGCCTTGGCCAATCAGCCCCTGACAAAGTGGCGTCATCGTGGGATTTCGGCATGGTACCGATGTTTTGGGAACATCAGTGTGGATAGAGTCTGACGAATTAGCAAGAAGTAAGCGATCACCGTCTGAAGATGAAGACGGGGGGTGGCAGGAAGACAGCTAACTGGAGGCTCTGATCGTGTAATAAGGGGGTGGGTGGGGGGGGGAGAGGACAAGCCATAAGCTTCGTGATGTCATGTATAATTTGTATCACTTTTTGGCAAGTGTGGCCACACAAGTTCACACTCGCTGTACCAACGGTGTAGCACATTGGTCGCCTTTGACATACGCCGAAAGGACACAATACTGCCTTTGAGCCTTTGACAAAATATGACTTCCGCATACTTATTTAAACAATCGTTTGGCATCTGCTCTATATCTTTCATCATACAAAGCCACTAACAATACAAGAAATCACATAAGGGGTAACAAGAAAGTTTGCCCATCACGAAGATTCGTCCTCAAGGAAATGCAGTAAGAGGTAGGTGATGGGGAAGTTCTTTGTTTGATAAACGATTATGATGCTATATGGTTGAATAAAGAAGATGTTAACACATCGAATCTTCCTAACATTGTCGAAATCGAGAAGTAAGTGACTGCTATGCCAGTCATAAATTATGTAAAAGAATGAGTTCAAAGTCCATGGACACAAGTCTGATTTGTTTTTTTTTATCAATTTTCAAAAATTCTTGATTTATTGTTGATTTTATGAAAAAAATAATTTTGGAAGTGCTGTTTTAATTTAATAATTTCTAAATTTAAAATTACAAAATGTGACCTCCTGTGAAAAAGGGGGGAGGGACTCGAAAAATCATGAAATTCGTGAGATGTAATTTTTGGATGGCCCCTTAGGATGACAACTGTTGAAATGGAGAAACTGTTGTAGGTTGGTAGGTTTGGTGTGGACAGAAGAGTTAACGTGGCCATTAAAGAGGGACAAATCAACATCCAGGAAGGTGACCTGCGTGTGAGAGTATGCCCATATAAAGTTCAGTGTGTTGAATCATTGAGACTGTTTTAAGGAAGCAGCAATCATATAAATATCATCTATAAATCTGAACCACACGAATGGTTCCGGAGAAGACTGTTCCAGGTGGCCTAAAAAGATGTTTTTATTGGAGGGCATCATATGAGTACCCATGGTGATGCCACAAATCTGGTGTGGTAAATCAAGGTGAGCCAAGGTGATGAGGAATGATAAATTGTGGAGGATGGGGAGGGCGCTAATCAGACTCAGAGCCTCCCAACACTTTAGTCCATTTTTTTTTTATTTGGTTAATGTCTTTTTCACAGTTAACGTATCCACTGATATTGTTTTTGGTTTTCCACTACCTTCATTCCAATCATAATTTGTCAAAACCACCATTCACATCGCTGTGTTGATTCTGGGTGCCTGTGAAAGCTTGGTCATATGTTTCTATTTTCATGAGTAAGGGCATAGCCTGAAATATTGAGTTTTTTGACACTGCTCTCATCCTCCTGCCAAGTCAGGTAAGTAGTGGGTATATTTTATCTTTCCTTTCAATACTGATTATGTATAAAAATTGAATTAATTACAATTGTGGAACACAACCCACAACATCCAGTTGTTAAATTGTAAAAGAAAATAAGTATACATAATAAACTAATTTACTATAACAGTAATAAGATTATATATAAACATAACCATAAGAAGTTTATTTATTTTTTTTTATCAAAAAGTCTATACTATCTATACAATTATATATACTTTTTTTTTCAAACAATTCAAATAGAAAATAATGTTACCTGCTGTTTGGCATTTCTGTTTGGTTTTACTGAGAAATGCACATCCTTCATTGCTTTCTCAATCATAGACACAGGGTATGGCCTCTTAGTTTCTGGGTTTACACATTTGTCTATAAAATTGCAATAAGCATGAGTCCTACATTAAGATATTTGAAATTGGAACATTTAAATTTAATTGAAAAAAGACATAAAATAATTGAATATTTGTTGTAAATCACAGGTACAAAATATTATACTTAGACAGTTCTCCCTTTGTGTTAGTGATCTTAAAGTGATCGTCGATACAACAATGATGCACAACCTGTGTGTAATGAGCAAGAGATAAACAATTGTTGCCAGACATCATCAATTATAAAAATATACACCTAACTTTATACACTCTGCATACATAAACAGCAGCAGCCCAATAAATAAATATCAGTTATAGCGTACTACAGAATTTGTGTTTTCAGTTTATTTGTAAACAGATAATACAACAGACAAGTGATTTCAATCATTCCGTATACAAATAAAAAACCCACTTTAAAAATAAAAAATCCTCGGTAAATGCTTCATTTATGATTTAAAAGTTATCGGTTGAAATTTACTGCCCAATTTGTGTCTTGCCATTACTTTGTGTTGATTGAGGTGCCTGTAATAAATTATCAAAGGATGTGTAATGCTAAAGCAGGTGTGTATGGAAAATGCAAGCTCCAAATAATAATAATAATATTACATGAAACACTCATGCATTACATCCAAGCAGGTAAAGCAGAATACCTACCAACTTCATTGAAACTCTGAGCATATAACGCCATTAATTTAATTGCAATGGAGCACAGGCTCCAGTGGCAATTTCCCCACACCCACATCTTCCCCCTTACCCTGCACCCACCTACATTTGCCCTTTACAAATTTTATCTTTAAATTCTTTCAAAG
Organism: Vandiemenella viatica; assembly: GCA_031002005.1. NCBI lineage: Eukaryota > Metazoa > Arthropoda > Insecta > Orthoptera > Morabidae > Vandiemenella > Vandiemenella viatica. The sequence continues at coordinate 201,117,411 of JARYHS010013630.1, read as the reverse complement.
TTTTCGATACATTATTCATCATTTCACTTGGTAACCCATTCCAATCCCTGACACCCTTACCTAAAACAGAGAATCTTCCCACACCCTTGGTCCTGAAATCGAGTGCCAGCTTGTGGTCATGGTCATCTTTTCCCTTCCATGCAGTACTTTTCATACATACTCCAATATCTTTCCATGCCTCATCGCCAGTATACGCTCCTGTCTTAAATGAATCCCATTCCAGCTTCTTTATCATATCCATCATTGATTGCATTCTGCGATAATTTCCAGAAACAAATCTAGCAGCCCTTTTTTGCACCCTCTCCAACTCCTGTATTTGATATGCAAAATGAGGGTCCCATACTACACTACCATATTCGAGCAATGGCCTGACCAAAATTTTGTAACCCAATTCCTTTACTTCTCTCGTACATCCCCTCATCACTCTCTCCAACAAGTGCAGAATATTGAAACCTTTTCCTACCACCTGTCCAGTGTGTCCTGCCCAGTTAAGCTTGTTATCAAATTCAATGCCAAGATATTTACATTTCAAGTCTTCAGCAAGCAATTCTTTCCCCACCTTATATTGATAATTAACCTTTTGTTTTTTATTGTGTATCTAATAAGCTGACTCTTCTTTGCATTTATCTTCATCCCATGTTTACCAACCCAACTAGATATTCTGTCCAGATCACCTTGCAACTGTTTACAATCCTCTACGTTTTGATTTTTTATATAACATTATGTCATCTGCAAACAATCTAATTTCAGATAGTAAACAATCAACACAGTTATTCATTAGAATAACGAATAGCAATGGTCCCAATACGCTACCCTAGGGCACTCCCATTTTTAATTCCACTTCTTTTGATACTACATTTCCTACCCTAACTTTCCGTTTACTACCATTTAAAAATTCTTCTACCCATCAAATCACTTTCGCATCCACTCCAATGCAAAATGTGTGCAAATGAGGCCAAAGAATTGGAACCTCAAAATGTCCCAGTTGTAATATTCTGCTGTGGCTGTAGCCTCAATAATTTTATATGTATATATTTTCCTAGAGTTATTTACCACCTCTACCACTTCCACTCTGCTCTACAAGGTCAAGCAATTCATACAGTAAGCCTTGGTGGGTACATACCTCCCTTGGCAAATGGCCTGCTCTTCTCTAAATAAGTAAGATTTTAGCCTGAAATATTGTACAACTGTGTTTGTAATGTGTTTTGTATGTTCACTGCAGCCATTCCAACTTTCAATTCTGATGAGTAATGGGTTATTTTCCCTATCATTTGTTATTTATATTGCCTAAAAGAAGATATCAGTAGTATATACCATTAACTATAACTAATATGGAAAGGAATGTTATACACCCTCCACTAACCTAAATTGAAAGGAGGGGGACAGCAGCAATAAAAGAACACAAACACAAAAACTCACACATGCGCCTGCACTCAAAACAGTCACACGAATTCATGTGGCTGTGTTAACTGTGGGTGCATGGGCGCCGGGAGGGGGGCGCACTTGCACCCCCCTGGCCATCCCGGGTCGCCGTCTGGGCAGTAGTAGAGCTAAAAAAAAAAGGTCGCCCAGCCCGGAAATTTTTGGGCCGATAGGGGCACCAATTTAGCCCTGGTGCACCCCCCTAGAAACAATCCTGCCGGCGTCCATGTGTGGGTGCGTATGTGTACTCAGTCATATGATTCTATTTTCATGAGCAAGTTGAGTGCAGGTGTCCGTGCGACTCAGTGCCGTGTTTCTATTTTCATTAGTAAGGGCATAGACCGAAATAACGTTTTTTCTTTGTGTGTGTTTGTATTTTCGTTGCTGCTGCCCTCTTTCCTTTCCACATTAGTATCACCCCATGACCTTTCTTAATAATTCATTGTTTACTGAGATTAACTGTAATTACATATAATTAATACTAAATGCTTCCTAAAAAAAATCTATATGCTGAAGTAGCTAAAGTTATTAATGATTTGTTCTGATCAGTAGAATACCTTTGTTTTTAGTATTACAAACCCACCTGCAACTGTAGTAGCAATATCTTTAAACAGAGATTCAAGTTGAGAATGTCTCTCTTTATCAGATACTTGAAGTTCTCCTTTAGCTAGAATTTCTTTGCAGATTTCAGTCTGATCATCTTTACCAAATGCTTTTATCAAGTCTTCTTTTTTAGCAACTTGCCCTTTAGAAACATTTGTGAAAACAGTGTGAGTCTGAAGAACTTCATCAATATCTTTCTCACTGAAAAAATCAATTTATCAGAATTAGTGTAATATCCCTTTCTGTATCATTTACATTTGCTGAACAACACCTTTGTTTCCCAACAGTTTATGTGCAATGTGGTCCGGTGCAGTCATGTTTTAAAACAATGATTCTTGCTAGTCAATATAAAAAGGAACTGGTAAAAATATGTTGAATAACATGTATTTTTATAATGTCCAATTAGTCAACAGATTAATGATGATGGAATTCTATTTCAGTATCAAGTTAACAACTATTATTAAAATATCAACTATTAAGCAAAATGAGAAACATTCATTCCAGCTTTATTTGCTGCCTTAAACACAAATAAAAGAGCCCTGAAGCATACAAAAAACTAAATAATGTGAATAAAATCTGATAATTAATAATGAAGTGAAATAGTCTCACAAAAATCTAGATAGAAAATTAAACAATTAGTAACAGGTGGGCTTATACCTCATACTGAAACTAGAAGAATGTCTAGTTACTAAAGGTAAGAAAAGAATGGCCACGACTGAGAAAAAAATAGAATAGCATTATATGTTTTTAGCCAGTTATTCTGTTTCATGTTTTAATTCAGCTATCAGATCAAATGGTAGAAAACACATTTCCTAGAATCTAGTCTTAAAATCATGTGGCGACACACTGTGCCTCCGTTGATTCTAAACTACAAAGCATTCACAGCACACTTCACATACACAAATTGTGCTTTGCTAGAGGCGTTTTTAAAAATTCAAGGTCAGAACGGGAACAATGAGCCACCAGAACACTCTTCTCCTAAAGTGATACTGCATCAGAATTTTTCTAAACTTTTTCAGAATCAACCTAGACAGCAGAATTTCAATCTCAGATCACTTAAATACAATTTCTGAAAATTCCCATAAAACATTTTATGGATTCTCTACCAATGAAAACTAACATATACCCATACATCACTTGCACTACATATGCTATTATAGCAATGAATAAACCTTCCCATTTACAAATACGTGATCTGTGGGGCAAAACCAGATGATTTACAAAGTTATAATTATGAGTTGATTGTCATGCCTCTCCGTCTTCTCCAATTTATTCCCCACCAGCACAAAATAAGATCCATGAACGAGATCAAACCAGAATTTCCAGTTGGCACTCATGACACATAAAAAAGGGTTTTATGATTATTTTTGCTTTACAGTTGATTTGAGGTCATTCAAGACGGGAGAGGATGGGACAAGAAATGGGAAGGAATTATTATTATTATTATTATTATTATTATTACTCCGCGATTCACTATAAGTGTGTGGCGGAGGGTGCATAGCACCTATCGAGAAGGGTTATGGTTTGGAAGGGTTATAAGGGATATGGCAGGAGGCGCCCATGGGCTATTGTGAGGAACCATCCCCGCATTCGCGTGGAGTGATCTGGGAAAACCATGGAAAACCCAGATCAGGAATTCAACCATTCACCTGAAGTTATTTTAGCGAACCATGGAAAGCCCAAATCTGTATATCCAGATGGTGATTTGAACCCACATTCACCTCAATGCCAGGTGCTATTGTTGTGAATTCATGATTTATAATTTGCCACAGTGTACCATGTTTGTAGCTATGGAACAACACTTTTCTGATCTGTGTTGTACTATGGTATCAATATTTGTTCTATTTCATGGATTGCAACTGTATTCTACAAGATAAAAAAACTACTCATAGTTCCTCTAGCCTCAGTTAGTGATAGATTACTTCAAAATTAGACAGATTCTGCTCCCATATTCCTCCCTGACTCATTAGTTCTGTATTTTTACAGAAACTTCCACCCGACACCCTAGTTATACAATATTTTCTCTTCCTTCCCTTGGTGCTTGCATGTGCATGGTAGACATATTTCAATTTCTCCAGCACAGTCTCTCTCCCTGTATTTTTTGAAATCATGAGATCTGAATTTTTTGTTAACATTTCTTTACATCTAACATTGCAATCCAATTCTGTAAATTATTACCATTATTAAGCTGAATATGAAAGGGTTTTTATCTGACAACATACTGCTCAGAATTACCATTAGGGGGATAAGTGGATGTAACTCATAGGAGCAGCTTATCCACGTGAGTAGAAATGAGCGGACTAAAATACACTGAATTAGATCATAAGCATAAAATAAATGAACTAAGAAAGTTAAAAAGCATAAAGGATCCACTGTGGATAATATTAGTACAGATGTATCAAGGGCAGATCAACATTGATCTTGCCTTTTAATATTACTTAGATTGAGTGCACATCACAAATGTCTGTGGAAAGTAACTAGTTTGCAAATTGGCAACATGACTTTTAGGCAAGTATATTCATGTGAATTCCAGTTAGTGGTATATATGCAAGATATTTGTAATGAAATGGACAAGGGAGGCAAAGTTGATATCGCTTGATCTTTCCAAGACATTTAACATTGAGCCATAAAATGGTGTTAAATATGGGGGAAAAACAATTTAAATGGGTGGAAAAGTCACTTACTCAGTAGAAAAATTCTTGAAAGATAGAAAGCAAAGAGTTAGGGCAGGAAGTACTGTTTCAAAAGGGATAGAAGAGAAAATGGGAGTGCCACAGAGTAGCGTATTGTGACTATTACTATTCATTACACATTAGCCAGTGCTTCCTAATCAATGGAAGCATTGGGTGGTAAGAATACAGAGCAACAGTTAGTTGAATATAACAGCAGATTTTTACTGCTAGTGCTTGTAAGGGAGAGGTTGGGCAAACAGGTTTGGCGTGGATGGTGTTTCGGATAAATGTTGCCACTCCACCCTACATTAGATAACCTTTGGTACTGTCCTATCTGTGTATGTTGTACGCCTTAGCTCTGGCTGATGGGTAAGTATAAAATGTGTGTCCTGGAGACACACCTCTGCAACTCTGAAAACTATTTGCATTCCACTGCAGTAAGGTAGCCACGCTAGCAGTTCAATCTAAACAGTCCTAGTTTGGGTGGGTCCTGCATAGTCATTGTTAAGAAACAGGAACCGATTTGTTCACCATCATTATGCAATTTTCAGGTTTGGATGAAGCATTTATCATTTCCGCTACTGTAAAGATTTTGAATAAATTTGGCCTTTCCTCGATTTTGATTTACTCTTCTTCTCCTACTAGGAGAAGAGGATGAAGAAGACTTTACAAATTTAGCCAGGTCCGTATGGTGGAAATTTGCACTGCAGATCTTTTGAGCTACCACATTTCTCTAAGAATCCGTTTGTAATGGGTTTGACAGATTTTGGGGCTGGTGGCAATTGAAAACCTACTGCTGGAGTTATATGGGTTTGCTGATGTGTTGCTACTAACATCTCTGGTCTTTAATGTTTTTGATTTGGCCAAACTTTGCATCACACTCATACTGACTCTGTGTGGCAATAACGGTTTTACTAACAGGAGTATTAAACATGCTTTCAAAGTGGTGAAAATGGGTGGGGCAGCACTTCATTTTACAGTATCCACTTTGTGGTTTTAAATTCCTGCATCTTACATTCCTCAAGATACACTCACTACTTCTTGCTCCAGGCTGCATTAGACACCAAGCAGATGATACAAAGTAGTGTTAGGGTGTATATGCTACCTGCCCCGTATGTCTCAAGGCCCCATTTACCCAGGGCCGCCGTAAGCAGGCGTGCAAGGCGTGCACCGCACGCGGGCGGCAGGTCGAGAGGGGCGGCAAATCGAGTGATCGACAATCGCCGCCCCGGGATAGTTGTCATTCCATTGTCGCCGCGACGAAATTTGCAGCCTAATATGGAGTGGGCGACCTTTTTTTTTTAGCTCAACAGCTGCTTCAGGCGGCCGGCAGCACTCGGTGTGGCAACAATGGGGGCGGCAATTAATGTTTGAAGGGGCGGCAATCTCACATTCTTATGACCCGGTTCGGAAAATTCCTAGATCCACCACTGGCTGTAGTTAGATAGGGGGCGGCATAATCGGTATTGCACGCGGGCGCTCAAACAGCTAGCGGCGGGCCTGCATTTACCATGGGTTGGATTGCCTTTGCACGATGCTGTCTTAAGTCCAAACCTCTGATACTGGAACCAGTGCAATGATTCTGGTACATATGCATGTACTTTGAGATTAATGAATCCTGCATTTATGATGTTTTACAATTTAGGAATGCTGAACATCAGTATGGAGGTAGCAGTCTTTTGAATACTGGCATGTACCCTTCCAATTTTCTGTCACACCTTGACAAGATTTCATCTTTCCACCCTTAATGAGTTCCTCAGTCTCTGTGTTAATTATCTCACAGCAAATAATGGCACCTTTGCCGCTGTTCAGAGACTTTTACAGCACACTCTTCGAGCTTCTCACAGTTAAGGAGGAGAGAAGCCTACCAACTGGTAGATGTTTCCACCAGCAGCATCCTGTCCCTCAGTTTTTCATCAATTTTAGGGTACTTGTTAGACCCTCTAACCCATTAGGAATATTCCTTTTCAAAAGCATTATCAATATAAATTGCGAATTACTTAAAACTGGAATTCTAGCAACCCTAGCTCTTTTCTTTGTCAGGTGGTTGTTAGAAAACCATTAAAGTCCACCCAAGCGACAAAGTTTTTTTTTTTTTTTTTATTAGCTCTGTAGATTTTTGGTGCCACAGATCTGCAAGAAAGAACTTCAAGCAAAGTGTGGAACCACTGTATCACACCACTAAGCTTATTACAATTGGTATTTGAGGTTGAGTGTTTTAATATAATACATACTGGCACTGACCTCATGATCCAGATAACTAAGGCAAGATTCCCGCTCTCCTAGATGATCAAAATTACACTATTTTGTCCTACAGTGATCACTGAAGCATGCAAGCAGTTTAACATTTGTGAAACTTGTAACGTTAAAAAATGGCGAGTTTGCCAAGCACATACCTAGCACCTCCAAGGCAGGTCCCCATGGAGTGAAGAAGGCACAATGTTTCTAATAGTCTGACCATAAGTATCGGTAGTATAACTTCTGTTTTAAGGTAGTACTTTGTAATTTACAGGTGGCGCATAGCTCACGTGGAAAAGTGTCTGACTGCAGCCAGGATGATCTGGGTTCAATCTCTAGTGAAGCCGCCGAGGATTTGTCTTCAAAGCTGAATTTCTGGAACAGTACTTTATGCCCATTCGCCCACTATCCAATGAATACCATAAAGGAATGTAAAGATTGGCCAGACTGTGGCACTGACCTGTCATGTCCTTCTGGTGCCAATGGTTGTAATACAAATGCAGAGCTCTATTTCTGCGAATCCTGTAGGAAGCAGCAGGAATTCAGTGAGCTTTACCTTATCATGTAATTTCTTTCAGTAACAATTTGTGTCCAATACATACAGTATGAGAAGGAATGTTATGAGAATGTAACCCAATGCAGATGAGGTGGTGGGATGTAAGTACTGTGCCATAGCTTGGTATTAACAATATGATTGCCAAATGATGGAAAGAAAAGGAGTTTAAAATAATGTTCTATATATGTTTATGTTAATAAGCCTGGACATATTAGTACATGACGTATGTAAAACTGATTGGAAAATGGAGTGAATGGTTTTAACAAATCATTTATGAGGGATAAAGTTATTTATTAAAGACATGAATGAGAGTTTTTTACACCTCGTCAACGTCGAGGTCATTAGAGGCAGGATGGGACTGGGAACAATGAATGGGAAGGAATTTGGCCATGGCTTTTTGAAGGAAGCATACCAGCATTTGTCTGGAGTGATTTGGGGAAAACACGAAAAAACCCAAATCTGGATGTTCGGACAAGGATTCGAACCGGTGTCCTCCCGAATGCGAGGCCTGAGCGTTAACCGCTCACCCACCATGCTCGGTATGAATGAGAGTGAGGTGTGATAATATTAACAAGGGTGTTACTCATCAGCAAGAGAAACAGGGATTGAAATATTTCTGAAGAGAAGGTGTTTAATTCGATACTGGAGACTGTAATAATAAAAAGAAGAAACTTCTCACCAATGTAGGCAGCTGGTGGAATTATCATAAGAGCAATCATTTACTGCCTGCCCTGTTGGCTCAGTTGACTGCTACACTGTGATGATTTCCAGCACTTACACATGGTTAGCTGACTTGAGTTCCGGCAGTGGAAGAAATTTTCATTATAAAGGCTTGGCCAGTAGGATAGGAGAAACACTGGCACACAATTCCTAATCACCAGATTGTGCACCGAAGTATCGGGTTAAATCCTGAACCTCTGCAGTATGTATGAAGTAAGAGCATACATCATGTCGACGTAGATTCTTTAAGCCTGGTAGCCCCGGTGTCTTTTGCCTGAAGTGGTTAGTACAGGGTTTCACCCTCTTCTTTCTTCATTTCTCATTTCATACAAAACAAACACCACTCAACGTGGAACACACAAACACTATTACAGTCACTCACACCCACAATGACATATGACATACTGGGGAAGGCAACCAGAAACCATCCCATCTTACAAGGAGAGTTCCTTACAGTCCCACTTTATTACACTGGAAGAAAACTACCTTTTATAATGCTAAAATAATTATAACTTTTGAATAATTACGGAACTCTGATATTGAAATCAATAAAAACCAAGTATTGAAAATGTGGAACACATGACCACTTTGAGGAAAAATTTATTTGCCAAGCTATACTACAGCAATTCTAGAAATTTGAATGGCTGGCACAGAATTTGATAAGGGTTTTGTTTTGACATTAGTTCTAAAAATTTGTTCATTACAATACACTGACAAAATTTTTATAGCTTATACACTGAAACTCTGTTGGAACAAATTAATAATCTTATAAGATTAAAGACAAATAAAAAAATTTACTTAAATGATAAGACTGCTATCAATACCTTTAACACTGAAATCGAATACAGCAAAACTATTATGGACTGTCATTGAGTGAAATATCGGAACAGAAGCTTTTAACTGTAAGTGCAAATGAGCACAGAAGGTAACTAGAAATAGATTTCACAGATTTTACATGGGAACTGTGTAAGTTAGAAAACTGAAACGAGTCTGGTGCTGGTAACATTATCACACTTCTGTTAATGATAGGTAGACATAACAGATATGAATGGAGTTTTAAATGCAGTTGCAAAGTCATAACAAGTTCAGACCGAGTCTGGAAATTGAATACCAGATGAATGGTTTATAAAAGAGGGGACCTTTTTTGTGATGTATGATTTTCAGTGCCAAGAGTCCACATCCCTGCATCTTCTGCCTCCATCAGGAAAAGTTATTCTTATGTGTTGCTGTAAGTCTGCAAAATGTATAACTTGTGTTCTGTATGAAAGGTTTTATTTTATTTTTTGATGAAAATGTGCAGTTCATAAGGCAGAAATTGGGAATCGTCGCAGTGTTTGCCTGGGTGCTTGCAAGAAAACTGCCTTAAACTGCAGTCAAACCACTAGTAAGCTGGGCTCAAGAGGGCATTGCAACATTATCGTGTACGATGGTGGGGAATACAAATAAGGTCAAGAAGTAAAGGTCAATTAGTTTAACCACTGTGGCAAGGAAGCTGATAAATAACTTGAACTTTATCTATGCCAGGAAAGTCTGTGATAAAATAAACAAACAATCAGCATTCAGGAGAAACTGTTAATATAAATCATAGCTAGTGTGTTACATGCAATGTAGAGAAAGGAGGCCAAGTTGATATTGTAACACTGGATCTTTCCAACTTATTACTTTTTTCTCCTGATTATTGGTTATTCTCAATTTAACCTATAAACATATTTGTTTTATCAGACCTTACTGGTGCTCGTTTGTGGTCCAAGATATTATTAGCATTGTGACCTCAAGTAAAACATACTTCCGCCTTAGCCAGTGCAAATTTTCTGTTTGTTTTTACGAAGATATACTCGGCGTTTTTGACGTTGTAAACAGTCCATCTCCCTCCTGATTCCCCAGAATCCCGCACTACCACACTGTATCTTCTTCCTAAGAACCACAAGACTGGTAATCCTGGGCGACCTATAGCTGCGGCATATGGATCGCCCACTGAAAGGATTTCAGCTTTTGTGGATCAGCATCTCCAACCCTTTGTTCAAAATCTTCCCTCCTATGTGAAAAACACTCCACATTTCCTTTAACACCTATCCACAATCCACACACCTCTATCCCCAGATTCCTTCCTGGTCACCATTGATGCAACTTCCCTCTATACCAACATTCCCCATAATCAGGGCCTCAGTGCCCTAGAATACTACTTACACCCACGACCGCCACATATCCTGCCTAGTACATACTTCCTTTCAACCTTGGCCCATATAGTTCTCTCCAAAAATTTATTTACCTTTAATTCTATAGTACATCACCAAATCCGCGGTACCGCCATGGGCACCCGCATGGCCCCATCCTATGCCAACTTATTCCTTGGTCGTCTGGAGGAACGTTTCCTGAACAACACTCCCTTTAAACCTACTGTGTGGTTCAAATACACAGATGACATATTTATGATCTGGACCCACAGCGAGAACTGCCTCCTTGAATTCCTCCATTCCCTTAACAATAGCAACAATTCCATAAATTTCACCTGGACTTACTCCTGCTCACACATCACATTCCTCGATGTTGACATCATGCTCAGGCATGGTGTCCTTCATACTGCAGTCCACATCAAACCCACTAATTTACAGCAGTATCTACACTTTGATAGCTGCCATCCATTCCATACCAAATGTTCCCTCCCATACAATCTTGCCATCCGTGGAAGTCGCATTTGCTCTGATGCTCATTCTCTCCATCAATACTCACAGAACCTATCCCAAGCCCTTATTTCCCGTTGTTACCCCAGGGATCTTGTACATAAACATATCTCCCGCGTGATCACCCACTCTCCACGTAACCACTCTCACTTGTCTCTTACAAAAACCAACCATAGCCCTGCCTTTGTCACTCAGTTCTCTCCTGGCCTCGAATCCATCAACCACATCTTGCGACAGGGGTACGACTTCCTTCGCTCGTTTCCAGAAATGCGTACTCTCCAACCCAAAATTCTACCCAATGTCCCCCGTGCATGTTTCAGCAGACCACCCAATCTTAAGAACATCTTAGTCCACAAATACCCTCTCCAAAAGCACCATATGGATCTTATCCTTGCAATAGATCCCGCTGTAAAATATGCAGCATGCTTCCACCCATCACTTCATATTCCAATCCCACCACCGGGGAAACTTTCCCCATTATTGGACATGCCACCTGTTCAACAACTCATCTTATATACCAACTAACTTGCTGCTATTGCACTAGTTCTTACATAAGCCTCACCACACAGCAACTCTCTGTTAGAATGAACGGCCACAGACAAACAGTCCACACCCGCAACCTGTACCTTCCAATACCAGAACATGCCAATAGCCATGATTCCACCAACCTCAACGACTGTTTTACTGTGAGAGCAGTCAGAGTTTTCTCTGACAGCACCACTGCAGTAGAACTCCGGAGATGGGAACTAGCGTACCAGAATATCCTGGATACGAGACACCCACCTGGACTTAACCACCGCTAAAATCCACTTAACCCATCTTTTTTTTCCGCATTTATACCGTTCCTTACTACATATGTTCATTTTACCATCGCCTGCAATATATTATCTCAGACATTGCAAGTCAATATATCGATAGTATACTCCTTAGCCTTTCTCCCACCCTCCCCCACTACTCAGTTAGTAATTAGGTAACGTTCATTGTGTACACACTTACTGAGCCTAATGGCCTGTTTTTCTACTAGTGAACAAGGCAGATGCCAAAATATTGTGTAGTTGTTTGTCAGCATAAGTGTTCCCTCTCATCACAGCTGTCTACTTTGGTATATGGCAGGTTAATTTCCCTTTCTTTTGTTATTTATATGAACAGTTTAGTGACAGGATTATTGTGATGAGGTTAGAAACTAAGCCCGTCCCAACCACATTAGTACAAGTGTATATGCCAACGTCACAGGAAGATGACCAAGAAATAGAAAAAATATACGCCGAAATTGAAGAATTAATTCAATATGTGAAGTAGGAGGAAAATCTAATAATCATGGGTGATTGGAATGCAATAGTGGGAGAAGGAAAAGAGGGGAATACTATAGGAAGTTTACTGGAGAAAGGAATGAAAGAGGAAGCAGGTTGCTAGAATTTTGTGAAAGATATAAGCTAGTAGTGGCAAACACACTGTTTAAGAACCATGCAAGAAGAATATACACATGGGAACGTCCAGGGGATACAGGCAGATATCAGCTAGATTATATCATGGTCAAACAGAGATTCAGGAATCAATTTTTTTTTTTTTTTTTTTTTTTTTTTTGTAACAGTTTAACGTCCCTTTTTAGCAACGTGGTCTTTAGAGACGGGAAAGGATGCGGGCAAGGAATAGGAAGGAATTCGGCCATGGCCTTTTTTGAAGGAAGCATCCCGGCATTCACCTGGAGTGATTTGGGGAAACCATGGAAAACCCAAATCTGGATGCCCGGACGGGGATTCGAACCGCCGTCCTCCCGAATACGAGGCCAGAACGCTATCCGTTACACCACCACGCTCGGTATTCAGGAATCAAGGTCTAGGCTGTAAATCGTACCCAGGAGCAGACATAGACTCTGACCATAATTTGATAATAATGAAGTGCAGGCTGAAATTTAAGGGAATAAGGAAGCAGTATAAGCAGAACAGACTGGAAGTGAATAAACGGAAACTATCTACCGCAAGAGAAAAATTTGCATAACTGGTAGACTTAGGTCTAAGAAGTAACTCTGAAAGGAGCTCAACCGAGGACGAATGGAATGCATTAAAGGCCGAAATAATGAAAGCTGGTAAAGAAACATTGGGCTTTAGGGAACAAGCTGCCCAAAAACCTTGGATCACAGAAGAAATTTTGGAGCTGATGGATCAGAGGATAAGGTACAAAAATGGTCAGGATGAAGCAGGTAAAGAACAGTACAGGCAGTTTAGAAATCAAATAAATAGGAAATGCAAAATAGGAAAAGAAAAATGGCTACAAGAAAAGTGTGAAGAAGTAGAAAAGGAAATGCTCATAGGCAAAGTAGATGTTGCATATAGAAAGATCAAACAGAATTTTGGAGAAATGAAGAAAAGCGGTATGAACATTAAAGATGCCGATGGGAAACCTATTTTAAGCTCAGAAGATAGAGATAACTGATGGAAGGAATACATTGAGAAACTTTATGTTGGGGACGACTTGATCAATAGTGTAATAGAAAAGGACATCGATGTCGACATTGATGACTTAGGAGATCCTGTTTTGAGGACAGAATTTAATAAAGCTCTGAATGACTTGAAAGCAAATAAGGCAGTTGGAATTGATTAGATCCCTGCAGAACTTCTTAAATCCCTAGGAGAGGAAGGAATCGAAAGATTATTCAAGCTGATATCAAAAAGTTATGAAACAGGAGTAATTCCAACAGATTTTAATAAAAATATCATCTTCACACTTCCAAAGAAAGCACAAGCCGACAAATGTGAGAATTATCGCACCATTAGCCTAACAACACATGCTTCAAAATTACTGACCAGAATAATATACAAAAGGATGGAAAGGTTAATAGAAGAGATTGTAGGTGAAGATCAGTTCGGGTTTAGGAAAAATCGTGGTACAAGGGAAGCAATTCTGGCTTTAAGATTAATACTTGAAGGGCGGATCAAGAAAAACAAAGATACTTATATGGCATTTGTTGATTTAGAAAAAGCTTTTGATAATGTTAGGTGGGATAATATGTTAAAATTTTTTAAAGAAGTCAGGTCTAAAGTATCGTTACAGAAGAATATTCTATAAACTACATAAGAATCAAGAGGCTATAATGAAAGTAGAGAATCACGAAAGACATGCATCAGTTAAAAAGGGTGTGAGACAAGGCTGTAGTTTATCCCCTGTAATATTCAACTTGTATGTAGAAGAAGCAACGAGGAAAGTCAAAGAAAAGTTTTCAGGGAGAAAAAATCAATATGCTATGATTTGCTGATGACATTGTCTTGTTAGCAGAGAGGGCTGATGATATTGAGAAGTTACTCAATGGCATGAACAAAATACTGAAGGAAGATTTTGGACTGAAAATAAATCGAAGCAAGACAAAAGTGATGAAATGTTGCAGAAATGATATCAATGCTAGTAGATTAAATATAAAAATGGGATCGGATGCAATAGGAGAAGTAAGTGAATTCTGTTATTTGGGTAGTAAAATTACAACCGATGGCCGTAGCAAGAATGATGTTAAAAGCAGGATAGCACTAGCAAAAAGAGCCTTCATGAAAAAGAGAAATCTTTTAGTTTTAAATATTGATCTAGGAATTAGAAAGAACTTTTTAAAACTCTTTGTGTGGAGCACAGCACTTTATGGTAGCGAAACATGGACTTTAGGAATACCGGAAAGAAAGAAAATTGAAGCATTTGAAATGTGATGCTACAGAAGAATGCTGAAAATTAAGTGGACTGACAAAATGAACGAGTTTTGGAAATGATGGGTGAGAAAAGATGTTTGTGGAAGAAGCTTACAGAAAGAAGAGACAGTTTAGTAGGTCATATTTTGAGACATGCGGGATTGGTTAATTTTTTAGTGGAGGGAACAGTCGAAGGTAAGAACTGTAGAGGAAGACAGAGATTAGAATATATGAAGCCGATAATTGAGGACGTGGGCTGTCAGGGGTATGTAGAAATGAAGAGGTTAGCACAGGATAGGAAGGGATGGAGGATTGCATCAAACCAGTCGAAAGACTGACGACAGCAAAAAAAAAAAAAAAAATCAACTTATTACTTAGAGTGTTATAAAGATGGTAATTGTCTTATGACATGGTAAATAGAATTATAATTTTCCATTTAATAGTAGTAATGGCCCAAAAGGAGGGGCGATAAATAGAGTTGAAAATTACTGACTGACTAGCTTGACATAAGTGACTGGTAAAATGATGGAGAGAATGATATGCAAACATATCAGAAATCTCTGTGAGAAAAGCGACAGGTTTGCAGCTCGACAACATGGCTTTAGGCAAGTATATTCATGTGAATCTCAGTTGGTGTGCTATATGCAAGATATTAAGAATGGCCTTGAATACTGTTGGAGTAGATGAAAAGGATAGGGAATGGCAGTATCAAAAGAGATGGAAGTGAAAGTGGGAGTGCCACATGGTAGCGTATTAAGATCATTATATTTCTAATGAATGACTGTGTTGATGGTTTATGGTCAGAAGTTAGGTTGTTTGCAGAGGACCTGATCAAGTATAATAGGATTAAAATGAAAGAAAACTAAGCAATTGCAGGTTGACCTACACTTAATACCTAACTGGGTAGGTCAACATGGAACGAAGATAAATGACAAGAAGAATCACCTTATTTGGTACACAGAAAAAAGCTAATGATTCTTTATGATTAAAAGGTGAAGAAGGAATTGCTTATTGAAGACTTGTTGGGTATATATCTCAGTATAACATTTGATAGTAAATTCAACTGCATAGGACACATTGGGCAGGTGGTACGATAAGGTTACAGAATTCTCATTTTGATGGAGATTAGGGAATGTACCGGAGGAGCAAAACTTCGGTCAGACCACTGCTTGAATATGGTGGGGTAGTTTGGGATACACGTTTTGGCTGTCAAATACAGAAGTAGGAGGGCGAGCAATGGAGGGCAGTTAGATCTGTTTTTAAAAATTACCACAGTATTCGTTCAAAATAAGATAGGAAAGGGAAAGATGATCCGTCGCTTACCACAGATGAAGGCAGGAGGGTGAGATGAACACACAAAAACAAACAAATTGCACAATATTTCAGTAAGAAACCTTATTCATGTGAGAGGCAAGACATATGGCGGGGGGAAAGATGTGATCACAACCCGACCCGCCGCGTCAGGTTTCCCAGCGAAATATTGTGCAATTTGTTTGTTTTTGTGCTTTTTACGTGTTCATCTCGCCTTCCTGCCTTCATCTGTGGTAAGTGACGGGTCATCTTTCCCTTTCCTATCTTATCTTTAGTGCCAAATGGAAGTTTCTTTGTTTCCATTATCCACAGTATTCATTCAGTAACTGATATGATAAAGGAGCTGGATAGGGAGACAGAAAGAGGATGAAGAGATCCTTCAAGTGTAGGTGTATTGGATGATGAGGCTTGGAATGATATTGGTCAAAGAATTAGATGTAGTGCATGAAAGGGAAAAAGACGACCATGACTACACATATGGCAGTGGGAAAATTTTCTTTTGTAGATAAGGGTGTCAGGGGTTGGAATAAACTATCAATAGAAGTGATGAATAGTTTACTAAAAACACTTGAAAGATTTTAAAATTAAAAATCATAAAGGGTGAAAATAGATGGGTGGAAGAATTTACGCTCACAGGATATAAGATAATAATTAATAATAAGAAGAATAAAGTGATAAACTGATGGCTAGCAAAATTGTAGTCAGAGCATATGCTTCTTCGCAATTACATTTAACTAGATGTATTGTGCAAAAATTTCATGAATAAAATACTATAAATAGTGGGGTTGGTGGTGTGTAATAGGATGTAAGAAGAACGGCCTCATTTGTAGCAACTGTTTTGTGTAATAGCTATGTACATGTTGAGAAACAATTAGGAAAAACTTTTGGATGTGTAAAAAATGTATATGAAAACTATTACTGACCTTAACGGAAGACAACTAATCTGAACAAAATACACACATCATATCCATATCTCTGAGATATGTGTTGCTGTAATCATAGCCCTTGAGAAAATTTTGCAAATAATATAGGAACTGTATAGCAAAACAGAAATGTTTGGTCTATTGGAGATCACGATTCCGTAACAACAACATTAAATAATATTGTTGTAATATTGCTGCAATCAATAGCAAAACGTATGATTTACAAGCAATAATTCCATTGTAATACAGCCAGGTCAATTATTCTCAACCAGAAATTAGGTTGTATTGCAGCCTGGACCAGCATGAAACAGTTGAATGTACTTCGGAAAGAATTTCTAGCGGAGTCTTGCGTTTGACCACTGCAGTATTATGATGCCAACAGAAGGCGGAATCGCGATCTCACTAATCCCGAAATGTTTTCATAACAGAAAAATATTATCCAAACAGCAACTTACTGTACATAAAACACAGTTTATTGATATCTCTGTGATGTGTGGTGATGCTATCTATCGATAAAGCACTCAATCAGTTTATTAATATCTCTGTGATATGTGCTGCTGCTATATAGCGGCTAGGATCTGAGCTGTCTCATACATGTGACCTTCATAATTGTTACTTTTGCCATTTAACGGTAAAATTCCGAAAAATTTCTTTCTCAATTTACGATGTTACCCAAGTCGAGAACTTATTTATTGATTTCAGTTAGGTGTGAACCAAATATAATCAAAAGCTATAAAACAAAATTGGTGATAAAAATAAACATTAACACAACACAGTTACTGAAGATTAAAGGCAATGTTTGAAAAATCTCCGTCACATTTTAAAACATGACAATATCCCACTCCATAAAGTAAAAAAAAAACAATCTATCATTTTGCCAGTGCTCCTGGAGGTTGTAATTAGTTTGAAACACACCCCACAAACTATAATGAAAAGTAACATTTTTTGTTGCAGTTTAATAATTTGCTTTGCACTCATTAGCTGATGACATTCATTCAGTTTAATACTAGATCACAATTTCACAACAACTTTATTGACAGTACAGGGATCATATCAACCTAAGCTGTTTAGTTTTGTTCCTGGCTGTTAAGGTTGAAATGCGGCATAAAAATAAATAAATAAATCGTGAAAGATATACAGATAATTCTTTGATAGTTGCTTTATTTTCCGTGTGGCCAAAAATTATTGAATGGTGTGTGATTTAGAACTAAACCATTCATGAAAGAAGTTTTATATATACGTCCCAACATATGCAAACTAGAGCAAAGTGGTAAATAACATCATGCAGCACAACAGACGATCCATGGGATTTAGGATTTTATGTTAGTTTCATGATCATAGAATAGCTGATGTCATTAGCCACATCTAAGTAGTTTGTTATGTTTAGTACTGGTATTACGAGTCAAGATGATAGTGATACAGTAAATTTATTTTTGGGTGTGATAGAATCTTTGATTTTAGAGAAGCAATATCAGAGTAGCTGCTGAATTGCAGCCTCGACTTGAATGACAACTGGGTTTAATTCTAGATGGGGATACCGCTGCCTCGCAACTGTTAACGTGACGTCGCGTTCACGTACAGTCATCTGCGTAAAAACGTATATTGTGACCTCGCGTAGCTCGGTCACAATAATTTAAAGCTGTACAATATCAACATAAACTGATATCCCGAAGGTGTATCAGACGCAGGTGGCCGCTGGTAAGCGGCTGCAGATTTCCAATAACACAACCAATATTGCTAATCTTCGCGGGTTCACTGCCGGATGATGATGAAATGCGAGATTCACCTGAAACATTGAACATCTGATTGTGTTATCGGACATCTGCGGCCGCTTACCAGCGGCTGCCTGCATGTGATCCACCTTCGGGATATCAGTTTATGTTGATATTGTATAGCTTTAAATTATTGTGACCGAGCGTAGCGAGGTCACAATATATAAATTAACGCGGATGACTGTACGTGAGCACGACGTCACGATGATGTCACGTTAACAGTCGCGAGGCAGCGGTATCCCCATCTAGAATTAAACCGACAACTGACTCTCCTTTCTATAGCACAATGCAGGAAGCTAGATTTAATAATGATTTATGCTGCTTTCATGAGTTCCGTGTTATTGATGTCATTATTTGATGCAGATAAAATAGTTCCACATTTATCAAGTTCAATGTGCCATGTACCAAGATTAACATTTACATTAAGGGGTATAACATAAGGTGTTAAGATTCATATATTTTTTCTTAGTTTTCTTTGATTGGAGTCATATTACTGTCGCCGTTAATTTAGTTTCATTTAAGTAGAACCAGCAGTATTTCTATGTAAAGTACCGCTTTTAGTATTTTGTAATTTCCATGCATCATGTATGGAGATGTTTCAGCCGATATATTTCGGCATTCACATATTTATTCCGGCCGCGGAAACCTTCGATTACATACTACCTAGTGTCACCATAATTCTAGTAAAAGCACCGTAAACTGATATATGTAACTCCTAATCTACTTAAAAAGATTTGTAATTTTGCCACAATAGGCCTATTTAGTTCACATAAAACAAAATAATATATTTATCAGTAAACTTGGTTTGTTTCATGAAAGTTTGTGGATAGAGGCACAGACCAATGAAAAATAGAGTATAAAAGTGGTTTTAGGGTTACAGATTATGAAAAGTTAGAAATACAATCTAACATTATAAGTACTCACACATTATTTCTCCAAGAGACAACTTTATTTCTGTAGCAAGCTATTTCAAATCGTTTACCTCCCTTTTTCATTCGTACTACCGCAACATTAGTAAGACGGATTTGATTTGTTGGCGTAAATATTTTCGACATTGCTACCACATTGGTTACAACACCTAACAAAACAACAGAGACAAAAAGTAACGTCACAGACAATATACAATCAGTACAAGCAGAAGAACTATGAAATCACCTGTCGCTTCCTGTTACTAGACAGTGTTCTGTTTACAGTTTAACTCTAATGAGAAATTTGTCTTGTTATCTAATGATATCCTTTGGTCAAGCTGTCTATAAAAAAAAAAATTTAAAATAAGTCGCGAGTCTATTAAATCTTTCACTATGTTAAAACCAAGGTGCTGTTTTCCTGGACAGAAAGGTACGATAGTTTTAAGTATTACAATTTGCTGACACTGACGCTTGAGGTTCTCATAGAAACAATACACATGCGCAAAGACATCTGTCGATTTTGTCGAAGAAAACGAAAATGGCTTCAAGGGTACTGTGTGCGTTAAAAATTTTGATGATAATGCGTGAAACTCAAATAAAAAATATTTATCTGCACTTAGAAAGAAAGTGAACTGTACAATAAGTTGCGGTACATTATACGTAAAGGTGTTATGGCTCTTGTTACTGTCCAGAGGTCCCCAAGTGCCAATAGTTGCAGTTCCACCCCAAGTTCGGTAAGTTTTAAGTAAATTATCGCTTTAAAAGAAGCATCAGAATTTTGTTATTAAGTATGTGAAATGATCTTACTGTGTAATAGTCGTAAACGCTGAAATCTGAGGTAGATAGTTAGTGGATCCTTTCGCGCTAAGTACATTGTTCTGTTAGCTCCTGTTCTTGAACAATTTATTAATCTTGTGTTAAAGCCACTATGAAAAACGAAAACAAAATAAGAAAACTTTCAATTGGTGTTATAATGTCTCATGGTATGTTTTTGTTTTCATTTTTATGTGTGTGCTGTTTACTTCGTGAGCACTTCGATATTTTTTTCCATAGTTTCATCATACATTTTTAAATTAAGCATGTTATTTCTGTGACAGGTCATCCGTTTTTTTCATCTGCTTCATATTAGTAATGCATACGAAATAATATTTCTTTGCACTAAATTGAACACTGTTTGCATTATTTGTGTCGTAAATGTGTATAGTTTCTTCGGAGTATTTTAGGTTATGCTATCAGTGGTGTGTAATGTTTACAGACATTTATGTTCGTCATTCCTTGAATCAAGAGGTTTTTCTCCATATGTTGTTAGAAATCTTTGGCTTTATTTTAAATTAAATTTTCGTATACATGAACCATTTTTCCGTCGAATGTATAGTTTTCCAAGCTATCTTGGCACCAGTTGTTTTCATTACATTCAGACTTACGACACTTTTGACCCTCGCAACAATTCTAATAACCTTCTTGTTAGCCGTTGTTATTATTTACAGGTCCCTTGAACAGGACTAGGGGGGGAAAAAAAAAAAAAGGGTGGGAGGTTTATTGCCCGTAAATTTATTTGTACTTATATTAAAGAGCATTATATCTTCAGGTGTTTATATTGGGGTTGTGAATAATAATAATAAAATATTAGCCAGTTGGTAAAATGTAAAAGTCATAATTCAGTGGCAACGATTAAACTAGGCGTAATGGAGAGGAAATTTTTCCACTTGAATGTAATGGAAATAGGGACTGGCATAAATTATCAAGGGATATGACAGTTTACATAAAACAGTGAAAAAACTTTTAAGTAAAAATATTATCTTGATGCAAAAGTAGGTATGTAAATAAATTTCCATCATAGCGTAAGCTACATCACCTTTAATAACAATAATAATTATGTAAAATTTACTATCGGCCTTATCACTTGCTTTCGTAGTTCGTGGTCCTGGGTTCAAATCTCGATTGGCATCGGAACAGAGTTCTGTTTGATCATATGAGCGGCGCCAGGAGTTTCCGTGATTCGGATTCCACGTTATACTGTAGGTCCAGCCACAGCACAGGCTTTTGGTTATCACAAAGTACGAGGTTTCACGAACATTGTGTGTCTTCATTTGCCGTGACTTATTCCCTATTTTCCGTACCCAATGTTAGACGATGCAAGGAGTCACTCCTGTTAAGAAAACGTTGTCCAGCATGCGTCGTAATATAAACGCAACATTATTGTGTACATAAACTTTCAATGTGCTATATTTAATTAAAATCCATACAGTGTTCTGATGTACACACTTTGACAATAAATTTGGCCGCCGCTGAAAAATTCTATCTCTCTTATTTTGCAAAATCTGACATCAATGCCATCCTAAGAAACAGTAACGCAATACTGGCTTTCCAGTATTGCATTACTGTTTCCTGGAATGACATTGATGTCAGATTGTGCAAAATAAGAGTGATATAATTTTTCAGTGGCGACCAAATTTATTGTCAAAGTGTGTACATGGAATTTTTTATGTATTTTTTTCGTTATGGCTTTATGCCTCGTCGAGGTTATTAGAGGCGAGAAATTAGATGGGGCAAGCAACTGGGAGGAATGGGCCATGACCTTTTGTGGGAACTATCCCGGCATTCGCCTGGAGTGATTTGGGGAAACCATATAAAGCTCAAATCTGGATGCCCGGACGGGGTTTCGAACACGCGTCCTGCCGAATGGGAGACCAGAGCGTTACCGCTCACTCACCACGCTTGGTTTTTTTATGTTTTCTTAGGCAGTTGTGTAACTTATCGGCATAGAAAGTATCCTGCATGTTAACCAATGACAAGGTATCTCGTATAGGCGCACAGAAATATGAAAAATTAAGATTTTTTACCCTGTGTCGTATGGAACTTTGTAACTTATCGAGATAAAAAGTGGCCTATATGTTCACCGATACCATAGGCTATCATTGTGTTTGTTTCAGTTTAATTCCGTTCATTACTCGTAATTTTTGCTGGATGCGTACACAGAAGGATAAAAATTCCTAAATTAATCGCTTTGACACCTGTTTGATTGGTAACAAAGTCAGTAAGCCGAAGCATCTTACATGTTAAATGCTATTGTTTGTAGTCCGATCACTAGCTTTTTGCCTGATGCGCGTACATCCAGAAATCGGCTTTAGTCTCTTCCAATATTGGGAAGTATGTTACTAATTTAGATTTTTTTCGTTCGTTCGGTGACGTAAGCTACCAGAATGAACAGGTACATTAAAATCCGCCCGTTAGTTTTTGTTTGATGCGCGGGCACATGGAAAGAAGGACTAAAGTTCAAAATTTTATGTTTTTATTTTATTTTATTTTTTATCTCTGTCATCAATAGTGTACATTGGATTAGTCTTTCTAAAATAAATTATTTGTACGTATACAACTTTTATACAATTTTAGTATACAGTGTTATAGTTAGGGTTCGGATCTTTATGATAAGTCATATATTTTTGCCGCCTTTTTTGAGCTGTAATGTTGAATTAAATACTTATTGAAGGTTTCTGATTGTATTTAGATGTGTTTTATATAGCATGTAAATGCATATTCAAGCCGTTTTCTAGTTTTGGTTATATTGTGATAATATTAATGGCCATATTTTAATAGTACTGGGAGTTAAATAGAATTTTATAGATGAAAAGGAATTAAGATAATTATTCACAGAACTGTACTCTTATTATACATTGAAGAAATAACGAAACTAATTATCACGGAACTGCTCAGAATTCACCAGTCTGTATTTAAAGTTTACGTTATGGTCACTCCCTAAACGTTAAAGTTCCGCCCGCCTTTTAATCTTGGCAAAGTAGCAGCACGCCTGTGTCGAGCCGCGCCAATCAACGTGTTATTTTGTCGTCATTACTTTTTAAAATAATTCTCAGTCAGTGTTAAATCTGCAATGGAAGTGAGTACCACCCTGCTGATTTTTTTTCCCCCTGAATGTGCGAAGTTATGTGGTTATGTAAAGAAATGTGGAGAAGTGTATTTTAGTACAGACGAAATCGTTCTTTTCTGTAAATTATGTGAAATTTAAATGACTTCAACAAAACTATTTAAAATTTAACTTTCCAATGGTGCAGTGAGGGCATGGAAACAAATTATTCTGTCTACATGAAAGTGACACTAGTAGATAAAATGATATATAATTGAGGATGATTTAATGTATGGTAAATTTAAATGCTTGATCATATTTTGTTATTTTTAGGTCATATATATCTGCTTTTGGTCATAAAGATCCGAACCCAAGTAATAGGTTTTGCGATTTGAGGTCTTAATAGGTGTTCAGATGAATACTGTAGATATCTGAGAGTACATGGATTTTCGAATACCTGAGAATATAGGAGTTTAAGGATTGTTTATAACAAGTTTGATTGTCATTCTACATATAACTCTTTATCCGCTGTCTGTCTGTTTCTTTGGATGGGAATATCACAATTTCAAAGCTTATTGTCTATCTGATAATTTGTGGCATGTCTAACCACGCCGTGTCCGGGTGCCAGAACAGTGAATAGAAAATATGTTCTTAACATCTACATGAAACAGCAAATTGCTCTTAAAAGTATTAATGAGAGTTTCATCCTAATTTATAGTTTTCCAGCATCTTTCCAACCCAGGCTATTCTTAGTAACACATGAAGTGTTTTTGTAGACACAAAGGTTTTGGCAATGTTTTACCTTGAACTGTATAATATCAGTTGTAGTCGTTTGCTCTGATGACCATTGTATGATCTTTCCCCGTAAAGGTCCCCATAAACCAGTGTTTCTCAACCTGTGGTCCGCGAAGATCATTCTGGTAGTCCGCAGGCAGAATAATATAAATTTAGATAACGTTTTTGTACTATATAAGCCTATAAGCGAGTATAAACTATAAGTTCAACTTTTTTAAACCCACATTTCCAGGACGAGAGTGAGACAGCATTGTTCCTACAATACTCTAGTCATTTCCAGTTGGCATCAGAAAAAGCGCCGTTTGTCTAAGATTTAAGTAAATACTGTAACCATTTTCTGAGGGTCTTGTAGTAGGTATGAGATACCGCTGTACGTGGTAGGCTTGGTGGCATTAGAGTGGTGAAGTAAAAAGTGTAACGTTTACTGCAAGTTTGGCTAACCCGCGGCGCGCGGAGTTGGATTATTATATACGTCAGCTTTAACTTTCAACCGTGGTATCAAACATTACATCATTTAGTTAAGATGATTTTAAATCTATATCATCACTCGCTTGATCTTGAAACGGTGGACAGTCGACTGTGCTGGTGTGCAATCAAGCCTTATCACGGCTTATGGATACATTCCATTATTCTTCAAGATAATTTATGTTCCAAGTCCCTAAACATGAATCATATCATGAGCGTCACTATCAAAACGGTAGTTCAACGCCTTTGATGTTATAGAGTTCACTGCCAATTTCAAGAATTCCCCAAGCATTTGGAATCAGAGTATAATGACCTTACATTTTATGCTGAAGTAAGATGGTTTATCCGTGCAAAAATTTTAAAAAGAGGGTTTCATTTGAATCAATAAATACAATCTATCTTTATATTCAAGCCCACATATCCCAAAGTTTGAAGGCATGGAACGGGTCTACGAATTAGCATTTCTAGCAGACATAACTAACCACTTGAATAACCTGAACATTCGTCTGCAAGACAAAGACCAGTTGGTTAATAATGTGCCTTATCTTGTTGCATTCGAAATGAAACTTGGGCTAGGGGAACAGCAGTTCGAAAATAATGATTTCACTCACTTATTACAAGTATATAAGTTTATAAGTAAACGTGGTACCGGCGTCAATGAACAAATGCGGTCCATTGATATCAAATTTGAAACTTGAGTTTGAAAATCGATTTCAAGATTTCCAACACTACAACTTAAGCCGATCTTAAACTAATATTTCTTTTATCTGCATTTTCAACGACATTCTCCTTAGAGGTAAATAAACTGCAAGAAACTTTGCAAATGAAAAATTGTGCAATGCAGTGACGCACAGGTTAAGGAGAAATTCCACCAGGTTGGCTTGAAAGAATTCTACAAAAAAATTCTGGACAAGGAGAAATATCCTGCGTTATACAAACATGGTTTGCTGTTGATTTAGCGATTTGGAAACAAGTATGTGTGCGAACAGCTTTTCAGTCTGATGAAAAATGTTGAGCCACAACATAGAAAACGAATTACTTGATGCTCAATCGGAGCACTTTTTTCGACATCAGTATTGATGCACTTAGTTCTGTCAAAAAAGTTCAAAAGTTGATTAAAATAATTATACTTTTAATACTTCATTAAATATCTATGTTTCATTTTTAGTGGATTTTTCACTCATATAAAACATTTACGCATTTTTTTCCAAGAAAGTATTGCGTGTGGTTCGCTGGAAAATTCTACTTCTAAAATTGGCCCGGCTGCTGAAAAGGTTGGCCACCACTGGTCTAGTGTCTTTTATTTTATTTTGTACATGTAGTTCGGCAGTGTAGTGTAGCATCCAGCCTATAGTTGGTTACCAAATGTTAAAGAGTCTGGTCAATATGTAATCAACTTTTAATAATCCACTTAAAGTGTCAGAATTGTTTTCCATGGGAATTCAAAACACACTTTTAGTTTTATGTTATAATGATATAATAAAATATGTTCCAGATGTTAATTATATACATTTAGGGAGGGGGGATATGTCTTTATAAGTTTGAGGTCCGCAGCATGGTTTCTGACAACTTACTGGTCCTCGAGTTGAGAAAGGTTTAGAAACGCTGCCATTAACCTTCTGTTGCTGTAGTAGAAAGAAGGCTAGCGTGTATGTATGTTCGTTTGGTCCAACTAGTACCTCGTTAAGCCTTTGTTTAGCTTGAACTTTTGCTGTAAATGTCCAGGGGCGGTGCGAGCTTACTGTTCACATATTATACTAACATACTAATCACCCAGAAGAGTTTATAAATGTAAGAGCTTCAGCTTAATGCAAAGTCGAATGTCTTCATAGAATCGAGTCAATTTGAGTTACTCTAATCAAGAAAATCGCGACTCGTCCCTTAATTAGCACTCTCCAGTGCAGCACCGCGCCTCCCGCATCTGTATCCTGCCTTTTCGGCTGTACTCTTGGAGTTCTTATGTGGGAGCATGTGCATGGGATAAGATTCAACCTACTAATCTATTTCTGCCATGTTAGACCTTAGGTGATCGCAATTAATGCTGGTATCATAAATATTTACAAAGCATAATGTGTCTTTTACAGACAAGTCGCTACCTATAAGAAAATCTGTCTGGCGCACAAAACTTAAAAAGAAAACAAAACCAAGGCGAAGATGAGAAGGCTTCAAAATTGTTTGAAATTTTTTTAGATTTTAGAAGTCATCTGAATCGTCGGTCCCGTACTTCAACACGCGACGGAAGAAAACTTATTTAATATAAGTTCTTTGGGCGAGGCACATGATGATAAAGAGCAGCATGTACGAGAAAATTTAGCAATGGTTTAAACGTCCTCTACAGTTCAAAATATTACAGAATGGGGTGTACCAGACATACCACCTTTGTCGCCTTTTCAATGTATAAATTATGACGATATTTCAAAACGGTCACTCTTTGACTCTGCGGCCAGAGATTAAATAATTATCCGAGCAACGAAAAAATATCGATGTCATTTTTCTATTACGCATTTTTAAAGAGTTATGCCAAATGGAGAAACTTATTAAAAAAAATGATGGCTTGTTTACTCTAAATTTGCAGATAAAGTATTTTGTTTTTACTGTTGTTTATTCATCATAAGGTCTCACTCTTATTTGGGAGAGAGAAGGATTTGATGAATGGAGCTACTTGTGTCTCAAAACTCACGAAACTGCCTTAAATCACCGGCTCACCATGCTCAGTTGGATAGAAGCATTGATTAGATAAAAAAAATCGATGTAACATACAAGCATTTGCAAATACAGATTGAAGTCTAAAAATCACAGTGGTTTGCTAATGTCAAAAGTATTAATTTTAACATGCAATAATTTTTTGTTCAGAGGAAGCTTTGTATCTAAAACACTAAATCCTTCCAAGTGCATTAGTGTTTTGATGCCTGCAAGCCGGTAAGTGACTTTTCGAGAGCTCGGTGCTGGACTCACTAACATATTTATCGATGATACTTTGCAACAGTTCGATATGGATATGAACGGTTGTCTAGGTAAAAGTTATGACACTGGATCCAGTATGATAGGAGGAAACAAAGGCGTCCAAAGCAGAATTCTGAACAAATATCTTGAGCATTTTTTAATCCATGTAACTGTCATTAAATTAGGTAATAGTAGGTGCCGCCAAAACATCAGTTAAATCGGTTTACTTGTCAAGATTTATTTAAAGAATATTTGTTCTATTCTATCGACCAACAAACCGATGAGAAGTGATGTCCAAGCACTTGGAAGAAACATCACCAAAACAAATTTGCGACACTCGTTTGTTTCTAGCCTTGCTGCAGTTCTTTAACGCTACTCTTCAGTTTGTGACGCCCTTCTGAAAACGAATTATTCAATTGCAGCAATAGAAGAAAAAAAAAAGAATCGTGTTCCTGAGCAAGATCACGGAGCAATTTGTGTTCATAGTTACAATTCTGAGTTGCTTTAATACATTGTTTCAAGTGAATATTGTAAGCAAGGATATGCAGACTGAAGTTGAATTATGAAACGCTTCACAATTACTGAAAAACAGCTCGAAATTTGATGAAGAGTTCCGGGGTTATTCGTCTGTTGTGATAACAGCTAAGGAAATTGCTTCTCAGAGTGGGACATATCCTATTACTAAGCCAGTCAGATCCCGAAGAAAATAGAGATTTTTTTTGACTAAGAGGCCATGGATGAGATATCAACAGATTCAGAAGAATTGTTTACAATGAACATGTTTCAGCATATGATCCATAAAATTTTGACTGCGTCGGTCACTCATTTTACACAACTATACAAATTTAATGATACAGTGTCGTTCTTAAACATTATCAATACCATTCCTGAAAAGTCCGGATTGGAATAATCCTGTGCAGATTTAGAATAAGTTTAACTGAAGGTGAAAAATGTGAGTTGGTTGAGGAACTTTCTAACTGAAACTATTGTTGACGGGGACTGAATCAGGAGAACCAATAAAAGTTCAACTTATGAAACAAAATGGTTGGCAGGATATGTTTCCGAATGCGTGGACAGCACTTCGAATTTTGCTAACCATAATCTGTACCTGTAACTGTCGCTAACGGAGAAGAAGATGAAAACTTATCAAAACATATTTACAGTAAACTCAGAAACAAGATAGACTGTCAGATCTCGCAATTGTATCAATAGAAAATAATATTGCCTAAGAGGAAAAGCGTGGAAGGTGGCAATCTAGGCCTTTCATTTATGATTTTATTTACTCATTTGTTTGTTTTAAAAACAATTTTATTAAAAATTAATTTGACGTATACGTGATGTGAGCATTATGTACTCCATAGTAACTTAAATAAACTTTTCAAACATATAATGTTCCTTTTTACTATTGTTGTTTCTCATTCATACCGCTGCTATCCTATACTAATCTTTCTGATGTTTGAGTTATTATTAATATATAAAGACTATCATCTGCCCGCGGCTTTGCTCGAGTGAAATTCATAACACATTCATAGACGTATTCGTATTAGAACCCCACGGGAACAACTTTTTCGATCGCAGTAAAATTAGATAGCCAATACACTATTCCAAATTTTAACCTGAGCCGTTCAGCGTTTCGACGTGAAACAGTGACAGACATCCAAGCAAACAGACTTCTACATTTTTAATATTAGTAGGATGTAAAAAATGTATGTTATTTTCAGTCTGTTTATATGAACAGCTTAATCACGAATAAGCGATTGCTCATTTGGGGTGCCACAATGAGATCTCGCACCACCCGAAAAGCTTGTTGGGACCGCCCCTGTAAATGTGTACACATCGTGTTGCAACTAGGGTTGATATTCCTAGGGGGTACCTACAGTTTAACGTGGAATCCAAACCACGGAACGTCCTGTAAAAAGCCGGATCCAGTTCCGGGTTCTGTGTCTTCTAAGCATCACTTCCACTGCAGCCCTTCCATTCGCGAACATTACTTCATCTATTTATTGAAAGTCAAATAACGATTTCTTTATTTTGGTGAAGTAACCGCCTCCGAATAATAGAAGAATACTGTCTGACCCTCTTGTAAAAGCGTTCTGCTTACAGTACTATTCAGTAATGGCCATATGCTAACAATGGGGAAAGCGTCATCACTTTGTAAAGCTGTCTTAAGTTTCAGGATGGAATGGAAACAACGATTCGAACTGTTAAGTACGATTTACGTATCCAGCATGGGGCAAGAGCGGTAGCGCTCTGGCCTCTCATTCTGGAGGATCGATTTCGATTGCTTTCCCCGAATCATTCCAGGCGAATGCTAGGATGGTACAGTCAAAATTCCATGGCCGAATTCCTTCCCGTTCCTTGTCCCCATTCCTTTTTCGCCTCTAATGACTTCGGCGTTGACGAGACGTAAACCCATGAAAAAGCATTATTTTATAAATAAATCCGTCAAGAAACAACTTTTTGGTGGTTTTTGTCCACGTTGGAGATTGAGATGTTGAATCTTGTAGCACTGATATGTGGCCGTTAGAAATGCCTAATGAGACTGTAAAATATTAATCTGGAAATAGGCCATATTTCTGTTGTTTGTAGATGGAGTTATTTACAAAATTATTGCTCAGCAACTGCAGAAATATGGCCTATTACTAGATTAACCATTAAAAAGAATTTACATAACATTTACATCTAAAGTAATAGAATGGCGGCAGTATTAGTGTTGGATCTATCAAACAGCAGTTAGTCTCTTAGAACCGAGTTATTGTGTATAATATGCTTTTATTTAATTTGTGTGAGTTATTCTTAACCTGGTTAAATTAGATAAGGTTTATTCATTTTTGTTTTGTGATGTTATATTGTGCTTGTGGTAACGTCGAATTTTTTGCGACATCATCAAATTGCTGACGTCACTAACTTTCAAGTAGCGAAGTAACATCATGTTCATTGATTTTTTATCAGATGGCGCTGTAAGGGGAGTTAATGCAGAATACTTCACAGTATTTATTAATCTGGTAATAGACCATATTTCCGCAGTAGCTGAACAATAATTTTATAAATAATTCCGTCTACAAACAACTGTTTTGGTGAATTTTATCACCCAGACGCATTTCGCCCTTGTGGTATAGGGCATCATCAGTGGAGAATAAAATAAAATAAAATAAAATTCACCAAAATAGTTGTTTGTAGACGGAGTTATTTATAAAATTATACTTCATAGTGTTATGTGTACAGCTTGGGTCCTCCTCAGGCACAGCTCCGGCCCTATAACCTAGCTGCAGTGAGATGTTCTAGTGAACGTCAGATTGTACTGCATTATTTTCTTTGTTATAAGTATTTTTCAGTTCCGGCTGATAAAAGTCAATTTGTTCAGTCCGATATGATATCAAGGGTATTAAGAAAACTGAAGCACTCTCGATTTCTGAATGGTCACACTTAGGTCTATTCTTAATATTCTGAATTTAAAAGCAACTAATTTAAGTCTGCGCAGCACATCACAAGTTCGTGAACGAATCTAGTACTGTGTTTCATGGTAAAAAATATTATAATTATTTGAAGAACTACTTCTCTTGCGACTGAAGGCGTGGGGCGTCTCCTTTGTTCTGGGGGCCATTAATTTGATGGAACGTTCTGAACGGTTGATGCTATACAGCATCCTTCATTGGTGGAAATTTGCTGTTGATTTTGCGAAATGTTTGTAGCGGACTTCTTCATAGTTTTTTTTTTGTTGGTATTAACTGGTGTTGGGTATGAAGTCAAAGCTAGGACCCAAACGGCCTAATAGAATCTTCCAGCCGAGACAAGATCGAAAAAATCTCACAAATTTCGATGAGTTCTACGATTTCAACCGCATAGTACATCATGAGTCCTTGTACTAGGTCGTAGGTCAACAAGGATTATATTACTTGCAAATTCTACATCGTTTGCGTGAAGCATTTCGAAGATTTGCGGCCAAACAATTCATGGTAGTTGCACTTATTAACACTTCACTGTTTGCTCGTTAATTTTGGTCAGCAACAGTACCGTCATGACGACTCAGTCTTGGTATTCATCGGCCCCCTGTGACTTCTTCCGACTCCCAAAACTGAAAACAAGTATAAAATGACATTTTGCCAGCACTGAAGAGATCTGCACTCTGCAATTCACAAAATTATGGGAGACAGAGGGTGCTTTGTAACAAAACTAACTGTTCATTCCAATCGCGATTAGCTCAGTCCATTTTATGACGCTTTCCTAAATACTGTAGCAATATAAATACAGAATATCTGAATGAGCTGAAAGCCAGACAGAAAATTGAGTTTGTGAAGTTGTTCATAGATTGTAAAAAGCGCTGGCAGAAGTGTATTATGTCTGAAGGGGGGGCATTTTCGAGGGGACAAAATTAATGTTCGTGAATAACAGGGCGGCATTTAATATCTGTAGGCCCTTAGGCTATAACTGTGTGCACGCCCGCGGGCCCTTTAATATCGATTACTTATTATTAAATTAATAAACCTTTTAATACAAAATATTGGCTAATTATAGTAAAAATATACGACGATAACTTACTGAAGAATCGAAAGTTCGATACGTGCTTTCTGTATCGTCTCCGAGACAGAAGTGAACGAGGTTAGCACGTTCAGTTTTTCGACTGATGATCGATAGATGCTGCCTATTGCAGTTGTGTTGTTGCTTCCAAACACTCTCTGCAAAAGCCCCCAGAATTTCAAACTCAAAAGTTTTTTTAACAATATTAAGATAAAATAAACGACAAAAGATGATTAAGATCGTTAAACCACGCAATAGAGAAAGATTATAAACAAAATATTGACTATTCATACACGCATGTCAACAGGAAGACAGCGATTAAACTGATTTTAGACAGCGTTCAACCAATCAGAGCCTTCGCATGCCACACCAGGCGATTGCTGAATGCTGAAATAAAGTTTTAAAAGAATTAAAAAGCTACTTAAAAAAACAAATTAAATAAAAACTAATTAAAAAATAGAATTAATATTGAATTCTAAATACACCTACTTTAGTTATAAGCAAATGTAATTATTTTTATACTTAAAACTTGTATTTACAATCACTACTCGCTGTTTACTTCCTATACAAAATGAATTAATCTTACCTAACCTTCCGGACATGAAGGCTAGGAAATTTTAGTTCGTATTTCAGGAGTACGACAGCGACTACAATCTACAATCATACTACCCGACCACAGTATGCTGCTACGGTTCATCGTCGAGCCGCAAAGTTGTTACTTTTCGGTATAGGTGCACTGAAATGTTATTTTACAGTACACCCATTCTTCAAAGGATTGAACTGCTCATGCGCGAGCATTGTTTTCGGTTTTCACGATCATTTCAGGACTTTTGGTGCTAAAACCTTTTCGGAAATAGGTTACTTTCTTTACACAGGTTTGATTTTTGCATGTGGTGCCGGCCCCTAGGATACAGCCTAGATAACTTATGCTTAAATGTGGCCCTGATGATTAATCAAAAAACCAAAGTTCCGCTAATTTTTTGATCACACTTCTTATAGTAAACAAACCATTGCCCAAGCAGTCTGGTGGCTCAGTTCGTTCGTTTCTTTTTTTGTGTGCAACCACTTACCGATCTGCCCTCTGTTTGAGGTACCTTGTGCATTTGAAGACTTATTGATGATTAATAATAATGACTAGTCCATTGCGGTCATTTACATCAGGATATCATGGGGTCTCCGGTTGAAATCGTGGCCACGATTTATAGAGACACTAAACCTATCCTTAAGAAAGTTTTGTATTGCTTTGTTCCTTGTTCATATTCGCCCAGTTAAACGGTACATGTAGGTACCCTGTAGGATTGGGTCAGTTGTTTACAGCAAAGACTGTGGGCGTGGAAAATTGAAACTGTCGTGAGTGCAACCCAATAGCTCTTAGATGTCTCTCGGGTAGTAAGCCATATATTTTTTAGTTTATACGTTTAGCCCATTCTTATTAAAAAAAATAGATTTTAAAGCCCGAAAACCATACCTTCGCGCAATTTTCTCTTTACTCTTTTTCGTAAAAGCACGTTAATTGTTTTAAAATTCGTATCCCATAATACAATATAAGCAGATAGCGACGCTTTACATGAATGGTTTCTTATGAAATTCAGGTTTTTGGTCAAGAACTCTGGCATTATGTACTTGAAGATCCAAGGCAGGACATCAGACTTGCAAGTCTCATAACTTCTGTAAAACGTAAATGAAATCACTAAAAATGTTTACCATCATCAACAATTTCTCACCGAAAAATGTGAGCGGCATCTAACGCCATTTAACTGTCCTCAAAGATGATGCGAAAACAGCATGATTTGTTAAATTAATTTAACATGGTGGGACTGCGCCTTGATTATTATGTGACTCGCATTTCATTTCAATTGCGTTGTGAACGAAAGCAGGAGTTATAAAATGGCGAATAGTTCGTGCGACGGGATGAAATTCTGCTGGCTAAGCCGGCCGCCATATGTCATATCTTAGTATCATTCCGCTGCAGTTACTGGTTGACTGTAAGAGACCAAAGTTTTTGGGTGAGGGCTTGGCCAATCGCGTTAGAGAGGAATTTATCGTAGCCAGTGCTTCTTTTTGTGAGGGTTAGTATGTTTACACTTGGACCGTAGCCAACATAGCGACGGCTTTGTTCTGCTGATAATAGGGTATCTACCTTGCCGACTTGGACAGTGTTACGAAATACAGGCTGAAGTTTAGCTTGAACTCAAGGCTTCTGTAGTCACTACAAATAGTTCCACTACAATGTTTTCTAATAAATCCGTCACCGGCATGAGTTTAGAAAACTAGAACCTGAAAGAAATTTGTCGCCTGATTGGAACAGCCTGGGTAGTGTTTTAACATAATGGAGAGGTCTGTTTTCAAGTACCTCAGTCTCGTTTAAGCCAAGGTGTGGTGAAGAGTTACTAGAGTCACTGCGGCATTTTTAAGACCCATCTCAACCAATTTATACAAAATCACTCTGTGGCCTGGATTTTTCAAAATAGTATCCACCAATAACATCAGTTTCAAGATCAACACCAAAACTGGCCAGTCTTTCTTTTACTAAACTGATGCAATGCTCCGCAGTGCACAAACCGCGTATTCTGAGCGAGACAAGATTAAAATATGTTTACTTTTAGTGGACATGAACGTTCAAATATCGGTGATTTTTTGGGATGTCCACTCATCAAAACTTAATGTTTGTCGTTGTTTCTTGAGATATTCAAACTGAACAGTGATGTCAACTTTTACAGTATTTGAAAAATTTGTGACCATGGGATAGATCTTATATTGTTAGCAGAATTAGGAAGTTGAAATCAACCTTGTGAAAACAAATAACTCAAATCCGAAATAATTTATGGTAAAAACATTTTTGAAACAGCTGTTAATAGTTTTCCTTTTGTATTATTTCTACTTCCTCGTCAGAAGCAGTTCCAATTGTATTATTTTCTTATTTGTATGATCTCGGAACTAATTTGCAATAGGAAATAAATAGATTATAGTAATGTATACAACAAAAACAAATGGGAGTTCCTATAAAAACGTAAAAGTGAATCACGATTGACGACATAAACACACATTTGTTGCTGCGAGTGAAATGTCAACTTGAAGGGAACTGGCAAATGAGGCAAAACTACCGGTATAGACCGAGTCGGGCCTGAAAGTGACGATGGAGAGGCAAGGTCATGCAGACTAAAACACGCTTTCGACCCATACCACGGTTTGCGAATCCGCTTAATTTTGTGCAGGATCCGCCAGACTGCCACTGCCGCTTTGCTGGATTACGACCCCCAATGCAGCTCCAGTAAAGGCCTAACTAAACTCAGCGGTCAGCTGGCAAGGTGCTTGCAACTGATTTCACCGTCGTGGCATTTTGCACACTGATTTTTTGCATGAACGTCGCAACATACAGCATACTACTGCAACATTTTGGATGAGGTTAAGTTTGCAGACGTTACCAGCAGATAAGAGACGTGATTGTTTTCCATGATAATGCACTGCAGCTCTGAATCAAGCAAAACCGGAAAAAAATCACACTCCTTATAGCCCCGACCTATCACTCGCGCGTTTTCCATCTCTTTGGCACACTGAAAGAAGCACTGGGAGGCCGGCGCGGCGATTTGAAGACGACAATGCGCTGGAGGGCTTCGTGCCCAATTGGTTACTGACGCAACCCCCTCCTTTTACGATGACAGCATCAAAAAACTTCCGATAGCTGGTAAAAGTGAATTTCTAAAGCAGGAGATTATGTTGAGAAATAATATGTTGTTGGTTCATTTGTTATGGCAAATAGAAATTAAAAATTTTGATCCATCTGTATGTTGATAGTCATAATCACGTAATTTATTTACCCAGGTGGTACTAATATGAACTCATATAATATCTTGTAGATTATCTTCCTTTTCGGGGATTAACAGTTAGTCTACTGCTGTAAATAAAAATGAGTACATGTTGTGACAGGACACTTCCAGGCGAGTGGAATAATTGTAATTAGAAGTTTTATCGTAACTGAATAATAACTATCTTTCGAATTCTCTACGAGAATCTTGTGAAAGGTTGTAAGTGACAGTTCCTTTCACTACGCAACTTGGATAGCTCTCAAGCTTCCAACCACCCGATATGAGCAGTCGAGAATTCTAGTATTAACGTAATAATTATTCGTTTTCAAGTGCTTTATTGCTAAGCGAGTTTTTTTTTTTTTAGTTTAGTTTAATTTAAAGAAATTTTCATTCTTTCCACTTACTCATGAAAGATAGCATCATAATTTTTCTAATTTCTTCGGTTACGCTTTAATGACTGTTAACAAATTGCTTAGTGCTGAATGTCTCAAAATGTGATCCAACAACCTATATTTTTTGTTAGTCTGTTATATTCTTCCATATACCCCTTCCTCGGTCTTTTATTGAACATTAATTTCATACTTTAACGCTGCACTTAATTTTCAATATCTTTATGTAAAACTTAACTTAGTCCACAACCCGAAGGTTGGTTGGATCCTCCTTATGGAGGCATACTAAGCCATTGTGTCAGAGGTAGGATGGCCAGTTCCTTTCCTCTGGGACCTATAGTTTGACGTGGAATCCGAACTACATGAAGTTTTTTTATAAAAAAATTACATATGCTAGTTGGAAATATACACTCATGGTGGATCTATCGTTGCAGTACTTCGCAGAAAGTGACAAGTTTCAGGAGGAGTTGAATAAAATGTTTTTTGTTAATATTTGCTGTCATCGTGCATATCTAAACGCGTTCTCCATTTGATCTGATTTCCTAAAGAAGGTATGGTATGTGTATGGGGCAGGATGTCTTGTGATTGTATAATTCTGTTACCGCCCATAGATTGTAATTCTACAGATGTAGTAGTAATATGTTAATTGAACGGATTAGTATTCAGTCATTCCATGCACTGATCGAATGCAGAAACGGAAGCTGTGTTACGCTTATGTCAAATCTGTGGGCGAGAGAGATAGTAATTCAGTGAGAAATCATTGAATCCCTCCTACTCATCCTGTAGCCCCTCAAGATTTTCGCTGTAGTTCTATAATGAGAAAGCAGTTCTGCAGCTAACTTGAAGCTGAGACCTAACTTTACTAACTTCTGAACAACCTGAGCTTTGTGGGTTATTCAATCTGCTGGATTTCATTTTTATAGTGTTCTCGAAATCAGGACCCAGGATGTTTCCTTCGGCTTCTTGCTCAATAATCTACCGGAAAACCCCAGAACTCATTAATTAAAAACAAAAATTAAAAAAAATTAAAAAAAATTAAAAACAAAAGTTTTTTGGAAATTCGTTGAAAGCAGCATCTAGTTGGTTTCAGCGTTTACGCATAATCAATCAGAAACACCTGGTTAATGCTGAACCTTTTCTGCCAACACTTATTTTAAAAGGGAGTTGAAAACTTTCTTGAAAACGGTATGCTACCACTTAGTTTGACATAGATTCATATGAAGTCCTTGAATATGCTAAATTCGTGCTGACTAAGCCAGTAGTGGTGCCTCTCGGTCCGTTAGTCTAATAAACATAAGATCTTTATCTTCCTTGCTTTTTTTTCAGTTAAGACGTACTCGTCGGGAAGAGCTAACTGCAAACTGATAACAGAGTCAGTCTGATGGCTGAAAAATAATAGTTTCGTTGGATGGCACGTTATGTTTCGGTTTTAACTGAAATAGCCGAAGGGTTATCAGCTGCCTTGGAATCTGTTTTTTGGAGTCGTATCATTTCCTGTTAGTGATTATGGCAATTAGTCATCATTAGAAGCCGGCTGGAATTTTGGCTGTTGTCCAGGAATTTGAAACTTGCATGATTTTCGGAGTAAGAGGAAACCAATGATTCCCCTATGCAAATTGTGGCTTGCAGTGTCAGAGAAATGAGTGAGTGAAGTACACATCTCAGCTGTTAAAACTGTGTGTAGTGACATCATAAGTTGTATCTAGATAGTGGCAAAACTATCTGGACTCTCTGTCACACATGGGCGCCTGCGGAATAATTTTGAGGGAGGTGCATCTGTATCTTTTTTTATACATTATATATATGACACTAATTACTAATTAACTAAGGATACTGAATTTATTGATAAGGTGTTGAACAAATTTTGACAACAACCTTAGCGCCTTAAGTTATTATTCAGACAGTGAATTTAGTAATAAAATTTTTGTTTCCTAATCTTTTTTTGTGTATTTCCTTTCATAACAGATGGTTACAAGTGCACCCCGGCGCCCATGCTGTCACAAAGGGTCAGCGGCAAGGTTGTGCTGTAGATTTACTTGTATCCAAGGGAATGCTGAAGATACTGAACTCTTTACTTGTATTTGCCGATGGTCAGCGTGTATTTGATGAGGGTGATATGCGATATATTGTTAGTTTTTATAACAGGATTCAGAAATATCGGCAGTGGGAAAAAAAAGAAATACTCCGTTGCTGGTTGTGGTCACGATGATTTAATACTGGTTCAATAGTTAGCGAAAATTGTTGATTCTTATTAGTATTTATGGGTTATTGTTGCTTAAGACGGTTCCATTAGAAATTAAATTAAAAGTCGAATTTGCAATGGAAACAAATCAAATTAAGTGGGGTCCTGTGGAAACTACAAGTAGGGAAAAAAAAGGATTAATAAAATCATCGTTAAAACTATTACCATTTACGCTTCAGAAATTTGAGAAGTAACGGAATAGGTGAGGAAAAGCTTACTGCCAACAGAAAGATTTTGTAGGCGCTTTAGCGGTTGTTAAATAAAATAAAAATACGCAAAGCATGAACATAGGGAGTTCAATAGTTAGTAATAAGCAAAAGGATTAAGGTGGTATGGCAATTTTAGTTGTATGAGCGAAAATAGGTGGCGTGACAATATGATGGACTCGGTACCAGTGCAAAGGAGATGTTGATGACCGAAAAAAGTTACTGAATGACATAAGAAGTACTATGACGAAGGAATTTACTCGGCGACTACAGAAACCTTTGGTAATGACTATAATGTTCTAAATTGCAGTTTGTGTATTCCTATTCATGAGGCACTCTTTCCTTATACATATTGTTAAATTAAAGCATCATTGACTTACAATTAACCAGTGTAAATTACCTCTTTCCAACTTTATAGAATGCACTACACCAGCGTTTCTCAACCTTTGTTAATCCAAGGACTAGTTAATTGTTGAAAATAATGCCACGGGCCACTAATTTTATATGGGCCTAATTTTTTACCTCTGTGTATGTCAGTATGTCTGGGATATTATTTATTCTACCATTGTAACAAAAAAAATATCTAAAAACATGTTTTGAATTCTTACAGAAACGCCTTTATGAAACTGGAAGTGAAGTAATAAATATTGACCAGACTCTTAATATTTAGAAACCAAATTAATTCTACCCTATACAACTGACCAACATGTACAAAATGAAATAAGACACTAGACTCTTTATTGCTGTTGACTTCACCATTCTTACGTTACCAGCCCTACCACGCCACCGCGGTCCCTCACCCCTACTACAAGGCCAGTGCTGCCAACCACTTGGCTTTGAATATCCGTAGACGGCCGCTAAAATTTCCCTAGATTTGGTACAATAATCTGGAGACTTGCTAAATGAAACACTGAAACAATAATTATTGAAGAGAGAGTCAAAATTAAGAGTACTTTTTATTTCCAGGCCTTTAAAATTACAAAAATCGTATTGTACATCGAAAGTAAGAAATATCTCTGAACATATTTTATACATCGTTATTTTCATCACTGCTGCTGCTATTCCTAGTAGTTTTTTTTTATTTTTCCCTAGTGACCATTCTTTTTCTTTGTTGACATTAAATTTAGCATATCTTCTGTAACATAAAATGTTAAAAACTGCGAGCCCTTTGTTTCTCGGATATTGGTTAGGCCTTCTCGGAAGCCACTGCTTTGTAAGCCGTGCCATCGAGTGTGTCACCGTTCGTAAAGAGTGCGCTGCTAGTTTTGTGATATGGTCTTTTAGATCTGCAAAAATTGTAACCAAAAAGAATATGAGCTTTATTTCAATCGTTCGTTCACACAAGCGGTTACAAGGAAACGATTCACAGTTATTAACAATTCTGTAATGCGTTAACACTATACGCTCAAAGTTTAACAAAACATCAAAATAAGGAAAAATCAAAAAATGGTAAAAAGTGTAAAAAAATCCGTAGATATTCGAACAAAATCCGAAAATCGTAACTATTCATAAAAATCCGTAGATCTACGGATAAATCCGTAGACATGGCAGCACTGTACAAGACTACGGCGCTCTCTTGGTGCCAACTGGGAACTGATAGATTATTGTAGAAACAGTGCTGTTCTATCCTCAACCCAAAAAACCAGTCTTTTACCTGCCTTATAGTTTATACTCGTTTATAGTCTTATACAGCATCTATAAGTAAATTTATATCATGCTACCTGCGAAGCACCTGAACGGTCTTCCACACAAACTAGAGGCAAATAACTTTTTTTTTTTTTTTTGTATGTGTGAATTACTTGAAGTAAGTCCAATCGTTCAGTGAGAATGGAACACCTGTATACTCTTTGCTTGCATGTACCCTTGGATGAACTCAAATGCGCAAACTGCGAATTTTGTAGTACAGTAGAGGGGGAAGAGCAACCTAAGCTAATTTATATATAGACACACTAGAGGATTCTCACACCTGGGGATTATCACACATCCCCAGTTTTTAATCTCTTCCGGTCATGTAGTGGCTTGAAGGTCTCATAACAAGGTCGAATTGGGCATCAAGGCCATGACACCATATGGGAATCAGCGTCCAGTTTTTAATCTCACGGCGTCATTTTATCGCGTAAGACTGTCTGCTATCTCTCTCCCCCACTACTCCTCCTCGTCCATATAATGCCACGTCCTTACACGGACCGGCTCACCCGAGTCATGTGGGTGAACTTGGCATCAAATTCCCGTCGCGCCATCCAGATTTCATTTTCTCTGGTTTCCAGAAATCACTATAGGCAATGCCGGAATGGTTCCATCAAAATATCATGGCAGAATTTCTTCCCGTTCCTTGCCCCCAGTCCTATCCCACCTCTAATGACCTCGACGACGACGTGTTGGAATAGTTCTGTCAAAATATCATGTCAGAATTCCTTCCCGTTCCTTGCCCTCAGTTCTATCCCCCCGTCATCGATGAGTGAAAAAAAAAAAAAACTTTGCCAGAGGTGTAAGATTAAACGCTTGGCTAGTTTCGTAAGTTCAGGTTATAAGAATGAGACTCACAGAAATTTCAATATGTTTGTCTTTGCGGAGGTAAGACGCAAATAGTCAAACCCTTTAGTTAAAATTAACATGTTTTGAAACTGCAGATAGACCAGTATTATTTATTGATTCGGATTATTGCTGGTGATAGTGATCTTAAGAATAAGTGATGCAATGTCCATTAGCTTAGCACCCTTATTTATTTTTGATGTAAGTTACATGCGAGGAAAAAAAAAATCGGCTATGGATTCTTGCAGGGAATACCAAATTCTTACAAGTTTAGATTACAAATACTGTCTTTATTTAAAATGTCGAAATGGTAAGTTTGTTACTGAAACATTTTTGCTATGAACTTTCAGTTTGAGCGTTACATTCTCATTCGTTTTTACATTCTTATTTCCGTTTTATCTGACATTATCTCTGGAAGTTTTGCGAATCGGAAACTCTGTCAATTGGCGGACGAACAATCCTCGACGATCTCCCTTCCGACTACGCCATACGAAACTTTGATTTTGAGTTATAAATTTCATTATTTTGTAAAAAAATTAGATACCTTTTACTTTTATCAAAGTTAATTTCGTAGGGGGCGTTCATTAATTACGTGAGCTCAAAATAGGGTTGGCGGATTCAGCAAAATCTCACCAAGGAGGGTGGGGAGGGGGGGGGGGGTCCATAAAAATGTCACGCCAACTTTTGATTTCAAATTGCCGGCCTTCAGAAAGCGGAAGAGCTAGAAAGAAAAGTCTTCAAAATTACGTTTGGAGAGGTGGGGCAGGGGAGGTTTCCACCAGAACTCACCAAGAGGGAGGGGGATGGCCGGAAATTTAAGGAAAAACACCTCACGTAATTAATAGACGCCCCCTAAAGGAAACTGTGTTTACTAGTTGATGAGACATTTTCGGTCGCAGCACGGATTCACTAGTCGGCGAAGAATACGTAAATGGTTCCAATTATCGATGTAACGTTCTGAAGCTAGATGTTCGATTATGCGTAGTGTTAATACTGTCTGAAATACTTGGGAACAAACTTTAATTTTTTTATTTTGTGGCTGAACCAAACGTGACAGATTGATAGTGTTGCGAGTGAATGAGCGCGGGGTGGCAC
Source organism: Vandiemenella viatica (assembly GCA_031002005.1). Lineage (NCBI taxonomy): Eukaryota > Metazoa > Arthropoda > Insecta > Orthoptera > Morabidae > Vandiemenella > Vandiemenella viatica. Next base: position 201,075,084 of record JARYHS010013630.1, on the reverse strand, counting down.
TGGAGCGTGTCAGTGAGGTTGTACGCGCTGCCGCTGGGCGGCGGGCCAGTCGCCTGGGGGGACCTCGTCAGCCACCGGCTGCGGCAGGGTCCATCAGTCGCCGGAGATGTGTCCGTACGTGAGGGTCGGTGCCGTGTGACCGGGTGCTGCTCTGCCGCCATGCTGTATGTGCTGCCGCCCCCGCCGTGGGCCGCCGGCGGGCTCTGCGCCTCGGGCCCCCGGCCCCCACACCGCCGCCGGCGTCTCCAGAGGCCGTTGTCCGCCGCCCCCAGCACCAGTTCTTCACCGGTCAGTGTCACTTTAAAATCTCTTCATTCCAGCGAGCAGAGGGGTAACCCCAGGGGCAGGACATTGTGTGATTATTCTACTATTCAGATCGTTTGATCTTCGTAGTAAGAGAATTTCGTTTCTCTGGAAGTGATATTGCTGTGACTAATTCATCTGATAAATTTTCCTTTGGACGGATTGGGCTCTTCAACATCTAACGCTGTGGATACAGTTTTCAATGACGAGTAAATCTTAGCCAAACAGAGGCTGTTCATATCAGTGAATCACTCGAAGTGTATGTGTTTATTCTTTCCTCGTCATTTTGTAAAAAGGAAGTCATCAAACTATGCCCACTTTCCGTTTTAGTTGCTGACCTCAGGTACGGTTGGTGATCTCAGCAATAAATCCGGCTTCTGTCCCTCTCATTGCAGTAGCCTCCAGTTGGAAGAAACCGGACTTACGTTGCGTATACATCAGAACTGTACTTCAAAGCTAATTAAAAACAGACGCTGGTTACCGAAGTACGCAAACACGTTTTGCTTACAATTATCGAACTGTTACTACCCCTTTTCAGCCAAATAGATATTAAACCCTATAAAATCACCTAATTGCACTCTGCCTGGATATCTTACCTATAAAATGTAGACGTGTGTAAATTCTATTTTTTCCCATAATATCAGTTCCAGTTAACTATGGCAATAAAAAGGCTTCTTACAGGCTCACCATGTATGAAAATTTTAGACTTGCTTTATACAACTAATTTTTTCTGCCCCTTTACACATGTAAAGATGATTTTTTTTTCACACGTGGATTTAATATTGCACAAAAATGTTTACGACCTTGACAGCTAAAGTCTTTCTGTCTATGGAGTGACCAGAATATGCGCAAGAACCATATTGGCGAATTAATTTGTGATTTCCGTGTAAGGTGGTACTGATAAATCGTCTCCGGATAGAATGGACCATTCTAATGTCGGTTTGACATTTATTTAATATCTTGTTATAAATGTTGTGATTTTCTTTGTGTATTTTATGAGTAATGAGAAAGTAGTAAGCGCAGCTGGTGAAGCCTCTCCTGCAAACGAGGAACAAAACAATCGCTTATATGTTATATGTGAAGGTCTGATTCCTGCGGAATTTTTTCTACTTAAATTAGCTACACTCGGAAAAATCTTTCCAAACTCCAGTAATACAAGTGTGTGCTTCTTGTATTAACGATTCACTCGTTAAAAACTGTTCAGTCCTTTCTTGGAAACGTTTCTGCGCATAATTACAAATATTCAGAATGTAAAACCCTAAAATAATTCGGCTTATGTTGGTAGGCGAAAAAACAAAATAAACAATATTAAAGCACTTAAAAATATTTTTGGCATCTTCATTAACCTTTTTATATTTAAATTTTTTAATGGGAAGCCACATTTTCGTTGGACCATAAAAAAGAATTCGAAACAATGTAACTTTGACTATAGGATTACATAGCGAGAGAATTTTGGATTGTATTATTTTGTGAACCATTTAAATAGATGTTACATAATCCAGCAGTGTATTCAACTATCTCTGAGTGGCCGGCGAAAAGCACACAAATTAATTAGCGCACAGGGAAGAATGCACTCCAGTTAGGTCTCTTGGAGTTTCTACAATTCTGTACCTTACTGGAAGGTCGGTGTCGCCAGAAAAATTTCATAGTTACGCCCTAAAGCTTCCTGGATGTAATAATGTTCCGGAAGTAATTTAGGAAATTTCTAGAATTTAATAACGCATTTTTATAACGGATTCCCAACACACTTTTTTTCAGGCATTGTACTGGATAAATAATTCGCAGACACGTAGGTTACAATGGTTAGGCTTGTTTAAAATCTGCTCGAGTTGCTCTCCGTCAATATTTCTTTGTTTACATATTTACAGTCGGTATCTTTGTTTACATTGTTTTAAGAAAGAAGAACAAGCCCAGCTTTCAAATAAGACCTAATGTCACCGTCTTCGTCACAATTTGTCTGTGTTCTTTCCAAACATTCATCTGATTTTACATAGGCGTTCTTTTCGCTTTTTACCGGTTAGATAAGCTCCAACGTAGTTTTCTGCTTCACTCTTGAAAAAGCGTACCATTTCTCTGATCGAGATTTCATATGCAGAGAACGTTGTTGGTTTTACTGTTTTAGCGCTCCTAGTGCGTTGTTACCTGCCTTTTTCTTACAGGTTTAATTCCTCACAGGCTTCACAAGGGAGGCGGACTGCGGTGGGTCTCATGGACCCTTCTCAGCCTTTCTAAATAGTATGGAGAACGGGAAGGAGTTCGGTCATTACCTTTAAAACGAACCATCCCCAGCATTTGCCTGAAGCGATTTCAGAAAACCATGGAAAACGGAAGTCAGGATTGCAGTCTGGAGAGCGATATCGCCTGCCTGCTGCCGTAATCAGTTTTCAGTATGGCTAAAGCAGCAGACGTCCTAATCTGCAGTCTAATTTCTTCGCTTTCACGGTACCCAAAAGTCAACAACCCTCCTGCAGTTTTCTCCACTGATACTTTTCCAAGTGGAAGTAGCATCAAATAATTTCCACTGATAGGAAAATTTCTCCATATACATATATTGTACTTCTTTCAGAAACAGTGTTGATTTTTCTTGTTTTCCATTCTGGAAATATGTGCAAGATATGATGAGAAAAGCGAGTACATGTTGATTTTTTCTTGTTTAGTAACAGGGCAAACGCAGTTATTAAATGTTCAATCTATGAAAAAAATCTTGTCTTGAGGAATACTCTGACTTTTAAGAATTGTAATTCGCTCTACTAAGCTGACATATTTTTTTCCCTCCTAGTTCTCCTGTGTAAATTTTAGAAATAGACGTGTCTTATTCGTGGGCTCTCTTCTTAGAATGATCCATTCTCTTCGCAGCTTCTAAACGAATTATGTCCGTGCTTCTCACGAATGTTCAGAAGCATCCAAAACTTCACAATGTTTCGTCTTAATCATGTCACGACATCTTGAGTTGGTGTTTGCATTCCTTATTACTTCTTTCTTCTTTCTGTGGACTTCGTTCACAGGAACGGTGTATACCAGTTTGCCGAGTGCTCCAGAAGATATGGGGTAGGTAGGGTGATCTCAAAGCTTGCCACTTGATTTCAAGATATGCGCTGGGAAGGCGCCTGCCTAATTAAATAAGTGTGTTTCATATTGCTTGAACAATATTACTGTTGTTTAACAGAACCTAAATATCATTGTTCGACCACTAAAATTCCTCCTTTAACGTAATTGTAATAGCTAAACGATATTGTGGTTTGCTTTAAAAAATATGAAGTGGATAAAATTCGTTGGTTATCCATAATTCAGTTTTGTGCTGAAGATGTCTGTCTACCACTAATATGAACGAAAAAATTTAAGTTATTCATTCATAACTGGTGAGTCATGCAAATATATGAGAGACAAATGGATGAGAGTGCGCTATTTGGTACAGGAAGTAACATCACTACAGCGTATGAAAGTCTTTATTACGTTATGGTTGCAGATACAATACGAAGTCGACGAGGCGCAAAACCAGAAGAATAAGAGAGAGAGAGAAAAAAAAATAATCTAGTTCCGATCAGTCAAGGATGTAGACGATGTTGAATAAGGTATCAACGAAGCGTCATTTATGTTTTTTGTAATAAACCACCATCGTATTGTCTCGTTACAAACTCCTTCCACCATCCAGTAACTATTTGGCTGTAGATCAGATAAAGTGTCTCAAACGAGTAGTGTGTAAAATCCATGACTGGAGATAAATGACATTTATTAAAAATTAATTAGTTGTACGCAAACGATTGACTGCCAATCGTACCGGTTCCGGAGATGACATGATAAGTAAAATTTTTGTTATCCTTTCCCCCCCACCCCTCCCCTAGATCCTCAAGAAGAGCACCACGTGAACTGTTCTTTGTCACAAGACAGCCGCAGACAGTGAAGCTTTGCAAAGTTGCATGTTTATTAATTAATTTGATGTAATTCCTGAACTCCCATATTTCTAAAGAAAATTGTGAACCTAGTTTACTTATATTGTATTTTACTGTTAATATCTCAGTTACAGTATATCAAAGGTCGTTTTCTTTCAGGAGAGGGTGTTGCCATGTTGTGCTGCGGCCTTCGTTAGACGCCTGTTCTTAATGACGCTGTGTTAATATGGAGCATTGCCCATTCTGTTCTTGACTGCTGTTTGTAGTCCTGTCACCTGATCAAACACTCCCTGTTCGCAATCTTTTATTTTTAGCCAATATGCTGTATTTTTTGCTACCGAAAATTGAGACGATGCATAGTTAATTTAAACGTTTAAACTAAATATCTGTCATATTTAAATCTATGTTACGTAACTTATATTATTTCCACCTGTCAGTTGTACGTTGAAAATCTTGCAATCGATGTTTCACGTGCTTCCTAATGTCCGATTGGCTTGAAACATTTTCGTTCGCGGTCACAGTACAATAATCAATAATTATTATTTTTTATTAATTAATGCCAGTTTAGTGAGTTAAATTGCTTATCTCAATCAAAATATTTACCAGGGTAACAAAATCTAATCCTATTTATACCTCCTTGGGAGTGTGTACGTTAATGATAAAAAAAAAAAAAAAAAAAAAGACCGGTTAATCTGGCCCACAGCTGACAACACAGCGGATAAGACAACAATCTAATGAGAGGAGATACGTTCTATGTAAGAGTTGCCAAGAAAATAAAAGTGATTTCTGATTATGTGGTCCAGGCGGAGGCCTCATGGGGGTATAGGCTAGGCTAGGTTGCCTGAAAAGTATCCTTGATACCCGACACCAGTCCGCCTGCTGGGCTTCACCCATGTGAAGTGAATCGTTTGTAGACCTTCGACAGTGGTTGACGCCTACGTTGGAGGATGCTATAATTGCTGGGTAATTTGCTCGGAAGTAATTCTGCTGCTCAGTTAGTCATTGTTAACTTGCTGACTTGCTTTGGACAGAAGAGCTGATTACAGAACTTGTTGATAGCTGTGCTGAATGTTGCAACGTCGGCTCTGATCTGCGTTGCCGTTGAGTATGATGTGCGCGGTCTTGTTCCATGCGTCCGTCACGTCTGTAAACGTTCGGCGGCGGCTCTTGTTATACGAACGTGTTTTTTTATTATTATTATTTTTAAAAAAGTATATTTTCGGATTGGATTTATGAATTTTATTTAATTCCTGTTTTCCTCAGTATATCACATTAGGAAGCAAACCAGTCGCCAAAAGCTGCCCCTTATGTTAACGGCCCTTAGCAGTCCATTTTAGTTGTTATTCCTGTCCACATGAGATAGATTTTCGATCTTGACTATAGATTGCTGAAAATCAGTACTAAAACGAATCGCAATCGCGAATTATCAAGCCAGGCTCAGATGTTGTAGACCATCCTAGAGTCAGCTTTGTATTTGACAAATAATTAAGTTTTTGTGTCAACTGAAAATTCCGCTATCAGATTCGTGTATATGTTGTTGTTTTTTTAACACTGTAATTCCGCCCCCAGTTCGATGCTATTCTCTGATGTGCTGTAATTGATTTATACATTTCAGATCTATAGTTTAAAAATTTTAAATCGATTCATAGACATATAACTTCGACATCTAGCGCCTGCTTCTTTAATTCTGAACAACTTTATTAAACGAAACAAAAAAAGTAGTCTACTTAAATAGTACTTTAAAAAGGCATGTAAATAAAAAATTTAAATATATACAAAACCGTATGCTAAAGTAAGTAAATGCCGGTGTCATTGTTAGCCTGAATACAGTTCGGCCGCAGTAGACGTTCGGGCCTGAAACCCGACAGGACGCTAGTTCGATCCACGGTTCGGCCATCCAGTTTCGGTTTTCCATGGACTCCCGAAATAATCACATGTTTCTGAATGCTGGAATGGTTTCTATAAAAGGCCTTGGACGATTTCTAACCAATTTCTTGTCCAAATGGTCTCGCAGCCCTAATGACCACGACGTCGACGAACCGTACAGCAGTGATATAAATTAAGAACTGGCATATAAACGGCAGTATTTGAATTGGTTTAAAAATTGCAGACTGGAAAAACTTGCTTTATGTATTGAAGTATATTAGAACTTATCGAAAATAAAAGTTTTACCCGGTTAAGAGACCGCGTGTGTGAAGTTAATAATACTATTTGTGTAATTGCGATTAGTTCTGTTCGCAATAATATATCAGAGAGTTGCTGGAAATCTTACTGAAAACATTCAGCAGACTCGAAACGTGGAGTCATTGACCTATCAGAAGTGAAATTTTTCTCGAATGCCTTATAAATATAAGTAAAACTCGTGTGATCCTTGATTAGAGTTGCAAACTTTATTCAAATATTTTAAGCGAATGCTTTTATGTGCTTTTATTCCTTTTCGGATGCAGTAACATCACACTGCTGCTGAAGCGGTTTATAATTTTTCAATTGCTAAGATTCATTCCTGCCCATCCCCAAATCCAAAGTCGTCGCCATTAGTGTTCTGCCCTAGGGCAGATTTTTACATGGCAGCTCCCCATGCTCAACTGTCTTCTGTCCTCCTGTTCATGTCCATGCAGTTTCAGTTTCCTTTGATATTATCTGTGATCTTTTCCCTCCTTCTTCCTCTCACTCTCCTCCTACAAACTAGTCCTTCCAAGGCGTTTTCTTAACAAGCACTCTCAACAAGTGTTCCATCCAATTCTTCTTGCCTTCTGTTATAACTTGGAGTAGTTTCCTCCTCCCACCAACCCTTTCCACCACTTCAACATTATTCATTTTTTCCATCGAGTTTATCGTCTCATTTCTCCTTCACATCTACATCTGAAACTCTTCGAACTGTTTTTCATCGTCTCTTCTCAGTATTCACGTATCTGCCCCAGAAAGTTCCACACTCCATACGAAACATTTGCCAAGTCTTTTCCTCAGTTGTTTATCTACTTTCTTCTCGTTAGCATTGCAGGGTCTGATTTACTGGACTTCTATTTATGCCGATCTTGTGCATCTTCAGGTGAGGCACTGACGGGTAGCATGTCCTCCCGCAAGGTATCCATCCATAGTTTCCTGGGTCGCTCTCGTATTTTTCGGCCCTCCGGATTTCTACATCTACATCTATACTCTGCAGTTCACAATTACTGTGGGTGGCAGAGGGTGCTAAGCACCAATCCTAATTCAGTGCATTCCAATCCCGAACAGAACGAGGAAAGAAAGAATACATAAACTTATCAGTACGGCATCTTATTTCTCGAATCTTATCCCTCCTGTCATTGCGACCTAAATAGGTTGGCGGAAGAAGTATTTCGTTGCACTCGTAAATTAAAGATTTTCGCATATTCTCCAACAAATTCAAACGAAAACGACGTCGTCTGTCCGCCAAATAATCCCAGCCCAACCCACGTATCAGCTCTGTGACACATACATAAGGACTGTAATTAGCGGTCACGAAACGAGCAGCTCTCCTCTGAACCTTCTCCAACGTATCAATCAATCCCTTGCGATACGGATCCCAAATTGCACAACAGTATTCCAAATGCGGACGAACTAGTGTTTTGTACGCAATTTCCTTTGTATGAGCATTACAAATTCTCAAAATACGACCTATAAAATGTAGTTTAGAATTAGCTTTACCTACGACTGAAGTTATGTGCAAGTCCCATTTCATGTTGCTTTGTACTGTTACGCCTAGATACTTCAGGGAGTCTACCGTGTCAACAACTGAATTGTTAACTTTGTAATCGTGAGAAAACGGGGTCTTTTTATTACTTATTTGCATTGCCTTGCACTTTTTGCAGTTAAGTGTAAGCTGCCATTTACGGCACCATTCCGAAATAACATCCAGATCGCGCTGAATTTCTAAGCAATCGTCAGAACACCTCATTTCCCTATTAATAAGTGCATCATCAGCAAAAAATCGCATCCTGCAATTAACGTTGTCACCGAGATCGTTTATAAAAATTACATGTGTAATTTATATCGAATGTTGTTCTCTCAACTGAAGTGTTGTTGCTGCACAGTACATGGCTGTACCATCGTAGACGACCCTTCCGCTTTTTCTCAAAGATATACGCACCAAATGCTGCTGCTCTAACGTTCTCACAACTGATGCGGTCCAATCTAATGAGTCCTTGCAGTCATCTAATCATCTTTATTTCCGCGACATGTAGCTGTTATTCATATCTTTTCGTGACTGGCCAACATTCGGTTCAGTACAGTGCCACTGGTCAAAAGATAGTTCTGTAAATCTTAGATTTAAAGTTCAGTGGTACCTTCCGGTGGTCGAAAAGGACTCCTGTGACCTGACGCCACTTCTTCCAGGCTGTAGTGACCCTGTTGCGAACGTCTGTCACTTCTGACCATCTGAACAGATTAGTTTTCCCAGATATTTAAAGTAGGATGACTTACAGAGTTCAATGCCGTCGATGTTAGCAGACCTATCACTTGGAATTCCACGCTTCATGTACTCGCTTTTCCGTACATTAAGTCGCATGCCGTGTTTGTCGAGGGAAGTTTTTCTTCGTTGGATGTCTTAAGAGGCATTTAGGCGATCGTGAATCGTGATACGTAGCGTCAGCATAGAGGAACGTCTTGGGGTATGGAGTGAGTAGTTCTGCAGCAATGGTGTCAAGACAGAGGATAAACAGGACTGGGGACAAAACTGATCCCCAATGAACATCAACTCTGATGAGAAAAGTCAGAATTTCCGACAGAAAATTGAAAATAGCTGATGACGTTCCACTATTGTAGTTGGATCCATGTAACATAAACCTCTGGTATGCTGTCTCAGTGCGTACCCGATTATATCACGAGGTATCCTATCGAAGGCCTTTTAAAGATCCAAACATCTATGTGTAGTGGTTTTCTCTTTTAAAAGGTGCCTTTCCATGAAAAGAAATGTGGCGTGAATAGCATCAATCGTCCCTGTGCCTTTAATGAAACCTCACTGATTTGGGGCAATCTTAACTATGCTTCGAAGGCGTGCATCCACAAAGCGCTAAAAAAATCTTCATTGTATGGCAAAGCAGGCGAATCGGTCGATGGTTGGAGCAGTCTAGCAGAGCACGCTTTCTTTCTTTTCCAAGGGCTATTGAAACACTAGGGAGACAGGTACAAGGAGTTTCGTCTTGTTCTATGACCTTGTTAAAGCGATCTGCCAGGAACTAAGTTGCCTGTGATCCAAGCACCTTCCATATCTCCGATGGAATATCATCTGGTCCAGTCGCCTTTCCATTTTTCATTTTCTTTAAGGTGGTCTCTGCTTCAACAGCCGTGATGGCTGTAGGTGGGCCATACACAGGATCTGGATGTGGCATTGGAGGAAATTCTTGCTGCTGAGATTTTCAAAATGTTGCTTCCATCGGCAGAGAAACTCGGTCAGTTTCTAGTTTTCATCATTAATGGTCATAGCAATCCAAACATCTTGAGTGGAACGGCGGCTAGTCACGAGTCTTCGCTAGCTGGTTGATGTTTCTTGCTCCTTCTTAATGGTCTTGTTTTGCCTTCGCCAATTCTCGTTTAGCCACTGACTTCAGTTGTCTATATTTCTGTCTATCGGAATCAAGTTCCGATTTTAACCAGGTTTTTTATGCTAACCTATTTGTTGATGAAACGACATGCAGGTTTCATTGAGCCCACGATATTTGTGGCACAGGTCTTAATATGTTTGGTGATTGATGTACAGACTTCGTCAAATTGGTGTCAAATGTTTTTAGGGAGCCTGTAGATGCTTTCAGTTGGATGTAATGCTGCTTTAATTTTTACCATTTAATTTGCTCCGATGTAGACTTTGTTTTTCTTGTAAGAGTTGTAAGCAAATCATGAAATTGAGGAGGAGCAGCAGATGATGTTGGAGTGCGATGTTGTCCGATGGTACAACTTCTGCATCAGTTACAAACTTAAAATCACTCCTTCGAATTAACCAATAAACAATCTGCGTATTCATTCCTCTGCCAAAGGTAATGAGGTGCGATGGACGTTTGCTACAAAAGGTGTTAACCACAGTTAAGACCAATGCGTCAGCATATTACAGGATTCTGTTCCCATCCTCATTTCGCTCTCCAAAATCCTGCCCACCATGTACCCTAGCAAAACTGTTTATTCTTTCCAACGCGTCCATTCAGGTCGCCACCTATGAAGTGTAGATTATTTTTTTTAACAGATTACAGGGAGGTTTCAAGGTTGTTCCAAAAATTCTCCTTTAGATCATCCGAGCACCAAGTTTGTGGAGTATAGCTGGGAACTGTGGGTAACAGTCCTCTTTTTCCGTCTAAGTATTTCCCAATAATCTCTTCTAGGTATAAATTGAAAAATAATGGAGAAATCAAAAGTATATACCAAACATTTTTTTTTTTTTAATGCAGACTGACTATGTGGCTACCATAGTTCAATTAATGATGCTGTACGTGACGAACAATCATACTTGAGGGGACTTGTGTTAGCCGCTGCAGCTCGGGGCTGGCGCCATCATGTGACGAGGGTATAATCAGAGGAAGCTCTCTCCTGTGCAAACACGGCAAGTTATCTTCCGAACGGAGACGTTGAGCACAGCGGCTCTTGTTAGTGCGGAGGTCGGGACTGTGCCTTGACCCGCTTGTGGGAGACGGAGAAAGTGGCCGGCCAACTGGGGGCACCCACACAGCGGCTTTCATCCGCAAAAAGCGATCGCTCCACCGCTTCTGACGGAGCAATTGTACCACGCGGATTCTTTTCTATTCTGCTTTCGCGTGGTTGCCGGAATTCAGTTTTCCGTCAGTATCTATGTAAGTGTAATATTATAAGGTCCTAAGTTTTGCTCGTGACAGTAACGCTCAGTGATAGAAGCATAATTCATAGTACTTTCATTTAGCTAAATCTGTTATTAGACCGTAAGAAGCATAATTCATAGTACTTTCATTTAGCTAAATCTGTTATTAGACCGTAAGAGCGGTAGAGTGGTCTGATATTTTAGTGGTTAAACCTGACTGGAGATCGAAAGGTCGCCGGTTCGAATTCCTGTCTTGACTGATTTTCAAAGAAGTTTAACCCGTCCTTCACCTCTGGCACTGCTTACTGTGTATTGTGAAGTACACCAGGATGCTTCCGTAGTTTGGATTTAGTGTTGAACTGAGGGTCTCCTTTACCCTGTAGGATTAGCGGGTTATGTTAGGTAAGGAGGAAAGGAACTGGACATCCTATCTCTACAACCATGCTAAGTGTGCCTCCTTTGTTAGGGTCCAACCAAACTTGGGGTTGACGACCAATCTTGATACTACGGTATCCGTTTGGTGCCGCGACAGTCAGTTAACTGGTGTTCCGGTTACATGTTGAGAACTCGCAAACTACCACGTACCTGTGCCCTCATAACGGCCAATAGTACCTTTCACGATTCAAGGCAAATAAGTTTCGAGAAGACTTCCTGAACGTTGTTCTGGAACACCATATTTAAACCGAAGAAAATACTAATGTTTGGAAGTGTGTACAACGCTTTAAATAATACTGATTTTTTCCGTTCAGTTTTTTGTTTTGTTTTTTTGTTTTAGTATTCCGTTAGGACTTGTGATGAAAAGAATAGTCTTGTAAGTCTCAGAAACAGTGCATATACGGGTGTGCTGATTGTAAGAATCTGTTTATAACTGACCAAACTTTACTTTTGTGCAAATTTGAAACCTTGAAGCTACCACTTAACACCGCGAGATAGAGCTGTGGCTGGGACGACCGTGGCACCATGATTAAGAAGAGAAACAGAACCTAGTATGATTAACCTACAAGCTCTAGCGAGGCCGTAGCCATCACGCTCGATTCTGCAAAGTGGCGGCCATATTACTAGCGCTAGCCAAATGCTCCCTCTTTATTTTAAGGAAGCTGGATTTCAAAATGCAAAAATGCGAACAAACGGATCAACGTTAGGAACCTCCGTAAACAGAGGAAAGTTAAACTGCGAAAGGTGAAGCCATCTTTTTTGTAGCCGGGTAGTCGTAATTTATCCTAAAAGTTGCGGGAAACGTATTTTTACTTTAATTGAGGTTACGTATTAAATGTTTGCTGCTTTGAGAGGATTTGTTGCAGTCGACTTGTTCTTGGCATACAAGCTAGTTTTGGCTATTAATGTGTGGACGGCTGCAAAGGATTTTTGTGGAAAGGTTTGATCATGAACCCGGACAGTGCGGAATGTGTCTCTTGCCCAAACCGCTGCCTAAATGCGTAAATACGTAAACCTTCATGTTTGAGTTTAATTATCCTATCAGTCATATGATTTTCATTGTATAAACTGTCAGTAGATACACATAACATTTGGCATATGTTGATCTAATTTTTTTGTAGAATAAAACCTAACTGAGTTAATACTACAGAATGTAATTTGAAACACCGAGAAATTTCGTTACTTATTAGAAATCGTTATCCGACTTCGGTTGTATGTAATAGAGTTTAGTGACCCATTGCGACAGACACAAGGCTTTTGTTTTTGATTGAATCCATTGATTATTTCAGCTAGGGCACAGTTTCTCTGAACGAAAAGTTTTTGATTTTTGAAATTTAATTTTGTAACAACATTCGCTCCAATTCCATTGAATTTCATTTCTAAATCTTTTGTCGTCGGTTTTTCCTCTTTTTAGAAGCAGCCAAAATAGAAATGATGGGGAGACTTGCCGGGAAAAGAAAAATTTCCTGTCGACTACCTACATCAATGTCGTTTGAAATCATTGTATAAATTTTGAGCTTTGTTTGTTTTGATTCCCAAGTGCTAAGTCTTTCGCACCGTGGGTAGTTTCTGTAAAATGTGATTTACACACATCCATATACTTTATATAATCCTTATAGACATCAGGTCAAAAACAAATGCTTTTAATTGGCATTTTAATTTTTAGGTTGCTCTGGGTTTATTATTTTCAAAATTCTTTGGTCTGAAAGGTTTCAGTATGTTAATTACGCCTGTGAACGCATAAAATCCAATAGTGATTCTCGATGGGACTATTTGTGGATTATACCTTTTTCTTGTGGGATACCTAGTTTACTAAAGTTTTATGTAATGTTAGTTTGAGATAGAAACCAGATTGATACAAGAAGAGCAATAACTTACACTCCTCAATGGCTCTCCTGTTCTTTGCCTGATTTGACCGTTTGATATATATCCTTCTGCTGATACAGTTTAAGAAATCTTTGACTACTACAGAATGAGAAGTCCATGAAACAGGTGTATTTAAGAGTGAACTGCTAAACTGCTGATTGATAATAAATAACATGGCCGTGTAAATCACCGGATTAGGTATCCGTTGAAACCGAGTTTCCGGTTGAAAGTGCGCCGTACGTAAGACGACGGATTATTTATAAACTTCAGTATTTTAACAGAAGCTGATATAAGGAAGAAAACATTCAGTGGGACAAAATTAAAAGAGCAGGAGCTGCGAAGTTACCATGTCTCGTGACCACAATACGTATTTCTTTCTGATCAGGAGGAATGCTCCGAATCCAACCTGTCAAACATTGCGAGCATATATATTATATATTAGACTGCTTGTTTTTTGCTTTACGTCTCTTTGACATAGAGGTCATTAGAGGCGGGAAAGAACTAGAGAAAAGGAACAGGAAGGAATTCGGCCATGGCATTTTGAAGGAAGCATCCAGGCATTCGCTTGAAGTGTTTGGGGGAAACCATGGAAAATCAAAATCTGGATGCCCGGACGGGGATTCGAACTGGTGTCCTCCCGAATGCGAGGCCAGAGCGTTGCCGCTCACCCACCACACTCGATTTAAACTGCTTAACGCTTCTCATGTGCAACTGAACCAAGTTAATAGCTTAGTGAGTGATGGTTTCAGTTATCGGGAGTAGAAGATTTGTTGTAAAGGGGAAAAGAAAGGAATAAAGGAAGTAGTGTAGAGGTCTTACTGTTCGGCTATAATCGATCTGGTGGCTCACATGGTTAAGGTTAGTGGAAGGTCTCCGGTTGGAATCCCGGTCTCGGCTAGGACTTTTACGGGCCTTGAAACTGATCTTCACCTCTGTCAAAACTTTACTTTGTTCATGTGAAGTACGCTTCATGGTTTGGATTCCACGTAAAACTGTAAGTCTTCTATACCCAATAGGAATATCTGGTTAGGTTACGGTAGCCATGACAGAGGTGTAAGCGCGGCAAATCGAAACGCGGTCGAACCCTTTCGGGATATGACACCCAGTAATGTCATAAGGATTTATCTTATTTTAGTAATCGATTGGAAGAAGTTCTACGGCGATTAGATTAGCAAATAAAAGCAGCTGGATTCATCACGACGGATTTTATTAGTTTTTTGGCATGTTCAGCTCTCTTGTTGTTTAGGTAACGGATTCAGGCAAACTATTTACGGCTGCTTAAGCACACCTTCACTATTGAGGAGACTTGCCGCTTGTGCTCATATATGTCTGTTAGTGGTTGCCCCTTAGTGTTTCGTGGTGAGTGACTGGCCTGGGCAATGCTTGGTGCGTGGACGCAGGGCAGCGAGAGTGCTGACCGTTGACCGGTGACGTGACGTGACGTGACGCGATGGCCGACCTTACTGCCCTCCGCGGAATGCAGACCACTGCATGTAATACAAACTACTAATGATAATTATTACCACTTACTACCATCTAACCACCTTAATTCATTTTACACCCACTTTTGTTCTCCATATCATACGTATATATAGATCTACTTGGTCGAAAATTTAAGGGGAAAAATTCTTTTACAAGGTAAATAGCAAATGGTCTTTGAATTTGGTCATTAAAAATTGGAATTTTGCAAAGTAATTTTTATTTGAGGACTTTGTTTATAAAAGCTGCAAAAATTTAATGATAATGATTTCCATTATTTTGGGTTTATATTATTAAACATAGATTATCACTCTGATATCCAAGTGTTTATGACTGTTTGAAAAATATATTTGAAAGTATATGTATTGTGATAGCATTATAAGTGTATAAATAGACTTAACTCAATCAATATACATGTTTTCGTTCTAAATACAATTTTAGAGCACTTTCCTTCTTTGATTAGGAAACCATCTGAAGATGATGTCAGTACATATTGTATAATATAGCTTTATATATTACATTACCTTTTGTTTACTAATCAGTATTTCCGATAATAATCTTGCTGACAACGTAACAGTACCAAGTCGCACCACATGTTTCAACCAGCCAGCTAACTTTAATGGTAGTTGAAGATATTGGCGAAGAAACACGTGGAAAATATTTGCCGCGTATTATACCGGCATATAAATCAGTTGATGGAGACGAACTGAAATCGTCCTCAGTGACGATTCGATCATGTTCACTGGTTTTTATCGATATACGACTCGCCCCGTTGGCCCAGTTAGCTGTCGTTAGGGAGCGTCCATAAACCACGTAGCTCCATTTTGGCCTTCTGTGAACCCTCCTCCCACCACGTAGCCCGACGTGGCTTTTGTCTCTAACCCCCCACCTAGAACGTAGCTTTTTTCCTTTTGATTCCAGAAGACATTTTGTGCTGTTTCATCTTGTTGGACTGTTGTAAATTACATACGGAGATAATTAAGTGAAGGAAAATAAATATTCACATGCTGTTGTGTGTTCTGTACCTCATTTTAATTGTGAAAAATGATATGAATGGAAAGCTACGTGGCCTGGCTCTGAAGCCAATCCCCCCCCCCCCCCCCCAACTTTTCCTTGACCGAGCAACGTAGTTTATGGACGCTCCATTACCGTGATGGTGTCCTGCGCGTGACATGGTATTAGTTGGTTATAATCTTGGTGGTGGAAGAAATTTTTTACCGTCGAAACTAGGCCTGCAGAGTAGTAAGGTAATGGGTTCACAATTCTTAATCACCGTATTGAACACTGGGTTAAACTGCGAACTTCTCCTCACTATTTATAGCGTAAGGGCATATGACACTGTTGACGGAGAGTAGTCGGTCGGATGGGGACTTGGCTCCCATGGTGTCTGAATGAGATGGCACCACGTTTCACCCTCTCCGTTCCTACAGAGATAATCATCATCTTGATCAGTATATGAATAATTTTAATGCAATAAAAATGTCAAGGATGTCTGAGATCATTATCCAGTATTCGTGGGTATGTCGTTTCGTAACAGCTGTTACTTTTAAGAGCAAAAAACATGCCATATGTTGGCAATGATAACTGGTTTTATCCCAGGCGATCAAGTTACGGATTACACTTGTTTTTCATGGCGTTGCTAACTGCGAAAATACTTTCCGCTTTTCTCTGTTCTGCGTTATGGTTCACCGTGATGGTACCATGTCAATCTTTACTGTATCTTGCCATCTTGTTCTCTGTTTTCCCCTTCGTCTCATTTCTTCAGCATGTATTCATTAGTTGTTAGTTTTCCCCATATGTTATCAGTTCTTCTAGTGACTTATATTATCCACTTCCATTGAAATAACTTGAACTGAAGCGTGATCAGTACACGAGGATAAAACTAATAAACGAAATTTTCTTGATTAGCTAGAGCAGGGATGGCCAACCCAAATGATTCTGCGGTCCACTTTGGAAGTGCATCATAACTCCGCGGGCCGCTTATAAAATTATATACCTCCATATTACATTTAGAACCATTATAAACATTTTCTTATAGTGAAAAGTTGAAACATAAAGAGTTATTATTGTTGTGTTACTATTATTCTTACATGTAAACATAGATAATATAATAATCTTAATATATAAATAGACGTGTGTTTCCCTATATTTCACTCTTCAGCCACCACTACCTAGTGTTTGTGTGTGGAAGCAGCATTGAGTTTCCTATCGTGAACAACGTTGGCCGAATTCCGATAGCTGTGTGGGTGTCGGAGATATCTGGTTAAAAGTGGTCGATGCAGGGCTTTTTCATATTTCGACCAAAGACTTGTGTCTCCTTATACTTCTCTTTCCTACCACAACTACATAGGATAGACAATTGGTGTTCGTGTG
The DNA here is from genome assembly GCA_031002005.1 of Vandiemenella viatica. Classification (NCBI taxonomy): domain Eukaryota; kingdom Metazoa; phylum Arthropoda; class Insecta; order Orthoptera; family Morabidae; genus Vandiemenella; species Vandiemenella viatica. The sequence goes on along the minus strand of JARYHS010013630.1, from coordinate 201,057,960 downwards.
TGGTAGTAGCATCGAATCTCCCATCGTGCACTATGGTGATTAGCTGTCGGTAGCTATGGAGGTGTGGGAGATATGGTTGAAAGTTGTCGATCTGCGGCACTTTCATATTTCTACCAAAGACGTACGTGTCCCGGTGTATCACTTTTCAGCCAAAACTATCTAGCACACATCACTGGTGTTTGTGTGCGGTAGTTTCATAGAGTTACCCATCATGCACAACGTTGGCCGAATTTCGGTAGCTGTGGGGATGTGGGAGGTATGGCGTTTGAAAGTGGCCGATGAAGAATGTTTTCGTTTTTCGACCAAAGGCATGTGTGCCCGTATATTTAATTTTGCTGCCTCAACTACATAGCGCAGACCACTGGTGATTGTGTGTGGTAGTGGCCTCCGGTCTACTATCGTGCTCTATGGTGGTTAGACGCCGATAGCTATTAGGGTGTGGTAGATATGGTGGTTGAAAATGGTCGACGGAGGACAATTTCACATTTTGACCAAAGACATGTGTCCCCCTATATTTCACTTGCAGCCATAAATACCCTGCGCAGGTCACTAATGTTTCTGTGTGGCATTAGCCCCGAGTCTCCCATCGTGCACTATGGTGGTCATTCAAAATTCTTTACAATCACGAACGAAGTCGTGGGCACCAGCTACTAAACATACATTTTAAAGAGATACATAACACTAAAAATGATATATAAAAAATATATAAATATAAATGAAATAAATTTTGAAAATATGGGTGCACAAATAATGTATTTTTTAAAACATTGGTTTTCACTGCTTCGGTCATTATAAAATAAACATATTTTGTAAAAGTGTGATGAATCACGCGGGCCGCGGGTTGGCCACACCTGAGCTAGGGGTAATTCACGTTCCGTCAGTTTTTCACTTTCTAAAACTTTTTGCAGGCTTTCTTCATTCGTGCATCAATTTCTAATTGCAGCCTATTATTCAATAATAAGACCTGAACAATGATTATAATTGATGTGTGCTAAAATTGTACCCCTGATTCCTCTTGGACATGAGCTTGGATTTCATAAGAGAAAATGCAAGACCAGAGAGTGCACTCACCTCCTTTAAGTCTTTCAACATTTTCTCCTGACTTCATGTTAAAGATTTATCTTTTCCCCTAGAGTGACGATTTGTTTTACCTCACAATCTAGTTTCTTGGATTACGGAACGATGCTATATTAGTTGTTAATGCCTAGTATGCAGTCTATCCGTAGGTACACAGTGACGACACAGTGATCTCATGATTCACCACTCTTACTACCTGAACCCTTGAATCCATACGGTACGGAAGTGACAGCGAGCAGCGGAACTGCCATAACTTGCTCGCGTCAATACAGCCTGTCGGCAACTGGCTGGTAATAAACTTTCTAAACTGCGAAATCCGTTAGCCGCTGGCGTAAAAGTGAAACGCGAGCGCAGTGTGACTGCTCTGAAGAAACGTCCGGCGAGAGCCGAGTCCGGCCGCGCGAGTTACGCCAGAAGCTGCGTGTCGCACTCCACTAAATACGATAAGCAAAACAGTCCCAGTAAGCAGCAGACTCACCTGCTCGTTTTATATATTTCTAATGGATGCATCGGCATTCTGCAAAAGATTAGAACAAGCAGCAATTCTTAGTCCGTTCAAACAAGGTGGGGCCACGGCCGTTTCGCTGTACATATTTGCGGGACAGTTAGGATTCTGATGTCATAAGCAAATAGGCTGGTCTTGACCTACTCAACTGCAATACCATCAGCATCAAAAGCCAAAACAATTTCACGAATTACCATTACAACGCACCCCCCAAATCCACTAAGTACAGAATCCTTTTTAGTAGTAGTAAAGTCACATGAATTGCTGTTATTTTACTGTAGACTTCTATAGACATTTGTTGATAAGTTATTAAAATTACGCTTGTCCGAAATATTTTTCTGATTGTTATAGCTATTTCCGTTTGCCTTGTAGAAAAGTTCACATCCAGCAAACTGTGCAACAGATTCCGAGCTCCGGCAGTGTAATGGTTGGCCGTGCGGTTTTGTTTTTGTCCATTTTCCACTTATTACTGTTAAATTCACAGTGCACATCTTAATACAATGTACCGCAAATAGGGAGCCTTCGCTAAACGACGGATTCTTAAAAAGAAGATATTTACGTTCATAATTCAGAGCCCTTAAATTGAAGGTCTAAAATTTTCCTGATGCCTAACCTTTCAAACCAGTGCTCTGACAATTCGAACTGCTCGTACATTTCCATCGCGAAGTGAAAATAAAATTATTTGATTTATTTTTTCTTTTAAACTAGCAATAAAAGTTTAGGGTTGTTTAATAATTTCCATTCTGTATTGCAAAAATCCATGATACAAAAACCGTGGATACAGCCCTCAAATATGTTAGTATTGTATTATGAATATAAATATTAGTATTATAATGAATATAAATATTAATTACAAAAACTGAAGAATAAGTAACCGAAGTAACGTAATAGAAATACAATATTAACGGAATCGGTGAGGTGTAGTGCTTATTTGTGTTATAGCGCGATCTTTGGTGGGTATCTCGTAGTGTTCATATGAGATTAAATGTAATCTGTGGCGCCTATCTCTTCTCTGAAGGAACGTTTGGTTCTCCTTTCCTCATCCATGTAGAGTCGTTAGACCTTAAGTTTCCAAACTGTGAAAACCCCATCCAAATTTTTGCCTGATGCCTAGACTAAGGAACAGACAGATTAATTAATAATATAATAAATAGGTAGAAAAATGTGACAGCAAGGCAACAGTTTCTATCTCATTTTCTTCGGTTGTTAGACTGGAAGTGAGCATTAGAATCTTTACACGATTTAATTTTCTTCTGTACTCTGTGTCATAGGTCAAAGAAAAAGATTGACATGGTGACAAGAGGCAGTGTTAGATTTTCTTTTCATTTGTTACAACAGTGAACCTTGCAATGTTGGAACACCTTTTTTCGCCGTTATAGTAAGCATTCTAATCGATTATTTGCTGCTTCTTGCGCTTTCTTCTTGACAGGTAGATGACGCTATTTAGCCCGTAGTCCAGAGAAAGGTTATTCTGCTCTCTGTCGACTACACTTCAAAAAATGGGGAAAAGTATTAACAATCCTGCCTCTTGTTACACTCTTTCCCGATTCATCTGTAGTGAAGCCTGTCCCTTCTGTCGATACTGAAGGAAGCACGTCGATTTAATTCTCAGGATTCTTGCGCTATATCTGTCACCTGGTAACTGGCCCTGCCCCGTGGAACAGAGAAGTTTTTTTTTGTATATGCTGGTCTGTCGGTGCTTTCTTCCGTTTTGCTCTAGTTGAAACAATTGTACAACGTGATTGAAATCGTCTCAGGTCACTGTCGCATTATTATGCTTGTTGCGATGTGAAATTAATGGATTTTATACACAGAATTAAGATTGCATCGTTTGCAATTTATTTCCTTTTGTTTCCTCTGTCTAAAATCCTGTCATACCAACAACGACCGTGTCTGTAATAATCCTCGATTAAATTTGTTCCGAAATGTTTGCAGGTTCTTTTCTATTCAAGATCTATTAAATTTCCTATCCGCAAATATTATGTTCGAACTTCTCATTATGCAACTATTATTCTTTCCAAACTTAATCCGGTGCTAGATTAATCTTTCTTACTCGCCAGCTCTACCAACAATTCTCCTCTCTTCTTTTTCCAGGGATCCTATATTTTTAAACATATCGGAGCAAACAATCTTTATTAAACCTGCAATTCCTTTTCTCCTTAAACTTTTAATTTACTAATATTATGAACTGTTATATTACATCACGTGGTTGGGAGTATCGGCTGCTTGGCTGTAGATGAGGCCCCGTTACCTGGGTGCCCATTGTGTAGCGTGCGCTTGCCCGCCTTCATTCCCTTTCCCACTCATTGTTCCGATTCGGCCCCTACTCCCACACGTGCAACGGAACCGCGCCAGGAATGTCTTCCTGCTTCCTTTGCGAATCGCGAGTGAAGATGTTCGCTACTACCTCAGCTCTGTCGTAAAGTTTGCAGTGAACCATCCACGTTTCCGTCGGCGAGCTAATGCTTGTCACATCGTTTCGAATAGCAGAACAGCACTGCTGTGATGTCCGTGGTGTTATGAAAGGTTCTCTTTGTTTTGCTCAGCTGTTGGACGAAACAGATGGCGGGATATTCGTGAATCCAATGAATCAATAAGGTTGTCAGATTAATGAACACATTAATGTAATAATCAGCGGCGTGGGAGAAATTCACCTAATGAATTCCTACTTCGTTTAGCATTGTCAGTCTGTATATTTGTTGCCTGCTACGTCGAAACGATTTACATACAGGTTTGGAATCGCAAGTATGCCAAAAGAAGGTTTCATAAGAAATCCGTTTTGCATGTAAATTCAACAGGTTTATAAATGCGCCTTGTTTCGTAAATAACTATGTTTGGAAATAGTAGGGATGCGATGAATTATGATTACATCAAGTAATTTGTCTACTTAATAGTTTTGTTCAGTTTATATATTGTTATAGCTCCTGCAGAACCAAATGTTTGATGATTTTAACTTATGCTTGTTATTTTCTCGTGGTAGCAGTTTCCTTCCGTAGGACATAAGGTTTTCTGTATCGTAATGCACATGTAAATCCCTTAGTTCGAAATATATACTGACGTTTCCTGCAGATTACTAAAGAATGCCTCCCGAACGGCTTGTTTAGTTCCATATGGCTCAGTGAATTAGTTTTTCGTTTAATCATATCCCAATATGCTTCTTGTGCTGTTAAAATAATTTATTGTTGCTGAAGTTCAAGTGCATTTATTGAATATTTCTGATAATCAGTATAAAACACATTAAGGGCCGACCGAAGTAGGAGCCGGAATAACAGGAATGAATGCAGCATTCATTGAAGAGAACATTCCTGTTCTAGTTGATTTATTGGACAAAAACAAATATGGTCAGATTCGATGTGTTCTTCCCGAATACAAAACAAATCTTCAAGGGAATTCCCCAAAGTGAAAGTTCGAAAATATGGACTTAAAGAATGAGAAAAGAGAATTGAATAAATCCTCCAACGAGTAGCAAAGCGATTAACTACGATAAAAATGAAATTTCCGGTGAAAGCAAGTTTGCTTGGGTGCATTTTTTGAAAGAGTGTCATTGGCAGAGCTGTTAATTACCGTAGTGTTGTTCTTCTGTACCTTCTCCTTGCTTGTCCATTTCAACCTAATCGAATAAGTCGAACAAGTAAAAACGTGAAGCTGTTAGGTAGTTGGTAGTAATTTAGTACTTAGTAACAAAATCTTTAAGTAAAAAAAAAAAAAAAAAAAAAAAAAAATTGGTTACTTTATCGTATTGAAATGGAAGTTACAAATAGGGATTACTGACAACCATACAGATCTGTTGTAGGCCATATTCGTCAGTTGCTGATTAATAGATTTTTATAAATAAAAATTCTGTCTACAAGCAACTGTTGTGGTGAATGTAATTTATTCCCCAGACTCGTTTCACCCTTAAGCCGCGTTCCCACGATCTCTTGTAACGGAGGCGGGACGGGACGGGACTACATTAGCCGAAGTGTAGGGACGATCGTGCGCCGCAGGTTAGCCCTCGCTTACCTCGCCGCCACCTCCCCACCACGTTTCCTAGTGTCGTTTGTCACAGAGCACTTTACAGCAACAGAAGGAGTGCGCACCGCTGCTGCAAACCGATGATAACATCGCACCTCTACACACGCCTGTGGTGTTTACCGACACTGAGTGGGTAGCTGCGACTCATCTCCGCTAGCAGAGGCGGCCCTGTTCCCATGACGTGTTGAGTATTCGTCCCGTCCCGTTCCGCCTCCGTTACAAGAGATCGTGGGAACACGGCTTTAGGGTGTGGGGCATCACAGTCAATTACAACGACTGACGAAAACAGAGAGATAGTTTATCAGAGTAACACAGATACAATAACACAATCAAAAACGAAAACAGGTTGGAACTACAGCATTTACAATCATAACAACACGGTTAAGAAGTAAAGGATTGTATTTTTTTATGTTGCGGTTGAATATATTGCCAAATCTTTATTTAAGTCTGTAAAAGTGCGTTCCAGACCGCCATGTAATTATCTCCATACCTGCAAGTGCAATGGGTGTGTATATATATGTAGATAATGATTTGTATCTATTTAATCTTATATATATATAAAAATAGACGTGTTTTTTCCTATATTTCACTTTTCAGCCACCACTACCTTGCACAGATCACTGATGTTTGTTGGTGGAAGTAGCATGGAGTTTCCTGTCGTGCACAACGTTGGCAGAATGCCGATAGCTGTGGGGATGTGGGAGATATAATGATTAAAGTTGGTCAGTGCAGGGCGTTTTCATATTTCGACCAAAAATTCGTATCTCCGTATACTTCTCTTTCCTGCCACAACTACATAACATAGACCATTGGTATTTGTGTGTGGTAGTAGAATCGTCTTTCCTGTCGTGCACTATGGTTGTTAGATGTCGGTAGCTATGGGGGTGTGGGAGATATGGGGGTTGAAAGTGGTCGACCTGTGGCAATTTCATACTTCTGCCAAAGACAAAAGTGTCATGGTGTATCACTTTTCAGCGAAAACTATAGATCACAGATAACTGGTGTTTGTGTGTAGCAGTAGCACAGAGTCACCTTTCGATCACAACAGCGGCCGATTTTCAGAAACTGTGGTACTGTGGTAGATATGGTGGTTGTAAGTGGCCGACCAAGGATATTTTCGTATTTCGACTGTCTCCGCATATGTCACTTTTCTTCCACAACTACATAGCATAGAGCATTGGTGTTTGTGTTTGGTAGTAGAATCGTATCTCATGTAGTGCACTATGGTTGTTAGATGTCGGTAGCTATGGGGGTGTGGGAGATATGGGGGTTGAAAGTGATCGACCTGTGGCAATTTCATACTTCTGCCAAAGACAAAAGTGTCATGGTGTATCACTTTTCAGCGAAAACTATAGATCACAGATAACTGGCGTTTGTGTGTAGTAGTAGCACAGAGTCACCTTTCGATCACAACAGCGGCCGAATTTCAGAAACTGTGTTACTATGGTAGATATGGTGGTTGTAAGTGGCCGACCAAGGATATTTTTGAATTTCGACTGTCTCCACATATGTCACTTTTCTGCCACAACTACATAGCATAGAACATTGGTGTTTGTGTATGGTAGTAGAATCGTATCTCATGTAGTGCACTATGGTTGTTAGATGTCGGTAGCTATGGGGGTGTGGGAGATATGGGGGTTGAAAGTGATAGCCTGTGGCAATTTCATACTTCTGCCAAAGACAAAAGTGTCATGGTGTATCACTTTTCAGCGAAAACTATAGATCACAGATAACTGGTGTTTGTGTGTAGTAGTAGCACAGAGTCACCTTTCGATCACAACAGCGGCCGAATTTCAGAAACTGTGTTACTATGGTAGATATGGTGGTTGTAAGTGGCCGACCAAGGATATTTTCGTATTTCGACTGTCTCCGCATATGTCACTTTTCTGCCGCAACTACATAGCATAGAGCATTGGTGTTTGTGTTTGGTAGTAGAATCGTATCTCATGTAGTGCACTATGGTTGTTAGATGTCGGTAGCTATGGGGGTGTGGGAGATATGCGGGTTGAAAGTGATCGACCTGTGGCAATTTCATACTTCTGCCAAAGACAAAAGTGTCATGGTGTATCACTTTTCGGCGAAAACTATAGATCACAGATAACTGGCGTTTGTGTGTAGTAGTAGCACAGAGTCACCTTTCGGTCACAACAGCGGCCGAATTTCAGAAACTGTGTTACTGTGGTAGATATGGTGGTTGTAAGTGGCCGACCAAGGATATTTTCGTATTTCGACTGTCTCCGCATATGTCACTTTTCTGCCACAACTACATAGCATAGAGCATTGGTGTTTGTGTTTGGTAGTAGAATCGTATCTCATGTAGTGCACTATGGTTGTTAGATGTCGGTAGCTATGGGGGTGTGGGAGATATGGGGGTTGAAAGTGATCGACCTGTGGCAATTTCATACTTCTGCCAAAGACAAAAGTGTCATGGTGTATCACTTTTCAGCGAAAACTATAGATCACAGATAACTGGTGTTTGTGTGTAGCAGTAGCACAAAGTCACCTTTCGATCACAACAGCGGCCGATTTTCAGAAACTGTGGTACTGTGGTAGATATGGTGGTTGTAAGTGGCCGACCAAGGATATTTTCGTATTTCGACTGTCTCCGCATATGTCACTTTTCTTCCACAACTACATAGCATAGAGCATTGGTGTTTGTGTTTGGTAGTAGAATCGTATCTCATGTAGTGCACTATGGTTGTTAGATGTCGGTAGCTATGGGGGTGTGGGAGATATGGGGTTTGAAAGTGATCGACCTGTGGCAATTTCATACTTCTGCCAAAGACAAAAGTGTCATGGTGTATCACTTTTCAGTGAAAACTATAGATCACAGATAACTGGCGTTTGTGTGTAGTAGTAGCACAGAGTCACCTTTCGATCACAACAGCGGCCGAATTTCAGAAACTGTGTTACTATGGTAGATATGGTGGTTGTAAGTGGCCGACCAAGGATATTTTCGAATTTCGACTGTCTCCGCATATGTCACTTTGCTGCCACAACTACGTAGCATAGAACATTGGTGTTTGTGTATGGTAGTAGAATCGTATATCATGTAGTGCACTATGGTTGTTAGATGTCGGTAGCTATGGGGGTGTGGGAGATATGGGGGTTGAAAGTGATCGACCTGTGGCAATTTCATACTTCTGCCAAAGACAAAAGTGTCATGGTGTATCGCTTTTCAGCGAAAACTATAGATCACAGATAACTGGTGTTTGTGTGTAGTAGTAGCACAGAGTCACCTTTCGATCACAACAGCGGCCGATTTTCAGAAACTGTGGTACTGTGGTAGATATGGTGGTTGTAAGTGGCCGACCAAGGATATTTTCGTATTTCGACTGTCTCCGCATATGTCACTTTTCTGCCACAACTACATAGCATAGAGCATTGGTGTTTGTGTTTGGTAGTAGAATCGTATCTCATGTAGTGCACTATGGTTGTTAGATGTCGGTAGCTATGGGGGTGTGGGAGATATGGGGGTTGAAAGTGATTGACCTGTGGCAATTTCATACTTCTGCCAAAGACAAAAGTGTCATGGTGTATCACTTTTCAGCGAAAACTATAGATCACAGATAACTGACGTTTGTGTGTAGTAGTAGCACAGAGTCACCTTTCAATCACAACAGCGGCCGAATTTCAGAAACTGTGTTACTGTGGTAGATATGGTGGTTGTAAGTGGCCGACCAAGGATATTTTCGTATTTCGACTGTCTCCGCATATGTCACTTTTCTGCCACAACTACATAGCATAGAGCATTGGTGTTTGTGTTTGGTAGTAGAATCGTATCTCATGTAGTGCACTATGGTTGTTAGATGTCGGTAGCTATGGGGGTGTGGGAGATATGGGGGTTGAAAGTGATCGACCTGTGGCAATTTCATACTTCTGCCAAAGACAAAAGTGTCACGGTGTATCACTTTTCAGCGAAAACTATAGATCACAGATAACTGGCGTTTGTGTGTAGTAGTAGCACAGTCACCTTTCGATCACAACAGCGGCCGATTTTCAGAAACTGTGGTAGTGTGGTAGATATGGTGATTGTAAGTGGCCGACCAAGGATATTTTTGTATTTCGACTATCTCCGCATATGTCACTTTTCTGCCACAACTACATAGCATAGAGCATTGCTGTTTGTTTTTCGTAGTAGAATCGTATCTCATGTAGTGCACTATTGTTGTTAGATGTCGGTAGCTATGGGGGTGTGGGAGAAATGGGGGATAAAATGGTAGACCTGTGGCAATTTCATATTTCTGCCAAAGACGCATGTGTCACGTTGTATCACTTTTAAGTGAAAACTATCAATCGCAGATTACCGGCGTTTTTGTGTGGTAGTAACACAGAGTCACCCATCGATCACAACGTTGGCCGAAATTCGGTAACTGTGGGAGTGTGTGAGATATGGTGTTCGAAATTGGTCGATCATGAATATTTTCGTATTTCATCCAAAGACTTGTGTGTATCCGTAAATTTTACTTTGCTGCCGGAACTACATAGTGCAGAAGACTGGTATTTGTGTGTGGTAATAGTATCGAGTCTCCCATCGTGCATTATGGTGGTTAGATGTCTACAGCTGTCAATATGAATACTTTACAATCACGATCGAAGTTGTGGGTACCAGCTATTATATTATAAATGTGGAAGTAAGTTTCTGTGTTTTTGTTACGTTTTGACGACTAAATGGCTATATCAATATTGATGGAATTTAACAATGAAATAGTGTAGGAAGGACACAGGACATTTTTTCGGCATGAATAACAGTTTTAGTCACGAAATTTTTAGAACTTATCGAATGATGAAAGACAGACAGATTCGTGTGTTAGTCTGTAATGTTACGTTGGTTGCTCAGTCACGCAATCTGTTAGTGTTTGATTTATTAATAAATTTCGATAAGAAACAAAACTTATTATTTAGTATAGAAGTCAATTTGCTCTGCACTGTACTATTCATTTGTGTCTGTATAAAAGTTTCTGGCACCAATTTGTCTTCCTTTTTGACATGCCTTACGGACGTAAACCTGGCCTAAGGTGCAGGTCTAGAAGACAATGTGCTGCTATTAGATTATAAGATTCAGATGCTCATGTTGAATAAAGAAGAAAAAACCAAGCTGAAATAAGCTGCCATCAGTTAACCCCCCCCCTCCCCCCCCACACACACACACATCCCCGCACCTTCGCTTACTTTTCTGTTTTTAAATATGTTGTAAATTGATTCTCTTCATGAGACAGATTAGACTGATAGGATGATATAATGATGGCTTTCCATCATATTATGTCGACTCGGTGTTATTTGGGACAAATCTTACTGTTACTAACAGTTTTCTATATCCAATTCTGGCAATGAAACTCCAAGTCCACGCGTACGAAGTCGCGGGTAACAGCTAGTTTTGGAATAAAACCACATGGTCTCAAAGTCGATTACATTACAGGCACATCACACATTTCCTGCATTTCAGCAGTGTACTGCCGATGGAATTCATTTCTAATTGTAAAATTTCCCGTTGGCACATTCCGAATGTACTCCCCCTCGAACTGAATATCCATAGACACAATCATTAATAAATAATATGGTCACTTGCAACGCATTTGCATCATTTTTACTTTTTTTTTTACTTATTCTCAATAGCTTTTCACAATTCACAAACGATCACAAACACATTAACTGAAATTTGGACAAGACAACGAATTTCAAATTGTATGAAGGAAAGCAAACATAAACGTAAAACAAAATTCTTAGTGTTAAGGAAAACGATGAGTATGACGGTATTGTACACAAGGGGAAGTATGTTGAGAAATCTTATATATATATATAAAAATAGACGTGTTTTTTCCTATATTTCACTTTTCAGCCACCACTACCTAGCACAGATCACTGGTGTTTGTGTGTGGAAGTAGCATGGAGTTTCCTGTCGTGCACAACGTTGGCCGAATGCCGATAGCTGTGGGGATGTGGGAGATATAATGATTAAAGTTGGTCAGTGCAGGGCGTTTCATATTTCGACCAAAAATTCGTATCTCAGTATACTTCTCTTTCCTGCCACAACTACATTAACATAGACCTTTGGTGTTTGTGTGTGGTAGTAGAATCGTATTTCCTGTCGTGCACTATGGTTGATAAGATATCGGTAGCTATGGGGGGGTGGGAGATATGGGAGTTGAAAGTGGTCGACCTGTGGCAATTTCATACTCCTGCCAAAGACAAAAGTGTCATGGTGTATCACTTTTCAGCGAAAACTATAGATCACAGATAACTGGCGTTTGTGTGTAGTAGTAGCACAGAGTCACCTTTCGATCACAACAGCGGCCGAATTTCAGAAACTGTGCTACTGTGGTGGATATGGTGGTTGTAAGTGGCCAACCAAGGATATTTTCGTATTTCGACTGTCTCCGCATATGTCACTTTTCTGCCACAACTACATAGCATAGAGCATTGGTGTTTGTGTTTGGTAGTGGAATCGTATCTCATGTAGTGCACTATGGTTGTTAGATGTCGGTAGCTATGGGGGTGTGGGAGAAATGGGCGTTGGAAGTGGCAACCTGTGGCAATTTCATACTTCTGCCAAAGACAAAAGTGTCATGGTGTATCACTTTTCAGCGAAAACTACAGATCACAGATAACTGGCGTTTGTGTGAAGTAGTAGCACAGAGTCACCTTTCGATCACAACAGCGGCCCCGAATTGCAGAAACTGTGCTACTGTGGTAGATATGGTGGTTGTAAGTGGCCGACCAAGGACATTTTCGTATTTCGACTGTCTCCGCATATGTCACTTTTCTGCCACAACTACATAGCATAGAGCATTGGTGTTTGTGTTTGGTAGTAGAATCGTATCTCATGTAGTGCACTATGGTTGTTAGATTTCGGTAGCTATGGGGTGTGGGAGATATGGGGGTTGAAAGTGGTCGTCCTGCGGCAATTTCATATTTCTGCCAAAGACAAAAGTGTCATGGTGTATCACTTTTCAGCGAAAACTATCGATCACAGATCTCTGGCGTTTGTGTGTGGTAGTAACAGAGAGTCACCTTTCGATCACAACAGCGGCCGAATTTCAGAAACTGTGGTTGTGTGAGAGATATGGTCTTTGAAATTGGTCGATCATGAATATTTTCGTATTTCATCCAAATACTTGTGTGTATCCGTAAATTTTACTTTGCTGCCGGAACTACATAGCGCAGAAGACTGGTACTTGTGTGTGGTAATAGTATTGAGTCTCCCATCGTGCACTATGGTTATTAGATGTCTATAGCTGTCAATATGAATTCTTTACAATCACGAATGAAGTCGTGGGTACCAGCTAGTAATTTATAACGATACACATGTAAAACAATACTTTTACAGCCACTGATGAAGCGCCACACCAAAAGGGCGAAACGCATCTGGGAATAAATTACATACCACAACAGATGTTGGTAGACTGCATTTTTATATATAAAAACCGGCCGGCTGTTTGCCCAAAATTTTTAATTTGATTGCTTAGTTTAATTCATATTTAACAGTGGGAACAATTTCGGTTCCCTTATTATATTATCGGGATAGCTCGACATTACCTTACTCTATACATTATTTTATGTTGTCATGATAAGTGAATTTAGACAGTCTGCGAGGCACTGATTTGTAGAGAGTGAAGATCACCAAATTTTGATGACAGTTCATGTTTCTTAGCTTACTGGCGGTATCAGTATATACGGTCGAAACCGAGATCTTTACACACGATCCTCGTACCGTATATACTTTAATTTTATGTACCTCGAAGACATCTTAAACATTTGTGCGCTGAATCCACTCAAATCAATTTCAAACACAAAAGTAATTGCTTGTTGGTCTGCATTGGTTGCTCTGGATGTCTCAAGGATTTTTTCCCCTCTGTATTTCTAAAATTTATCAAAGATTTTTTGTGGTATAATAGAACATTTAGCTTCAGAGTTTTTTTTCCCTCGCTGGTAGTGTAGCGTAATGTATTGGTACTATTCTTGTATTGAGTTGTTTTCACGTATTATTAAGTCACCAGTTTTTGAACATACAGCGAAGCACAAAGATCAAACATCGTGTTTCGGGTGTTTAATGATGCACTACAGGTTGCAAGCATATTCGTGATTTCCTTAGTCATAGTTTAGAGCACATTCTGGTTTGAGCGTTGCTAAAGCAGTTATATGGTGGGAGAAGTAAGCACTACGGGCGTTTGGGGTGTTATTTGTGAGATTAGCTTGGGAGGCGAATCCATAGATAATGGTGGGCGTCACTGAAACTGATTCTGGTCAGATAGTTTCAAGTTTGCGACTCCTTTTGGAGTTTTGCCTTATTACAGCATTGGCAGTGACTGTGACTGCCTACGGTGGGTTTTTTTTTACGCCTCGTTGACGGCTAAAGTCATTAGAGGCGGAATGGGACTGGGGACAACCACCGAGATGGGAGGAGGCCGTTTTCGGCCTCCTACCTTTCATTCGGGAAGACGAAGGTCAAACCTCGTTCGGCCATCCTGGCTGAGATTTTCCGTGGTTTTCCTCAGCCACTCAAGGCGAATGCCGGGATGGTTGCCTACAAGGCCACGTCGACCTTTCATCCCCCTTCCCTCCCCGTAGAGTAGATTGGCTGAAAAGAGTCTTCGTGACTCTCCAGCAGCCCGCCTCCCAGCCTTCAGCTGGGAGGAATGAAATCGTTAAAAAAAACTGGGTACAAGGAACGGGAAGGAATTTGGTAATGGCCTTTTTGAAGGATGCATCCCGGCATTCGCCTGGAGTGATTTGGGAAACCATGGAAAACCCAAATCTGGATGCCCGGACGGGGATTCGAACCCGTATCCTCCCGAATGCGAGGCCAGAACGTTAACCGTTCACCCACCACCTCGGTCCGTGGGTTTTTAATGTTCGGCGCGTGGGAAACTCAATCATAACAAAACGATGGTCAAAGTTCTTTGATTTCTAAACAACAGTAATGTGCTTCTTTTAATTGTTTCTCTCTTCTCTTTACTCTTCATATACGGAGCGTGGTGGTGTAACGGCTAGCGCCCTGGCCTCACATTTGGGAGGATGGCGGTTCGAATCCCCGTCCGGGCATCCAGATTTGGGTTTTCCACGGTTTCCCAAATCACTCCAGGCAAATGCCGGGATGCTTCCTTCAAAAGGCCATGGCCGAATTCCTTCCCATTCCTTGCCTTCCATCCTTTCCCGTCTCTAAAGACCTCGCTGTTAGAGAGACGTCAAGCAGATAAAAAAAAATTACTCTGCATTTGCACTAAAAACAATTTTAGTGATCGGAAATGGTGGTGAAGTTTTTAAATATAAAGAAATTGATGAGAAAGTTTACAGTTTTGCGACATTTAGCCATCCTTGCTGCGCATTTTGGCAATTTAATTAATTGTATCATCCGCATGATTTCATTATAGTTCATGTGGCTTGTGTCATATTGCTTTGAAATTAATTTCAAAGGTTTATCCAGAATTCAGTTAAGTACATTAAAGGTAATAAATAATAAGTTTATTTTTTCAACTCTTTCATTGTTCTCTTATTTTGATGAAGACCATTACGTGAGATAACTAATTCAGGTCAACTGTTCTGTATACAAAGTTATATTTAATTTGGTAGCACGTAAGTTTTTCTTGTTCTCTTCTTTTATCAATCTAGGTTCCCCTCAATCCCTCAGCAATGACGCACTGAAATTTTCTCGTCTCATCTTCGCCCTCCAATCTACATACAGCCTTTTAACGGCATTTAACTGTATGCTGGCGAATGGCGCGTATGCCATCTCCTTTGTCCATCCTTTGTTCTCCTTTCGCTTATCTTAAGGGCTTTATTTGATATTGAATAAGCTAACCACGTAATGACCTGGATGTTCCCTCTGTTGTACAGACGCACTGCGTCCAAAAATTATCCCTACATTAGAAGTAGGGTATTTCAATTATGCAATGCTATTTTAGTGAAAGTAGCCACATTGGTATTATTTTATGTAGTATTCAGTATGTCGATTTACTTTCTCGACTTCATTGTGTAAAATATTAACTCATAATACGCTCATGTGCAAGAAAACATTTATGAGCGATTAAGAAGTTGGTCGCGCTGTCGTTACGTCGGTATGGCTGCCAGCGCAACACGTAATCGTTACATAACGCAAGAATTTCTCGTTCGGTGGTCTTGTTAACTACCATGTTTATGTACGAGGCTCATAATGGAGAAAGTAGGTTTCACGAAACAATGCTACCGGTAAGTTCAGTGTGGGATCAACTCCCGGAACGAGGAAGCCGTCACAGCGGTTCGTGGTTGGTGACTCCCGTAGCTCCAGCCTTAAAGTGAGATTATTGATGCGGTCAATCAATTCCTTACGAGCTCGCTAAGCTTGCGTTTTACGAATGTAGTTAAAAATTTTACAGCCTTGATTTAATGACCGGACTCTTAAACTCGTGAACTGATTTTCTACCAGTTATTTTTTTGCCCCACCGAAGTCGGGGAGTTCAAAACCAAAAGTTAACGACGTTGCAGCTAGGATACTCACGACAGCAGTTACGAATCAAACAACGATAATCAGTCCAACTTGTCTTAAATTTTTCTGTTTACAGTTGAAATTTAAAAGACAGGTTTTTAAAATATTAGATAAGAATTAACATTAAAAATGTAATATAAAAGTTATCTACTTGAGAAATGTTTTATTTTGTTCAAGAAATGTGTATTTTTGTTTGCCTAAATACTTATTCACTCTGGTATGTATATGGACTATGTATATGGTTATAGGGTCTCGCACGACTAATTTATTTCTGTAGTTCAGTTGTATTTAACAATATATTTTTAGTATAATATTTACAACTAGATACACATGTAACAGATCTTATATGGCAAAAGGAACGAATATACAGTTGCAAAAAAATGCAGTGTTTTTACTTTCACTTCTTGACAACTCTTATTTGAAATTTTGTTATTGAATTCTTCATAAAATTATAGTCAATTTTAATGTTTTTCTTATCAATTTTTAATAATTTCTGTTTAGAGAATGCAGATGGCAGCTTCGGAAAACAAATTGATTAGTCACTTTTGTCTGTATGACTACAGCTTTGTACAGAATGTTATGTAATGCTTGTCGGTTAATTTGACGTAGCCTGTTGATTAGGTTCATATTTCCACATCGATACTATTTAAGTTGAAGCTAAAAAGGAGTAATCAATCTGTTTGGCGCGCCTCTTTTTCAGTTGGTAAGTGAACTGCGTGTGCGTGTTGCAGAAGCTCGTTGTCCTGCTGTATGCTGGCCGCAGGTCTGGGGAGACCAGTTTCTGCTGCTGGTTGGCAGGTGTTGGCTCCCCTCGCCAGCTGGTC
This sequence comes from Vandiemenella viatica, assembly GCA_031002005.1. Lineage (NCBI taxonomy): Eukaryota > Metazoa > Arthropoda > Insecta > Orthoptera > Morabidae > Vandiemenella > Vandiemenella viatica. Next base: position 201,041,078 of record JARYHS010013630.1, on the reverse strand, counting down.
TCTGGCCGCTAGGTGCATTTCCATAGTATCCTAAACTTATTCGTCTTTCCCAGCTCGTAAACCTGAGCGGCAGCTGACATGACGAAAGGCAGCATTCAATATAACTCTTTACTGTTCTGTCAGTTCTTTTTTAATACATAAAGTACTTCTGTATCTGTATGGGAGCATTGCTCTCATGCACATGCAACGTGCATGGTGAAATATGGCGTGTAATTACTAAGTGAATAACATTCCCACTCTACTTGCCCCATTATTATGAAAGTATTTAACTTAGCACCACATATCTCAAATCTGCGTAAATCGTAAAACTGTCTTGAACGTACCAAATGTAAAAATCTGGGAAATCCCTAGTCTCAAGAAAAGATTCCATTAAGCTGTTCGAAATCAGCCGTGTTAGTTAACTATGGGAAACTTACATGTTAGACTGATTTCATCAAGACTAGTAAGTTTTGAAAGAATTCGTAATACATAATGCCGAAGTTATTCTAAACATCTTCAAAAGTCCCAACAACATAAATAGGGAATTTGTTAATGACTTTGTCCCCCGATTCATTTTATTTTTATCCGTGAATTGACTGATGCAATAGGCTCTCAGAAGTAGGCGTTTTGCTCATCAACATCAAATTACAGTTAATATTACTTATTCACTTACTTCCTGTTCATAGATAGACCAAAAGCCTTTTCCTACCATCTCTTCACGAGACTGCCAATATTATCTCTTCTTCCAGTAGAATGCTATTGAGGGGAAAGTTTCGGAAATCTTGTCCTTCCAATTTACCCTTTATTGGGAAATTCTGTCATTCAAAGAAGAAATATTCAATTGTTAATTCATTTCCCAATTCCTTCTTCCATCTTCCACGGAATATTCCTTCACTGATCTAAGGAACTTCATTTCGGAGGATTATGTTTTTTTCCTTTTTTTGTATTGTATTTTACCTGCGCTTTACTACCATATATCAGAGTCGGTTCCGCCATTGTTTTATAAACTTTGAGTCTCCTCTGTGTTTTACCTAATGGTTCCACACAGGGCCGGCGCTAGGAATTTCGGGCCTAGGGTATTTTTTTTTTAGTTCTACAAACTGGCGGGCCGACAGTGGGCGGATTCTTGGCTTCTGGCCTGGGGGCCCCTGCAGCCGTGATCAGGGGCTCCCATCAGCCGGCGGGGCCCCCATCAGCCGACGGGGCCCGGGTACATTTGACTCGCTTACCCCCCCCCCCGCCCCCTCTCCCTAACGCCGGCCCTGGTTCCACAAACATATTGAAACTGTTGAAGTTTCTTCTCTACTTCGTTCTCTTCGTTAAAGAATGAATCACAACTGAGCTGAGCAAAGCTAGATACTAAATAGTGTTTGAGTGAGACTGCACCCTTGTTAACTGTTAGTTTATATCCCAGACCTAACACGATTTTTGTCCTATCTTGGGCAAGTTGTATTAAATGTTTTTGATATCCATTCTTGCGCATTATTTTTCGGTAATTGCTCCCTCAGAATGTGTTTCAGGCAGAAAATGTTATCCATACAAGATCTTTCTTTCTAAATCCACATTGTTGTTCCAGTAGAATAGAATGTGTTATCACCTTGTGCCAGTGTGTGTTTTCCAGTATTTAACAAACCAATTCCTCGATAATTATGACATGAATTTCTATATCCTTTCTTGAAGAGTAAAATGACTTCCGCCATTCCAACATTTATTTGTTAAGGCCTAAGGGTAAGTTTCTGAATTTTAGAATCATTTCCCCAAATCTAATAGATTCTAAGCCAATTTTATCCAGTCACCACTCGTGGAGCTTTTGTGTTGTTGAATGATTCCAATATTACATCAACTTCCTCTGTATTTTACCATAATTTTTGTATTTTAGCCACGATTCTTTTTCAGTTATATTTATATTTTCAATTTCATCTTTTTTTAGGTGTTTTATAAGCCCTCCCTTGCGTACCATCGACATCATCTGCTATTGACCCTTTTCGATTTCTCGAGTGTGAATTTTCCTACTATTTGTCGTTTGTAGAGGTGAAGGTCCAAATACGGGCTACCACTTTTATTTTGGTCCTTGTGATTTTCCTGGTCACTCAATATGAATAATTTTGATGTCACTTGCTTCTATAAACAATCATGAAGGTAATATGAGGGTTAAAAACTTCAATAACCTGTTTTAATTTTCCAGAATCAAAGGATTAAAAAAATTTAAAATGACTGATTTTCAAGAGGTGGTCCAAATACGGGCTACTTGTATAAAAAGGGAAATTTATTTCCTAATAAATTAAAGAACACCAAATTTTGTTCAAAAACTTTAATAACTTGACATTTCACAATCTCCTCACTCCATTTTTTCTTTTTTTTACTTGCAGTAGTTACAGATATATTTCATTTTCCATTCCAGCAACATTCAGTCTCTGCCCAACCTTCACACTTCTAGAACTGAATCCACATTTCGAATCAGACATGATCTGAAAAGAGTCCATCACTGAAATTGCATGCTGCATTGTCTTCACCACGTTTATCCCCAGAGAAATCATGGTCTTTTTTCAAGTCCAACTCTTCGCTGAGCTTACCTAAGGGGCTTTTTGGTTTGGCATGGGAATTTTGAATTGTTTTTCTTTGCTGAGGCAACTGATTAAACTTTCATAATATTATGACAGTTGTTCAAGGCTGTACGCTTTACACTTTTCTTCAATCATTCGCTGTAAGGAGATCCAGTTATGATGCAAGTCTCGGCACACTTGCGTCGACGATTGCTTTTTCTTTGCAATGGTGGGGATTGAAGGTACATCAAATGGATTAATCCTTTTGGACGTTGAAGTTTGAACAGTTGATCGTTGATCCAGGGTGCTGGAATCTTCGCGTTTTCAAGTCAAGAGCTAGCCCGTTATTGGACCACCAATGGTAGCCCGTTTTTAGACCTTGCGGTACTTCAAGTTGACGGTCTTGGCAGTCATTACAAAACAAAAAAATCGAACAGGACAGGTGTCCTGCATGAAGATCAGGTCATCTACTTTGAGATAAGGTGGAAGCCATTTAATTTACTGAGTAATTAAGAAAGAGACAAATTAATGTTGACATACCATGAAAAGTTTTGAGTTTTTCAAAAGCAAGTTTTCCAGTAAAACAATTTACGCAAACGCACGTGTGTCACAAACCAAGTTTACTTGCTCACTACTCTTCTCCTACCACTCTATGTTACTTTTTTGGTGCCATTCTTGTGCCTGAGCACAACCCCCTTTTGCGTGTGTCTGTGTTTTCTGACATTATAGAGTATCTTGTATAGTTCAAAATTAACATTGTAATAACAGAAACTTGGCGAAGCTTCGAGCGTACGATATATCGGATCAGCTTTGTGAATGGATAAAGGATTTTCTAACTGGTCGGTCGCAGTATGCTGTCGTTGAAGGAGAAAGTTCTTCTAATCTAGTGTTACATCAGGTGTACCTCAAGGAAGTGTAATAGGACCACTTCTTTTCTTAATTTTTATAAACGATCTCGGAGACAAAGTGAAAAGCCTCTTTAGATTGTTTGCTGATGATGCAGTTATTTATAGGGAAGTAAGAAATTTGGCCGATTGCTTAGAAATTCAGCGCGATCTGGATGTTATTTTGGCTTGGTGCGCTGAGTGGCAACTTACTCTAAATTGTAAAAAGTGCAAGACAATGAGCATAACTAACAAAAAGAATCAGATTGTTCAGAAATACGAGGTAAACAGTTCAGTTATTGATATGGTCGATTCTATGAAATATTTGGGAGTAACAGTACAAAGGAACATGAAATGGGACATACACATTAATTCGTTAGTAGGTAGAGCAAATTCTAGGCTGCGATACATAGGTCGAATCTTGAAAAATTGTAATGAACAAACAAAGGAGATAGCGTACAAATCTTTTGTGCTTCCACATTTAGATGATTGTTGTGCCATTTGGGACCCGTTTCGTAAGGGATTGATCGAAAGTATAGAGAAAGTACAGAGAAGAACCGCTCGATTCGTGACCGCTTGCTACAGTCCTTATGAAAGCGTCACAGAACTGATTAGTAGATTAGGTTTGGAGTCTCTGGTAGATAGACGACACACGTTTCGTTTAAACTTATTGGAAAACATGCGTACTCCCACTTGCACTTGTGAGTGTAGTGAAATACTTCTTCCACCAACCTATTTGAGAAGGACAGGAAAGATAAAATTAGAGAAATAAGGTGCCGGACTGATTCTTATATGAATTCTTTTTTCCCTCGTACCATTAGGGATTGGAATGCACAGCAAAGAGATTAGCTTTGGTGCTGAGCACCCTCTGCCACCCACAATTTTGTGAATTGCAGAGTGTAGATGTAGATGTAGAATTACGCTTCGACACTTTAATAAAAACTGTTTGTGGTTGATTCTCATTTGCAAATAAAGTTTCATATTTTTGTTTTAACAATCCTTACCTACACTGAGAGAGAGAGAAAGAGAATTTGAATCCCAAGATCTCACAGAATGTTAGTTTTGGACTGGAGTCAGTTCAATCTGCAGTTGTATGGTGGCATAGTAGAAGAATTCGCTTGGAATTTGAGCCGTATGTTCCATCTTTCGATGGCACTCTTCCAACTGAAAATTGCGCTTGGTCCAGACCGAAATTATATATCTGAACCTTTGGATAAAAGTAAAAACTAAATGTTGTTGTATTACAGATATTTAGTTTGGTTGTCTCGGTGTTGTGGTCGCTTTGGTGTACGTCAGTTGGCACCAGAAATAAGCCGACCACAAGTTAGGCAGGCTGCGTCACACATCCAGCAGCCAATTTGTGCCAGATTGGCCGCTGGCTGGGATATTCTGTCTCTGCGCGTAGCGACGTGCGGACGCCTGTCTCATGCCCACTAATTTTCTGTTCCAGGTAAGTGCCGAATCCACACTCAACGACTTCCGCGGCTGATCAACATCGGAGGAATTCGCCGCTTAATGCCTGCAGTAAGACCCTACTCTACGCTCTTTATACTAATGATTTACTACTAATATAGCGGCTGCTACTTCGGTTTGTATATATTCTTTTGGATGTGGGTGTTGGTAACAACCGTTTATACGCTACGAGTTGTCAATCGCAAGAAAACATCATAGTGTGAACCTAATGGTTTTGAATTTACATCCTCCAAGGCTCAAATGGCCCTGCACTTTTCCTTAAAAGCTTAGAATTACACACGAAAAAATAGCTTCCAACTGTTTTCGTCTTTTAATTTGTTCTTCCTTCCTAAATTAATATGTTCACTTCGTTGTATGGTAGCACAAACACAAATTTTGATTAATACTATGGTTGTCTCACAAACAATGCTAAACTCTGATTATAACACAAACCAACTATAATGTGATGTAACCAAGAAACGCTCTTAATGATATTTAAGAAAATCATTGACTATCTTCTGAAGGAATTGATGATAAATCCGAATATCCACATAGCAAAAATTATTTTGTAATTTTATTTCTTAAATTTTTTATTTTTTTTGCTTGCTGGCAAAAATTAATTTTCCTTTTACAGTCAACAATCTTCACGAAAAAACTTGTTTTGAGAAACCATTCACACAAGATTTTAAGACATATTACGATCACACTTTTCATTATTTACAATAAGTATGTGCTCTAAATTGGATACCTCAGGCTGTGTATCTTTCGTGTATTTTTTTATATATAAATGGCATTACATTCGGATAACAGATATGTGATATTTAAAATCTAATTAGTCCTACTGTCTTCTATTTGTGTTATGAGAGTTTCTGGATTAATTTTAGATTTTAAAGAGCGTGAATTTGTTCAAATATAGAATGATATTTTATGTAAAGTTTCGTTGTCAACTTTTCTCTGAATTTCAGGCATGAAATTGGAACATGATAATCAGGATGGAAGATGTTTAAAACATTACACTTCTATTTTTCATTGAGTGCAGCGGGTGATATTTCTAGTAGGTATTTTATTGACGGTGCCATGGAACTGGCGAGTGCTCTTATTGTTGTGGTGGCAGCACGTCCGGACGCTGCGTGGGCGCCGGTGCGTATTGATTGCGACGGACCCTGATCAATACACTTTCTCTGTGTGCCGCACCGCCGCTGCTTTCACTCTACAACCGCAACCTTTGTTTACTCACACAATGCTTCCGTATGATCTGTTATCTTTGTCTATAAGCGTACATTGCTTTAATGTTTTCTAGTTTGTGATGATAATTAATTTACTCGACTACATTCAGCAGAATTATATTTAAAATCAGATGACCTGACACTGTTTCGAGAAGGTGTTGGCTCCCCCTGTGTTTAATCTATGGCACGGTGAGGTTAGAGGAAGGGTACTAGATTTTTTTGTTTCGATTTTAGTTGACATTGGTTGTAAAGAGGAAGATCTTGGCGTCTAGTGCAAGGTGTTACGCAACCGCCGACTAGAGCGCACATGTGGGAACGCACTGTTTGTGTTGGCAGCCTTCTGACGTCGTATCTTGAATTATTGACGCAACACACTGCCCCAATGATACTGCCTTTCCTCATTTTCGTAACTAATACCATTTCATCAAGTTTTCATAAATTTACCAGTTTCAGGATATTGCTTTCGGTGTAACACTGTAAAATAAGTGCAGTGAGTGTTCTTCCATTCCTTTCGAAACAGATATCAAATAGAATGTTGGTCAGGAGTAACTGCAAGTAATACTTACGCCCGCGGATAAGGCTACATGCTATGGTATTTTATTTTTATTTTTTATTTTTGGAATAAGTTGTTGAGCTGTCATTTTATCGGGCTGATGTACTATCTGATTAAATTCACTAACATAGCACAGTGTGTGGACTAAATAGTTTATTCCTCGGGGAGCTGTGAGCTTCTTCATAACATTTGCGAAGAGGATTTAAACCTCGACAAGTGACTGCGTTCGGTTAAACTATCGGGAACTAATGCTCTGATTGCATACTCCCCTTGTCACAAGTATCAATAAATCCATTTGCTCACATACCGAGATTGTCTATGAATGTTTGAGGGATCCTCATTGCAAACGAGCCACGTGGTTTGATGTCCTGGTATTTATTAAATAAACGATGCGAATGTATAATCAAGATAGTGCAGGTGCAACGTGTAGTCGAGATTAGATGTTTAGAAAAAATTTCTGATGAACTGAGAATTGGCATTACAAAATGCGTGGTGACGTACAGAATAGGCTATCGAGATAACACTGTGTGGCGGCTGCTAACTATAGCTACGGGCGCCGTCCCGACCTCTATATATAGCCAGCCACACGGCTCGCTAAGCTGTCCTTTGTCGGACCTCACCGCCCTACCCACCTAGTGCGCTGATTGCTCCACATTTTATATACTTCTCTCCAAAAAAATTCCCTTTGCCCAGTCGCCAATCAGATTTTTCATATCATCCTTTTTATTTTAACCCGCTGAAAATAAGGATAAGAATCATTAAAGATAGTATTTAATCTATCAATATCATAAAACTACAATTTTACTTAATGTTGCATTTGCTTCTTTTTTTAGAAAATTTGTATACATGGCTGCTTGTTTCGGTGAGAGGTGTATCAACATCCATTCGATTTTTGTGTCTGTTTTTATACCATTTTCACACAATTTGGAAGGAAAAAAAACCAACCCAATTTAGTAGTTTCATTATTTAGAGATGGATATTCTTTCTAATGCAAGGAAGCAAAAGAAGAGTGTTGCAAGAAGAGTGCTGCAAGAAGAGTGCTGCAAGAAGAGTGCGAAGAAGTAGAAAACTATAAGGTTGTAGGTAAGGTATATGCGGCCCATAGGATAATTGTGAGAAAATGGAGAAAAGATGCATAACATTTAAGATGGTGAAGATAGAGCTAACCGATGGAAGGAATACACAGCGAAATTGAGTGATGACTATGGCCTTAACAACAATGTGCTGTAAAGACAAGACGATGTTGACATTGATGGTATAGGAACTCCTGTCTTAAGGACAAAATTTGACAGAACTATAAAAGATTTGAATTCAACTGCGGTGCAAGGATAAGAAGGGATTCAAATTTGTATGAAATGGTTATGAAACCGGAGAGATTAATAACTGATCTTCACACCCCAAAAGAAAGCACAAGCTTAGAAATGTGAAAATTACCGCATGTTGCTCCTGACCTCACAGGCTTCAAAATCACTGACGAGTATAATATACATAAGAATGTAAAGAATAGAAGATATCTTTGGCGAAGATCAGCTTATGTTTAGGAAAAACCGGAGTTCAATACAAGCAATTATGGCTTTAAGATTAAGTTGAATGGCACATCAGGAGAAACAAGGATACTTTTATGGCGTTGTGGACATAGAAAAAGCTTTTGATAATATTAGATGGGACTAGATGTTCAAAATTTTAACACACTGAAATATCTAGTTAGAACAATAATGTATAATCTATACAAAAATCAGGTTGCTATAATAAAAGTATAGAATCACTTAAAAGACGTGCGAGGAAAGATTGCACTCTACCGCCATTAATATTCAACTTGTAGATGAAGAAATAAAGGAAGTGAAGAAAAATTTGAATGTGTCATAAGTACTCAAAGAGAAGCAATCAGTACTCTGTGATTTTCTGACGACATTGCCCTGTTAGCAAAGCAGGGTGAGAATATTGAGAAAATATAGAATTTCATGAACAAAATACTGAGAGAGTAATTTGGAATTAATATAAACCAGAGCATGACAAAAGTAATGTAGTAGAAACAGCACTGTTGTTTAGAAAGTAAAATTACGACTGATGGCCGAAACAGGAATGACGTAAGAAGAAGGGTAGTTGTAGCCAAAAAGTCTTCTTGATAACTAGAAATCTTTTAGGTTCAATTACTTACCTAGGACTGAGAAATAACTTCCCCAAGTTGAATGTGTAAAGCACATGTTGTTATGGTTTTGAAACGTGGACTTTGGGAATACCAGAAAGAAAAATTGAAGCATTTGAAGGACACTGAGAATAAAGTGGACACATAAAGTACGAAACGAAAGTGTTTTGCAAATGATAGGCGAGAGTTTAACAAAAAGCAGACACAGGGTCGAGTAAAATCTCTATCCTTAGATTGCAAATCACGAGCAATTTTAGGTGTCGTAGCATCATTTAACAAAATTCCACTGAGACAGTTCACTGCATAGAGCTCTAAACAAAACCAGTTTTAAATTTTCTTTATCACAGTACTTAATAAAATTCCTATTCTCTCTTTCTGAATTGTAATGGAGATTCCAAAGTTTCTTCTAACTTACGTACTGGTATATCGCATATTTTAGGTACCATCATTACGTTTGCCCTGACTGTTGTCCTTGTCTATGTAGAAGAAGACAAAAGATCCTGCCTCTGTCTCTTTTTATGTCTCCATTTTATGGGGTTTCAAATTTGACAAAAGTGAGAACCCATTTTCTGAAATAATACAGCAAAATGGTAAAAAGCAACACTCAGGGTGCTATCATAATTTAATCCGGTAGTCAGTTTAGCGTAAAATCGTCCGAACCACGGGGCGTATTTCATATCAACAAAGCAAAGCTTCACAGGTGAAGCTTCGAGACCGTTATACTAATTAGTTTATGTAATATCGCTTCATTTTTAGAATCTTGTGTCTGTTACCATGGTTAAAAACTTCGAAGCATTTGTTTGTAAACTAATATAGGGAAAGTTTTCACAATATCATCAGCAAACTCCTTAAATCTTTATACCGCATGCTAATTTTTTTATTCTTTTCCTTAATCGGTTTGTGTTATTTGTCATTTCGAATGAAGGTTTCCACGGAAAGTTCGAGTGTACTGCGCTTGAATTTGAAGATAACGTGTGCAGCACTACAGCTGCATCTCGTTTGTACTGAATCACTTTGCGAGTGTGTGATCCTCGATTTTCTCCAGTCCATTAGCGAGTTTTTGTCCAGAAGCATGATGCCGCTAGTTCACTTGACTCTACTTGAACAGACCAATCTGCGACTGAGGTCGTCAAACCCATTGGAGCCGTCCCACATACCAGGGACTCTGCAGGGAACTATTTATTTTAGATGCTTCTGGCAAACTACTGATTACTAAGGTCTTCAGTCCTTGTTCTCTATTCAGATGTTTCTTATTGAGTTGAATTAATTTCATAATTTTTCCTATCTCTCAAATTTGTCGTAAAAGATTATTTTTCGCCTCGCAAATATTTATGAGTGCTTGTAAGACTTGAATATTTCGTGGTGTGTGTATTTCTGCATTTCCCACACGTTTCCTTGCGCACATACTTCTTGTAATAGCGAAGTTACTATTCCCAATTAATATTTTTCGCGAAATTCGAAGTCAAGTTGCTCTTTTGTTTTCGTTAACTAGTCCAAAATTCTTAACAGTATTTTTCTTTTTCCCTTTTCTATCATAGTATTTCAATCTTCAATTCCTGTTAAATTTCTCCGACTATGTATGTGCATAATTTCGCTGTATATTAACTCTTTCGTCGTCGTCATTTTTCAGACCTGCCGTTGATTGTTGATAACCGTGATTAATGCACCAATGTTTTCTATCCTCATCAGTGTAATTCTTTCCCAGAACTATTTTCGGAAACCCATATTCTTCAGGTTTTCTTATTTATCGTAAAACACTGTTTTGTTACTGCATTATTAACCTTTGTGTTAATTATATAGTGCACCCTGCTAATGTGCTTAAACTTCAAACATTTCAGGTGACTCTTAAAAAGTCCTTGTATAATTCCTTCTGACGAGTCTTTCCCGAATAGTTTTCAGCCAGATATCTGATACTTTGTATCCAGAATAGTTTAGCTGGGACCAAGCAACCGAGATTTGAAGAATTCCGCTGGTTCTTTAGTTCAATACATCCTCACAGCGTGCTTCCTCAACAAGCCTCTCCTTCAGAGACAGTTTCAGATTGTAAGGGCATTCTGCAGGATGCATGTTCGATGCTCGGTGTGTACATTCAGATTTCTGATTTGTATGATTTCCCGGAATTACTCCATGCGAATGCGGGAACGATTCCTTCATAAAAAGCTCTGCGTTAGTTTCTGCTTTCTAATTATCTGAAGTCGGCGAACAGTTACGCTATAAAACAAGGCAAAGCACGCTCCTCCGGCTGGAAAGTAGCGACACTTCTGCACCAGTTGCTATAAACCTTCTTGTCTCAGGAAAAAGCGTTTGAAACGTGAACGAAAGAGTAGCATCTATTCAGATCATTGCAGTGAGGTAAAAATAGTGGTGTTGCTTTGAGACGTTAAGTAAAATTTTTAAAATATTTATAAAATCATCGATCTAATATAAAAAAAGATGATGGTCAGGAAATAAAAAGTAGAGGATGGAACCGTCATTTATTACTGTAGCTACAGAAGCTTTCGGCATATGAAACGAATGAACTCAGATACAAAACGTCGTTATTTTCGGCTGTAAACGTAACGAAATAAAAGCAGCCAGAACTTAACCTCTTGTTTTGAAAGAATTTAAGAAAAATATCCACCTTATTCCATTCTAGAAGTTGAAACAGTCCTGACTGCGTTGGTTTCAGATAATTTACTTTCTATTTTGTATAGCGTATTTAGTTTTCATTTTACATGCGATTTATTCGAAATGGTTTTGCTAATTGTTTCGCAACTAATTGTCAGCCATTCTGAGCGATCGTTGATGCAAGTCACTTACCTTGCTGGCCTTGGCGTTCCTTCAGCTCAGAACGCGAAGCTTAATATCCTTCATACCGTACTCCCAGTTAGCACTAGGCTGTACAGTCCACAAATGCAAGAAAGCGACAATCGATCACCAGCCTGCTGTGTTTCTTACTGAACCTAATGTTGGGCCTAGATTTTGATGTCGAAGAAATTTTATTTTTCCAGGTGTCTGGATGTGGTACGTTCGGAAATTATTCTGAAATCTGTACAGTTGATTTTCTCTGCAAGTGATGTGTAATTATTTCGGACTTAATCATTGAGCCTCACAATCATTCCACGTCCACAGTGAGTGATTAACTAAATTTGGAATACTGATGGACCTTAGAAACATTGAGGAATTTCATCAAAGCTTTCCCGGTAGTAGTGACGTGTGGCGCTGATTGTTATAAATATTTATTACTTCTCGTTATTGCTAACTCTATACGCAGCTGTTTGTAATGTGTATTCGTTTCACATGTGGTGCGGGGCGTACATCGTTAACGCTTGTAATGCTCAGAGTGCGGATGTCAACTTCCCATGCTCCCTGCGTCAGATATATGAAGCAGTGAACTACGGCTGCCGCTCCGTGACGCTTCAAGAAGTAATTACCGCATCGCGGAATTACTCTGCGCCGACCCTGTACTCCGGACTCAGAAGAAGTGTTGGTCACGCATGGCAGTTTCCCCACTCAGTTTCTTTTTGGCGTCCGTCACGACACAGCGGACACGAAGGAATTAGCGTTTAACTGGCGTGCATGTCCGGAGGGTTGGCGCTGCTGTGTTAGCAGCCCGAAAACACAGACACTTTCAGAGCTTACCATTCCGAGTGACCTCTTTTTCTCCAACTGAACCGTGTCGTTTTAGTTGAAAGTTATGTGCAGCACTTTTGAGATAATTTACGTATTAAGTGGCTCTGGTTGAACACCGACCTGGAATCTGTATAAGAAAGTCTCAGTTAGAAATATTCAGAGAGTTACAAATGATTATAAATTTTCTTCTCAGTAGTAGTTCTGCTGCGAACCAATGTATTATATCTGAAATTAAATCTTATCGCACTGCTTGTAAAGTAACTTGTAACATTACCATAACTTGAAACCGAAAACAAGAGTAGAAATTGGTGAATACTAAATTTTGTGGCATTCGGATTAATATCTTCTCAACATTAAGTTAACTTTTTTGTAATTAAACCTTTTATTTCCGCGGTTGAAAACAAAATCGCCGCGATACGAGACTTAAAAACCCGCCTCGATTCTAAAAAAAACTTTCACACAGAAGTTCCTAAAGTGTATATTTGATCGAGAAGCTGTGAGTGTAGATGTTTATGTAAATTGCAGTTATTGCAGAAAGAGTCTATGAAAAGATGTAAATAGTCAAAACAACATCCAAACAAGGGAATTGGCAGATAAAATCTTTGTTAGACTGTTGCTTGTTGGAGTAGCATGGGAGGCACATTATGAGCATAAAATATAGGAGCTGCAGTGGGTTCAAAGTATGTAGCTAGATTTGAGTGTGGAAATTGCGATAGAAGCCAATCAGTACCTGATGTGATAAAGGTGGTGAGTTGGGCGTAATTGGAAGAGAGGAAGCGGGCGAAGACAGTGCCGGAAGTGCATAAGGCATGTATTGACGATTAAAGCTGGATGTATATTGGTAGAAGAATTCTTAATAAGACGTAGAAGGGATGACCACTACTCCTACTAGAGATTGGGAAAATTCTCATTTGTGTAAGGGATACAATACTGGAATCAATTTTCGAAGTATTTGCTGAACAAACTCCTTCAAACATTGAGAGTTTTTAAAGCGAAAATTCGTTTAGTGCAAAAACAGGTATCCGGGAAATTCGCCATCAGGGCATATGCATCATTGCAATTAATTATGAATAATGATAATAAAAAATTAAATTTTCCGCTTAAAATATTCTCTGTGCTGGGATACGTTGAAAAAGTAAAATTATTATTTTAAACCATTAAATATATATAATAAATTTATTGTACTACCTTATTGGACGTCGCAGCAAACGAAGTACTTCAGTAACGCCGTTTGCTTCCAGTTTTTGACTAGGAGTGGATGTGTTCGGTCAATGAGCATATTTCTACAGTAACCCAGATTTCGGTTCATAGTTATTGTTACTCAGGCAGCATTAGTTGTTTGTATAATGCGTAGCGAACGAACTCACGTCCGCACGGAAACTGGCCTTGACGGCGGTTGTAGCTTACACATTAATTTACTTCTGTATGGCCTCGGTATGTGTGTCGCATTAGGAAATCGCAGGTGTAAATTATTTATCGTTGATCGCTGACGCAGCACTTGTACTAGAGGGCACAGGAAACGTGTGAATAAATTTGAATACTGCAAGTTTCCGGGAACCTCCTGCTATTGGTGTGTAAGTTAGCTACTTCATTAGTTCAAGATATGACATTAACTGTACCGATCCGCAATAGGGAGGTAAGTAGGAAGGCATTAGATTAGTTGTAACGTTAATATCCAGAATATTGCGAAAATGCCCTTTCTGGAAATCATGAATACTGGGTGCTAATAGAAAAGCAGTTGCGCATTCTTTAACGCGTCCCCGCATGCTCCAACTCGTAGAACGAACCAATTGCTCCGTGGTCTCGGCGGCCATGATCTTTGATTAAGTGGTGTCCGGACAACACGAGACAGATCTAGACTCGTGCATCACGTCGCAGCTACAGATTGCGAAATGAGGGCGAGCCTACCAAATTTTCTGCCCTGTTAAGGCAGAATAAATTTTGCTCTCCTTTCTGATGAAGTACTGTAGTGCAGTTGTTACAAATCCGTAGTACGCGTACCCGCAGCGGTACGTGAGATTGCCTCAAGGGATACGTGCGGTAATATCTTGATTAATGTAGTACGTATGATAATTGAAAAAAAAAAAACAATCATGCAAAGATTACTATCACCAAAACATATTTTAAGGCAATCAGACTGTGTTGTGAATTATGTTTCTGTAACGCCGAGATTGTGCTGAGATGAACGCAGTGACACAGTTGTAAAGGGTACGCGAGGTTTATCTCGGGAGAAACTAATATGAAACCACTGCTGTAGTGTATGCACTTTGAAGGTTTCTTTTCGTGTTTATTATTTTTTTTCAATTAAAATAGGCGTTGGTACGTTTGTCGCACATAGAGTGACCGAAGCACATGCGTATGGGTTTCTAAAATTTTTGTTACCACGCCTCTCTTCCGTCAAAAGAAAAATTCCCTTCACCTTATACTCGGCCCACAAAAGTTAAATGTCTACTAGAGCGGCCTGGTAGCTCAGTAGGTAAGGAAACGTCCATAAACTACGTAGCTTATTCTAGGGGGGGGGGGAGTGGTTGGCTGGAAGGCTACGCTGTGCTACGTGGGGGGGGGGGGGGAGGAGGGGAATTCAGAGCCAGGCCACGTAGCTTTTCATTCATATTACTTGTCACGGTTAAAAATGAGATACAGAACACACAACAGCATATAAATATTTATTTCCTTCGCTAAAAACCCTAGTTGTAACAGTGATGTCTACACATCCACAGCAAAATTCAAGCTAAACAAAGGCTTAACGTGGTCCTAGTTGGCCTAAACAAAGATACACACATACATACATTAATGTCTACTTCTCAGTACTAACAGTGACATCTCAGAATAAAGTGTGTGATGTTTGAATGAAGATTTTCAATCCTGAGAAGTAGTGAAGAAAACATAGTACTTCTGACGGATCTAGGGTATCGACCATACGGGTGGCGAAGCTACTAACATGTCTTAGCGCTCCCCATTTTGGGAACCTATACTCTAGCGTTTGTGTTGAATTTCGTTTTCTAGTATCAGTACTAAATTTTACTCGATAACAGAAAAACCGTTAATTTACTAATATATGATACGAACTAGGTATTAGTAGATAGTGTTACGAAATCAATTGTTTAACGTTCAGAATTGATTTCGGTGTCTTGTGGAGTCGCCATTTCTCGTCAGGTTACCGCCGAATTTGTTCCAACCTTTCGCGGTTCCGATGACGTCAACGAGCCATAAAGGCCCAGGTCACGGTCGCAAATCTTAAGGGCGTAGAATTCGCCACCTTAGTGCGATATGAATGAAAACGAATGAACTCCCATTCAAACAACGGTAGTGGCATATATATTTGGTCGTAAGTCGGCAATATTCGTTTTCTGAGTGTCTGATGCGTCCAACTTGGACATTTTAGAATTTACCATGATCCGCTCTACTCTCCTGAATACTTTCACGATACTTTTGACCACGTTAAATACTAGTGTACCGTGTCATTGTGTCAAAACACAGATTGTTCTCATCCTCAGTATTTTTTAACAATATCGCTGCTGTTACTGTACAGTATGTTGATAGTGCTATCAGAGACATAGTGCACGCTGCAAAAGGCAGTTACAGTACTTCTCTCCCTGCTCCCCCCGCGGCGAGAGATGTAGTAACGCGACCATATTATGCTATTTATAATCCTTTTTGCTTCGTCCGTTGTATGGCATATCGCACAAGCGTACATGTTGTGTCATATTTCAAGCGTTGCGTGAAAACGTAACGCACCGCCATCTGACCAGGAGGACGGGTGGGGGGCTGGCATGAAAAGTAAAACATATTCAATGTCCACTGGTTTGGGAATAGACATTTGAATTTTCGATAACGACTGCACCGAAAAGTGATTTTGCAATTGGAATTTACTGTATAACGTCAGAAAACGATTCCTGAGATGTTATGTTTTTTATGTCGTAGCCCACATGTGATACTAGCACTATGTGACGATTGTAGGTTGTTGTTTTTTGCACTGTTACGGATGGAGTCGCGCTGTAGGTAATCTGCGGACGCTTGCCACTCATAGTGCGAATAGTCCAGTAGGATTTGCGTCACGCGTTGACGCGTCGATGTGTTCCATAAAATCAACGGTCAGCGTCGATTTTTGAAGCTGTTGATACTGCGAAGACCTTAGAACAGAAGTTTTCCTTGGCGGTCGAAGTTAGCCAGCTGATGGACGGTGTGCGAGGCCGCTGTCTATGGATAGACCCGCCCAAGGACGCCGTGTTTCTGTTTTAGTTAACACTGCGAGCAAACACTGGTGGGGAACATTGTAAAATATACGCTGTCACCTTAAGTCGTCAGGTTCTCACTAACTACATTACCAGCTACTGGAATTTTTAGGTGTGTGGATTGACCATTCAGACTATTCCTAAGTCCTCTGGGTACTGTTGTGTAGTATAGCTTGTAACTGGACTGCAACAAATAGATGATAAATTATTTTACGTCGTTTGTGCTCTTTGTCTCTGCTCCTATGAAGCAATATTTTCGGATGGTGGTTAACCGCAGATAGCTAAGCCCGTGGAAACAGAATCCTCTGATACAAGGTCCCTCTGGCTTTCTCCGTCGTGTGTTGGCGTCTCAGAATGCATCTTGTTGCAGTGCGCCGCGGCTAAACGGATATTTTACTTATCGAGCTCGTTTGTAATTTTTAAGTGTTAACAGTTTTATGATAGTAATAGAATTTCTGGTTTGAAAAACTGTTTAATGTTTGATAAAAGTAAATGCATGCCATGAAAATATTTTTGACATATGGAACGTGCTGTAAAACACTTATGTTCCTTTCGCGTCTATTGACATGCACTGTGCAGCGTAGTTCTTGCGATACGGGACATCCAAATGATTTCTCAACACGTGCATTTCAAACGATCATTTGTGATTACAGTCGTCGATTGTAGCGTTTGTGTGTTTTGCTCATCCTGAAATATCATCATCGGTCGATACTGAAGTAGAGGCTGGTGACATGTTTGGTATGTTTCAAAGTAAATAACTGCATCAGTTTCAGAATGGATCACTGCCGGTAAACCAGAATTTTATTTCCTTCGCGTCGTGAAACGATTTCACCTGGACATGCGAAATAAAACGTGTTCTACATCTACATATATACTCTGCAATTCACAAAATTGTGGGTGGCAGAGGATGCTCAGCACCAAAGCTAATCTCTTTGCTGTGCATTCCAACCCCTAATGCCTCTACGTAAAGAACTTCCGTTCTTCTGTAGTCTACAAACGTGTTAGTTCGCTAGATTTCTCCTGAAGTTAGTTCAGTTCATTTGCCCTCCCAGCGATGAGTTTGACCTTGCATGTTTTCACATTGTGGCGAAAGTAGTGAACTGTTCTCTTGCCTACCACTCATAGGTTAAGCCGTTCAAGGTCGACTATGAAGTCTTGTTTGGCGCCGGCTTCACGTGGAGTGCCTACACGTGCTACCTTGCTGACAAGGAAAGTAAAAATTCCCCCGAATTTCTTTCCTCTGTTCTGTCTACTTACCTAGAGCATAAGAAAACTAAGCTTCATATTCTACCCGAGGTTGGTTTGAGTTAGGGTGGCCACATCCATTCCTCCTTACCTAACGCAGACCGCTAATACTACCGTATATTGGGGACCTACAGTTTAAAGTGGAATCCTGACCACGCAAGCTTTCTGGCTTACTTCATATTATGCAGCAAGATGTGCCAAAAGTGGAGGTTGAGGTAAAGGCCAATGAAAATCTCCGCAGAGACAGGGATTCGATCTCTAGTCAGACTCTTTAACCACTGAGCCACCATGCCGCTCGTGTACTTAACAATCCAAAAAAGAAATTCTTAGGTGAACTAAAATAACATAAGATTTATGTTGCTGACAATGCCCAATCATGTATTGTCAAATTCAGGGGGCACGCGATGTGCACAATATGTGAGTTCACTATTATTCAAGTACTGTCGGGTTTTGATGTTTCACCCGAATAGTCAGATCAACATTGGACTTCCATCATAAATTATTTTATTAATTATTATAAATTGTTTGTGACAGTACAAATGCCTTGGTAACAATATTTCCCCCACACCTATATTTTCCTTTCACGAATTTATCCTTTGAATTCTTTCAACGTTTGAAGTAATTTGTTCATAATATGTATCCGTAATTTATTCAATTCTATGTCTTGCTGCCTTATGCTTAAATAAAATCCTAGTTTATGAAAATGGTCGTCTCTTCCCTTTAAAGTAATTCTAATTCTGAGAACTACCCAACCTATATGTGTTAGGTTCGTCGTCTTGTTCTCCCGGCTAACCTCGTTTGGTTCTGTTGAGAACTTTATCGTCTTGAAACAATATCTTGTTAACGTGGTTCGTAAAAGGTATAATTACGCGGTCGATCACAATTCTGATGGAGACTTTTTGCGTAATTGTGTTGTGGATAACTGACATTGGTGTGTTAACAGAAATTCAGTTTTGTAACAAAAAGTGTTTGGTTGATCATTGAGTTTGTACCATCTTGGTTTCACCACTGGTTCCGAGGCACGAATTTTAATAGACAATTACAATCAGTTTATGTTAAACCATTTGCGATCATATTTATTAGCTGAGAGATTAGAAAAGTTTGTGACTTTTTTGCGCTAGGTGATACTATTACTATGATACATTAAATTTAGTGAAAAACCTGTTATCACTCTTTATAAACAAATACGAGTTTATTGCTGAAATTTTATCTTTAGACAGTAGTAGTGTGTATCAATCTAGCCAAAGAAAAGAAATCTTATTAAACTTTCCAAGCATAGCAACGTGCTACTGTACTAAAACAGTATCTTCAGCTGTTGCTGCACCTTCTGTTGAGATCGCCCTTTCTCTTGGCTTCATAGCGTTTCAGGTTTTTAATGCCAATACTTATTTGTATTCATTCATTGTTTAAGCGACCTAAGTGGAGCGTGTGAGAATCTAGTTCGGTTATTTCCATGCTCCCGTAATGGTGCCGCGTCCGGGTAGAAGAGCATGGAAACTATTTATTTCACCCGCAGAAACCTTAGAGTGCAAGTTCGGTTGCTTTGCGTTTCATGTTATTTTTACTGTTCATTGTAATTCCATGTGTACGTAACAAAACTTCCGGCTTCTTGCAGCTTTGTTGTTTCTTAGTGTGAGGCCAAGCCACTTGATATGTTGCTGCTTGTATGTTAGCATCACAAGTACGATCGCCTCCACCCCTAACTACAATACAAGCCTTGCGTCAGTTGGGTTTACGAAGCTCCTAACTTTCTCTGCTCAGACTGTCATCCTGCTTCAAGCAAAATTTAGGTGGTTATTCACCACAGTTCCGTTCCACTCATCAGGGACTATTAAGTTTCCTTACTAGGTAGACAGATATAAACTTGCATACCAGCATCACACCTCGAAACACCGAATATTTAAATGGGGATCTGTAATTTGGAAACTTTAGATCAATCGTGCCGAACCTTATGATGAGTTAGGATGCATTCGTGTCGGTAAATAAATGTGCTGTCTTTATGTTGACTACACTCCTTTTTTAGCTGGTTTTAGTGAACCAATGGCGTGATAAAATTTTCGGTTGCTGTCCCAGATGTAATGACCTTTGCTGCATGAGTCACAATATTTTAGCTCCTCCTTTTCCGTTACCATTTATAAGTTATTTGCTTTAGAAGTGCGACATGTCTGCTCGTGGAAAGCTTTAAGGTAAGAATCGCTCAGATCTCGACAGCAAAATTTTCCATGCAATATAGATTAAATCATGTTATCTTTCGTACCGTGGATTAAAACCTTCCGAATGTTAATCGCTCACTTAGGAAGCTCGGTGTAACTTTTCCCTTTGTGCCGCATGTCGAGGACGGAGTATGGTGTTCTACCTCCGCTAATTCCTGCCTGCCGTCTTATGGTCCTGATCGGGATCGCTTTTTTTTTTATTAATCTTTGCACATCATTTTTGTATTGTCTCTGGAAGTTAGTATATCACGCATATCGGCAATAGAATCAGCGTGGAACAGTTTCAGCAGCATTTATCTTCACTTAAAAACAATTTGTTGCAACGCATTGTGATTCTACATTCCAGGGACATAAACACTGTTGCACACAGTTTATGAAATAAACGAAAAACTACAAAATACGACACATGTATTCAAAATGGCTGCATTTGCCATTAATGTAAGCCGTAAGTCTTTCCGGGCACTCATTAATTGCATCTTGCATCTCTTTCGTGTTAAGTCTTGCTTCTATCATTGGCATATCATGTCCTAAAAAACGAACCGTAGTTGGTGTAAGGTCCGGACTGCTAGACTGATATTCCCCAGTACACATGAAATCGAGTTATTGTTTCGGAAACAAGTATGTGATCTTTGGGAGGCGGCACACAATCATGCTGGAACGTCACGGGTTGTGTTTCAGAGAGGAGCCGCTTTAATGGCTTCATAACTCTTTTCTAATACACGCCTTTTTCATAAAAATGAAAATCCCTCATTATAAAAAGAAAACTTTCTCAGTACGTAACTGGGGGTGTGTGATCTATTCCAACCTGTCATATCAGTTCAAATGCTTCTTTGGATCTAAGTACAATAATCCCGTCCAGCTTTTTTATTTTATTTTTTCCTGGACGGAGAAATTTTTTTTCATGGTACCGTACGTAGGCGTCCCGATCTCTGACGGTCTTTGGTGTTTCCATTATCCCTAAACATACACCATAAACAAACGTTCGACTTTTCCCAAGCGGTCGGAGAGTCTTGAAAAGCATCCTTTTTTCCATTTCACATTTGGATAATGCTATAATTCCAATACTATTTTATTCATGGGGGCATTACATAGCGAAGCAAACTAAATAAATTATGCAATGTTGTTGAAGGCCATTTTTCCGCAGTTGCTCAGTAAATTAATTCATAAAATAACGCCAATGCAACTGATTATGTAGGTTTATTGCCGTACGCGTTTCGCCTCTCCTCGAGGCATCATCAGCGACGAATTATTTACATTAGTGGATTTCAGGATAGTAACCACACATCTTTGCTTTCTCTCCAAAGCATGTTTCCATTACAGCAAAGACAAATGGCTGTAATGGAAACATGCTTTGGAGAGAAAGCAAAGATGTGTGGTTACTATCCTGAAATCCACTAATGTAAATAATTCGTCGCTGATGATGCCTCGAGGAGAGGCGAAACGCGTACGGCAATAAACCTACATAATCAGTTGCATTGGCGTTATTTTATGAATTAATTTTTAAAAATAAATAAATTATTATTGTTTTTTTTGCAAATTACAACACTAGAAGCAACCTGCAAAGAGTTGCGTTCGTCATTTTAACAATATTTGTGACCTTCCTAGCTAGTTTTTTTAGATACTTTTTCTGTGTATCGAGAATCGAAGTTACTCGTGACGGAATTTGATAACGCGGTTGATGTACCGGACAAAAATCCGCTGACCTGGGTTTACTGCAATCGAATTGTTTAACAACTAGGCAACTGACTGTCATCTCGGGGAGTTTCTGATCGTGGATACGAAATTCTGTTGTAAATAGTTACTATCCAGTACCAGGCAGTGTGGCTATGTATTAAGAGCTATTGTTACTGTAGTTTAGATTTCGATTATTAGGAGCAGCACAGTGGTTAAAATGGAGATGTGTGTCATGTGAAGGGCTCGGGAAGTAGTCGTGTCCTTGAATAAAAAGCAAGTGGTTCGTTACGTCCTTCACACCGGCCAGACGAGAATCCCAAAGAATGAAAGCGAACAAGTATAAAGTAGATATTCTCTTGGTTGACGATTCGGTGGGCGGTTGACACTTTTTGCTGTTGGTTTCGTTATTCACAGATCGTAATCATCGCTTAAGAATTGCCGCTATGTTGTTGGCGTACGATATACGTCCATGTAGCGAATGTACAAAGGCGGAAATTAGGATAGGCGAATGTATTTACAAAACGGCAACATGAACCATTTTTTCTTCCTGTTCTGCTTAGCTGATGACCAACTTAGTAAAACATCGGCTGTAGGCAGCAAAGCGCCAGTCAATAGTACGTCTGAATGGCAGTTGGCTTCCATTACGTATGGTGGTCCTTTACAAGTGGCTTAGCCAAAATAAAGGCGGATGGCCACAGTTCCGGAAGCGGATCGAGAGCGACAGTTCGTGCTGTCGCTGACTCAGCCTGTGACTCAGATCTCCGAATGCAAATACGGCAACGGAATCTCGCTGGCATGCAACGCGGCGCCTATCCGAGGACTGCCCCGCAATAGTTTTTCCTTCAGCTAAACCAGTTACCAAATGATGTGAGAAAACCTTGTATCAGTTTTAGGCTTGTTGTCAATGTCTGTGCGTAGTTTTTGATAGTGGCGGAAACCTTAGAACGATGTGTTCTTTGAAAGGAAATTATAAATGATTCTAGTCACCAGGTGCCTGGTAGGATGGACCTTTACTTTTTTCAAAGTTTTTTGGACATTGAAATTCATCGTGGAAGCAATTTCCACGTATGATGTGCATCGAAGTAACACACTGGTATCCAGTGACGGCTAAAGTGGCAGTCCGCGACGAGACTCGTATCTTCCTTACTCATCGGTGCGACATATTATATTACAGGCGCATATTCTGCAGGACTTCAACTGGATATGGGAACTGAAAACCCACCAAACTCTGGGGACGAAACACCGCTTACTGCTACCAGTAACACAGACACTCCACACAAAACTTCCAACTTTATAGTATAACTATATTATGACACCGGGCTCGTTTGGGCGTATAAAATATTTGTGGTTTACTGTAGGAATCAGGGGATTCTATTTTCGAAGGGACTGACTGAAAATAGAGAAAACAAAGAAAGCAGAGCAATGCATTTGATCCTTTAGGTCATAGGTCAGCGTTAGGAATTCAATATAGCGGTTACTTTCAGAACACTTGGAAATCATCGCGAATTTATTGACAAGCGTGTGATTACTGTGGAATCCCAACGGTACGTATCCAAAGATGATCAAACATTCGTTGATGCTTTTTCTTAAAACGACAGAGGACTAACCAATTGCTCGTTGGAACTTTCTTTGACTTTACTGTGGAATTTAGCCTTGTGGTTATACTCTTTTCTAATTTATCGGAAATTTGTTTGCATTCTTCCTTAATGTAATAGTAGTTGATGCAATTAGATCACGGATACTTTGAACAAAAACGATCAAAAAAACAACGGCAGAGTACTATTCCACCGCGATCAATTTTCTGTCCGCACTGCGCAAAATGCAGTTGTAGTTTGCCAGGAATTCAGTCGTGCACGTAACGTGACTCATCACTTCTTACCTCCTTCTTTTCCTGCTTCATCCTTTTTGTTTCGTAGATACCTGCTGAGGATAAGCGATTGCGATGTGAGACTAATCACTATAAGCTCCTATAGCTGAATTCACATCCATGTGATGTTAATGCGAAGCTTGTGATATCCTTAGTTGAGACTCTGCTGCTTGATTCCTTGATCACGATTTGTGGTGTTTTAATGTTACATTTTGCTGTTGCGAATATGTGACTAGAGTTTTTATTTTTTACAAGGTGGTCCGAATTACACAGAAGTAAGCTTAATCTCTAGTTTGACTGTGTCATACCAATTTTAAAATCATGTAAGTACTGAATGAATTCTCAAGTGTTTTCGCATTAGTCGCTTCGGTATTCATGGTTTCGGGTCAGTTTTTATTTATAAAAGATGTCAACCAACATTTGTTTTCACACTACCATTTGTATTATCCTTATTCGCATATGGTTTAAATTATAAATATATATTACATAATGCCTGTCAGTCCAATTATATTTTAGTTCTTTTATTTATTTAATGTGAAGAAATAAATACAAAAATCATTTGCATAGTCAAACATAATTTTCTATTACTTAACATCTGCAATTGAGGAAAATGTCCTCTGTATCCGCGTATGTTTTGTTTCTTCTGTGGCGTTTAAGGGGTGGCGATGGGTGTGGAGGGGGTGGCGAAGGCGCAACAGGATGTCACGAGCTTGCGCGGACTTGCAACACCTGCTCGCGCTCACGGCCTTGTGCCGAGCCGAGGTAACGGTACTAAACAGTTTGCTGGCCGACTTTTTTAAGCTACACGTCTCGGCAAGTGAGACCGATCTTCCCATCAGAACTGGTCCCTTCTCTCAGCTAATTACACCCACAACAGGAATGTAACGAGAATGATCTCTTGGCGTTTTTGTCTGCTGGATGGGTATTCTTAGTTAAAGTTTCGTTGTCGTTTGTACTGTCCGTTAAATTACTTTGTATTAATAATAATGCTTATGGCATTATTGGCTGGAATATCCCTGGAGGGTTCGGCCGCCGAATGTTTCGATTTTGCTTGCACCCGCCTCTGTCGAAGTTACCTTAACCGAACTCGGTAATCCTTCAGGGTAAAGGAGAATCGTTCTGGCGTACTGCACACTGCACAGCAAGCTGTGCCAAAGGTGAAGGTCGGGTTAAAGGCTTTGAAAAATCCACGCCGAGACAGGGATTCGAACCAAAACCACTAAGCAACCAGAACGTTCTTAAATTACTCTTATCTTTGTGTCTATAATTCAGCATCTCGTAAAAATATAAAACATTTTGTAATATCTGAATAAGTTTACAGTCATCGGTTCAATATTTGCTTGCTTTTTACTTAAATCTGATAAATTAATTCTTTTGACCTTCAAGACACAACAGGAAACCTTTTCATTGTTAATGTGTTATTGTTTCTTCCTTGCCACATGTGGTAGAAAATTTGAGGAACTTTGGCAGACTTTTTGTTATACATCGCACTGGCCTAGAAGTAATTTGGAATGTTTGTTGAGAGTTTGTGGCATGAAATTAATTTTTTTAACAAGCTCAACAAATGTTTTTGGTGACAGGTGTCACAATACTGTTCAAAACTAAGGTAGTAAATGCATTCGACTATTACCCAACGAATGTTAAATTTATCCTTAACAAGGTAACTCGTTCGTTCGTCCTCCCCTCTTCCTCTGTTGTTATTTTGGTAGATCATACAGTATCATATTCAGGATGCAAATCTGATTTACTTGTAAGTGACTGTCTCATAACATATGCACTATTATAGCTGCCGATGGTCGGGGCATTCGCTTACCTCTCATGAAATGACAGACTATCATTTGCGTTTGGTGGAAACTGTATGGTGAGCGAGCACAAGTTATTTAGTGGTACGCGGAAACAAATTCAGTTATTCAAGTGCAACGCAACGGGTGTTGAAGAAGGATCCACCTTCACGAAACACCAGCGCTTTTTGGCAACGGGAAATGTAATGAAATTGCATGGTGGCGGTAATGAGTGCGTATCAGAGGAGCATGTGGCAGCAGTGAGACAGGCGTTTGAACAAAATCCACGCTAGTCCATTCGACAAGCGGCAGGAGAACTGCAGATGCCGAAGTCGACTGTGTACAAGGTACTGCATCAGTCTCTTCGGTTTCATGCATACGAATTGCAGTTGCTTCATGAACTGACAACAGATGACGGTGATACGAGCAGGCATTTGCTATCAACATGTTACATCTCATTGATGAATATCCAACATTTTTATCTCTCATTGCTTTCTCTGATGAGGCCACATTTCATTTATCGGGCAAAGTCAGCACACCCAATGCACGTATTTGGGGATCACAAAACCCACACTGCATTGTGGAACACATTCGTGACAGCACGAAATTAAATGTGTGATTGTGGATTGATGCACAATTTGATCATCGGCCCCTTTTTCTTTGTAGAAGAAACAGTTACGGGCAGTAACATATCGCGATATGTTGGAACAATTTGTTGTGCCTCAGTTAATGCATTTGCAGCCGAACGTCATCTTTCAACAGGACGGCGCCCCTGCGCATTGGAGCCTGATCGTTCGAGAATTTCTCGACACGCAATTTCCCGGTCGCTGGATTGGGCGTGGTGGACCGACAAGTTGGCCGCCTCGATCACCGGATATTACCCCTCTAGACTTCTTCTTGTGGGGATATGTGAAGGACGAAGCGTATACAGGCTGCAAAATTCGTGATCTTCAAGAGCTTCGCGGCAGTATACGAGATGCTGCCACTTCCGTTACGCCCGAGATTCTACAAGAAACCTGACAGGAACTTGAATTCAGGCTAGATGTTCTTCGTGCAACGAGAGGATCTCATGTAGAGGTGTACTGATTTTTTAAATAAAACTTGGTGAGTTACTCTTGACCTTGCATGCATTATTTTCTTTTTACCCTAAGCAGTATGAAATATGCAGCAATTTCAAATGAGTCAGGTTCATGGTGGACACACTGTGTAACTTCAGGTTATCTGAAAATCCTTGCATTTTTGCTTGCCCTTATCCCGTGAGTAGGTTTAACATAATCGTTAACGTTAACATTAAAATACGAAACTCGTAAGAAACAAAATGTAGATTTGACAGAGCTGACATTGTTGCAGAAGCATATTAAGAAATTGACAGAGATAATGCGTGTAAGTGAAATATCTATAAGTGTCGGTTTGATTAGTAATATGAGGTTCCAACAGAAAGAATTAACCAACATTGAAATGTTCGTAAAAATTCTGAAATTGTCGGTGGAAAAAATCCAATTTATTTATGAAAAAAGTTTAAGTTGAGATTAGAATAGAATCGATATGGCTTAGATTTTCTCCACAAAGCTAATGCAGTGTTCAGGCAACCGCATACCAATCACTTCTATAAATACTTCTTCGCACGTGGTGTAACTGTTCGTGTGCTGTTGGCAGACTTGCAACCCAACATGAGCTCGTTACTGGCTCAGGATTTAAGTTTTACAATTTTTGGTGCCACACTACGCGTATTGTGAAGACGCTGAAAATAATTCTAGTGGGCCTGTGGATCACTACCACCCGAAGAATCTTTAGATAGATAATTTTTGTTCAACGAGATTTTTACTTATGTTAAGCCCGTCAAAAATGACTTACTGAACCATATATACTGGAAGTTAATTTCTTCGCGCCTGCTTAAGTAAATAGAATTGTTATTGATAAAGAAATGTATTGTTGTATATATTTCTTAACTTATTATAACAGCGAAAAGGAGAGAATATAACTGAAATGTGTACTTCGAATATAAATTGCTTCCAAGCCCGTCAAAAATGACGGGCGGTTCTGGAAATTAGTTTCTTCCCAGTTGCTTAACTAAATAGAATTGTTATTAATAAACCTGAAAATGAAGTATGTAGTGTTGTACATACCTCTTAGCTTTATGTAAAGCAATTGTTAAAGACGGATAACATAGCGAAAACATATACATCGAACGAATATAATTAAACAAAAGCAACTAATAACAGAAATATAGATTTGTTGGCTTGCAAAATTAATTTTGAACCTTCACAGAAAACAATACCTATTCTAAATTATTAGGTTCCTGTAATATCGATATCGTTAGATAGAGTGAATAAAACCTGGTCGTTGTTATCCCTCCAGAAAAAGTCGGGGCATGACGTCATAACGTAATACACACCGTGGCCAAACTGACATTTTATTAGTGTTGGCTAGATGTAAACCCGCAACCGTATTTCGTGTATGCTCATGGTATGGAAGAGCTTAGGGGCCGGCCATTACTTACGTGAGGTCAAATAGGAGGGGAAGGATTCCGGCAAAATGTCATCAAATCTCACCCGCCACCTTTCAAAGAACAGTAGAGCTAACAAAAAAAGTTGCAAAATTACATGGTCGAGCTCACGTTGGGAGCGAGGCGGTCCAGATTTACGTAAAAATGTACATGTAATTGTTGGACGCCCTGTCATGACAGCGTGATCTGATTCAGTTTTTTAGTTTGATCATTGTTGGACCTCTTCAAGGTCGAATTTGAAGAATTTCTGCAGAGTTTGAAGCGACTTAGAAGTATTAAAGAGGGACAGGTATGGTCTCAGTATATAGGTTACGGTGCGATGTCGTCAAGGTAATAAGTGTCTTAACGGGTAATAGTATCTGTAGGAATTCTCTGCGTTGTGCACCTTTGGACTAAATTAAGGACTTCTTAAGCTGTAGATACAATTTCAGTAGTAAAAGCTTAATCTGGCGAACCTGCACAATGGCAACGCTTCGAATACTGTCTCTCTTCCCATACTGAGTAACATTGATGTTTTTCATAGATCCTCATAAAGATTCGATTGATACTATCAAACACGGTTAGGCCTATATCGTTTTTACATTTTTTGCCCAGTGAAACTTCATTTCCCAGCTGATCTTGTTTAAGAATACATCTTGTCTGGCAACAAATTGCAATTAATACTCTTCATGAAAATATTATACATGTAGTATCAAAGTAACTGTATAAAAAAGTATTTTTTATTTGTAATGATACCTTCTTTCTGGGTAAAATATCTAGAGGTAAAAAAATCCTCAAGTCAGATTAGGCGTGTAGGGATGGCCCAGTGATAGTCGGAGTGTGAAATGTTAGAAACGTGAATAAGGCAGATAGATTACAAAACATGAGAAGACGAGACTAATTCATTACGACGTTCGTGGGGGCGAGCATTGTAGATGAGCGCATGGGAGAAGACGTGGGTTCGAATCCCCTCCCGGCCATCCAGATCCCCGAAATGTCTCTAGGCGAATGCCGTGATAAAAGGCCATTGCCGGATACGTCCTGGCCGCCAGCCCTTTCCAGCCGCGTTGTCGACGAAGCGTAATACCATAAAGTTCTTGTTAATATTGAGATTAATTTGAAGGACGCGCAGGGTTTCTGGTTTTTGGAATAGAGGCTAATTAACACACAAGGTGTGATTTATTATAAACAAGAGAGTAGGGAAACAGGTTGGTTATTATGAATATTGTAGTGCTGAGGAGTAGAAGATAGGAAATCTTGTTGTGAAGACTAATAATTAGAAAGCCAGGGACTTAGCAAAAGGTTTTATTGATATTGGATTGGATAAGATATCGATAATTTTTAAAAAAAAGTCAGATCTAAAATTTCGGCTTAGAAGAATATTTATAATCATTAAAATAACCAGATAGCTATAATAAAAGTAGAGAGTTATTAGAAAGAAGCATCGTTGAAATTGGACGTGAAGCAAGATTACAGTCTATCCCCACAAATGTTATGTAGAGAAAGGAAACAAGGATGAGAAAGAAAAAACAGTTGAATTTGGCATAAGAGCACAAAAAGATCGGTATTCTGAGGACTGCTGTCAAAATTATCCTGATAAAAATCAAGAATGAGGATATTTGAAGTTACCGTGCTGTATGTCCATAATACTGGCAGAAAAACTAACCATCGAGGCCGTGACTGAGGAGGTTCGACGGGACCAGATTCGTAGTCCTATACCCGCTTACATATCTTCCTGGTTGGAGTCTCCGGCTCTAACCTACGCATTTCATAAACAGATGGAGATAATTCTATTCTTAGTTAACACTAGTGTAAACCCGTGACCATTTTTGAGCGTATCGTCGGATCTAGAATAGTTCCAATTTTTAGGATCAAAGATTTATGGAGCGTGCATAAACCACGTAGCTCCATTTTGGCCTCCTGTGAACCCCCTCCCCCCCACGTAGCCCTACGTGGCTTTTGCCTCTACCCCCCCCCCCTCCACGTAGCACGTAGCTTTTTTCCCTTTTGATTCCAGAAGACATTTTGTTCCGTTTTCTCTCTTGTCAGACTATTGTAAATTACATACAGACATAATTCAATGCAGTTGTGTGTTCTGTTCCTCATTTTAACTGCTATGAAAGGAAAGCTACGTGGCCTGGCTCGGAACCCCCCCCCCTCCTCCCCCCAAGTAGCTCAGCGTTGCCTTCCAGCCAACCCCCCCCCCCTCCCCGGACAGAGCCACTTAGTTTGAGCACGATCCCTTATGACAGGTTGACCTGATCTGACGAACTTGTCTTTCACCATTAGGTTAGGGTGAATAAAATCTCTTGCGCTTGAAGAACTCAGAAGTATTAATAGACGTGGGTATTAAACACGAACAGGGACGATCGCGCTATCGTATAATTTTTCAAAGTTTGTAGACTCGAACTTGCTGAAATACAAACTTGACTTGTATTTGACCCTTAAAGTTCACTCCGCAAAATTTGAAGAATTCCTGTTTACTTCGAAAACACCTCCCCCCCCCCCTTTTATTTTATTTTTTTAAATTGAGGCTGGGCATTCTAATGTAATCTTTGGTCATAGTGTCCGTAAAGTCCATAGAACTTAATACAGATTCCAGATTATTAAACAGTTGAACAACTTTGAAGAAATGAATTGCCAGAATACTCGATTCGGTACCATATTTATTTGGTCTGATGTCCACTTTTAATAACATAATAACTCACGTACAGCGAACATGAACAAAGACCATAAACTAAAGTGGTCAGTAAAATACGTAAAAAGCAAATAAATTGTAATGTATAAACTTTGGTCAAGCATTAACATTGGCGGAAGTTTTATTTAAATTGAAATTTAGCCTAGGCCGGAATGGCAATTGGCATTCGTGGTTACAACAGAGACCATGAGTAATTTAAGTTTTTAAAACTTTTTTTAGTTGCTTTCATTGGCAACGTATTACTGAAAATCAGTTCCCTGTTTTTTAAGCCGTAAAGTCTATCGATATTTTTTAATTATGAAATGCTACGAAAAATATACTTAATGAATGTATTATGGCAATTAATTTGGTAGAAGTTTCTTAGCTACTAAATTGTGTATAAAACTTCAAATTTCTTCTAACGATATCTCTGGTGGCTGGTAATTTGCGAGCGAAGGCTGACGCGTGGCACCGTTCTCCAGTCAATAGCTATCGAGGTGAGTGAGTGAGTGAACGAGCTTAGGAAGTTGTATCATTACTAGTGTAAGCCCGTCACGGGTCAGAATAGTTCCAATTTTTAGGGTCAAAGATTATAACAGGTTGACGTGACCTGACCAAATATGAACTTGACCTGTGTTTCACTATTAGGGTGAATAAAATCTCTTGAGCTTGAAGAACTCAGAAGTTTCAATAGACTTCGGTATTAAGCATGGACAGGGACGATCGCGCTATCGTATATCGTATAAGGTCGTAGACTCGAACTTACTTAAATACAAACTTGATCTGTATTTGACCCTTAAAGTTTACTCTGCAAAATTCCTGTGTGCTTCGAAAGCATCACGTTGTTTTTTTGTTGAGACTGGGAAAACATACATAACGCAATTATTGGTCATAGTATCTGTAACGGCCAGAGAACTTAATTCACATTCCATATTATTAAACAGTTGAGCAACTCTGAAGAAATGGATTACCAGAATAATTGATTCGGAAACATATTTGGTCTGATGTCCACTTAAATTACCTAATAACTCAGGTACAGTGAACATGAATAAAGACCATCTACAAAAGTGGTCAGTAAAATACCTGAAAAGCAAATAAACCGTAATGCATAAACTTTGGTCAAGCAACAACAGTAGTGACAGTTTTAATTAAATTGAAAATTATGCTAAGCCGGAATGACAATTGGCATTCATGGTTACAGTAGAGACCGTGAGTTATTTAATTTTTAAAAGTTTTTTTAAGTTGCTTTGATTAGCAACATGTTATTGAAAAGCAGATAAACGTTTTTTCAGCCGCAAAATTTATCGATATTTTTTAAATTATGAAACGCTACGAATAGCAAACTTAATGAGAGTATTATGCCTATTAATTTGGTAGTAGTTGCTTAGCTATGAAATTGTAGACATAACCAAGAATTTCTTGTAATGGTATCTCTGGTCGCTGTTTTGCGAGCGAAGGCTGACACGTGACACCGTTTTTCAGCCAATAGCTATCGAGGTGAGTGAATGAGTGAGCTTAGGAAATTATGTAGTAGATACACGTCCACGTCTGTGTTGATTATATTTTTCCAGTCATGGCTGACACGACACTGGGATCGCCCTTGACTATGACACCGAGTGTGGTGGGTGAGCGGTAATGTTGTAGCCTCGCATTCGAAAGAACGTGGGTCGAATCACCATCCGACGATTCAGATTTGGGTTTTACATGGTTTTCCCAAATCATTGCAGGCGAATGCTAGAATGCTTTCTTCAAAAGGCCATGGCCTAATTCCTTCTCGTTCCTTACCCCAGCCCCCTCTTCTTAGTCCTTTGCCGCCTCTAATAACCTCGACGTCACCGAGGCGTAAGGGGGCGTCCATTAATTACGTGTGGAGAAATGGGGGGGGGGGAGGTCCGGGCGAAATCTGATCAAGTGGGAGGGGGGGAGGTCGACGTAAATCTCACAACGGCGCACATGTTGACTTTAGGGGAGGTATAACTAAGGCCTAGAAAACCGACTATAAAGGCGGTATAACCGCCCTCGGAGGCATGAGAGCTAAGAAAAAAAAATAGTCTCAAAAATTTGCGAGGTCGATTAGCAGGGGAAGGGGAGGGGCTCATCAAAATCTCACGTCATGTTTAGGGGGAGGGGCGGCCAGATCTCACCAGAGGGGGAGACCTCACGTCATTAATGGACGCCCACTAAACAAATAAATAAATGGACTATGATCTCCTTATTTCCCTACTTTCAACGGAGGAAAAAATTGACTTTGTTGTTTCAGTGTACCTTCTACATATTTGTTCTCTCTTGCTTTACGGCATATCAGTGAATGTTTTTTTTTAAGAAATAAACACACACACACTTTTTAAAAATGATTGTATAATATCGGTAGAAAATTTGAGACTCTCACGTCTGTGTTGAAATAATTCCGAATCGCTTGCAATTTTTAGAATAGAAAGAAGTCGGTATAATATTCAACTCAGCTCTTCTCTTTGAATAATGGCACATGATCTCATTTAGCGTTTTCTGGTATCATCAATTGTAAATTTTCACCTGCAATTATTTATAAATTGAAGGCGATAATGTTGACTTTATTTTACCCTTGGATATTAACTGATATTTAATGATATTTTCTGCAATGTAGGCATACGATGAATACATGAGACTGCCGCTGGTCTGGTCCGGTTCTTATCGTTCCATAAAAGCTATCGTTAAACTGGATGGAGCCATAAAGAAGGTTATTGACTCGGCCCAGAAGGCCCGAGCATCCTGGCTATTCCTGGCCTAGTGCGTGTCTGGACCAAGTAGATTTCTCTGGAGAAGCTTTTCCTGTGAGATAACCGCCAGATGCCTGTTAAAAAGAGACTCAACCAACGTTACTCCGGTAGCTTCCGGTATCGTAAGTGACCGGCGCGTTAAGGAGAGAGTAAGGATTTACGTAAGAGACTAGTCTCGTTATTACGTTACTTAGTTTATTCCTTACTGATGTAGACATTTGGAGACTGTTATATTAACTCTCAGCTTGGGTTATTGTAAAGCTTGTTTGTGGAATCCGTCATTTCTGTTACTAATGCTGTTGAATTATATCGATTGGGATTGTATATATGTTCATTAAACTGGCACTACCTTTACCACGATGTTTTATCATTAATTGCGCGCTGAAATGTAGATACTGATCAAACTGAAGGTCTGCTTTGTGGCTTCGTACAATCAACCTCAGTAAGTGCGTGAGATGATTGCTTGCTTGATTGCTATGCAGTGGTTGCAATAATTCCTTAAATTATTTTAAATTTTAAGAAACAAAAAAATATTCGTCTTAATTAAATACTGTGTGTCAGAAGCCAAAAAACCAATTACTTGCTTGCATCTAAAATTTTACTTTGAGCTTATTATCGTCTGGCACAAGTTTTGTTTATACTATGCTAATTGCTTTAGCTCAGAGACGTTGATAACTCAAGTTGGTGTGATCAATCGAGGTGTGTGTGTGTGTACACAAAATTAGATTTTCTTCACGAGCAATGTTTCATTGGCGACCGTTTGTTTTAAAAATTATTCTTTATTGACGCAAGAGTCAATCAAAGGCAAATTCGTTGACTGTTTGTGTGTACTGTTTTCGAAATTGGACTGGAAGAATCGATACAAGTGTTTCGCACCGACATGTATAGTATCTGTTTCGTTCTTTTTATGGAAGTACGATATATGAAATACGCGACTAATAACTGAAAATGGAAGTACAATGACAGTGGAAACATTTCTTCGTTGCATACGTAAAGCGAGAAGTAAATAATTCAAGTCGAGACTATGAGGAATTGTTTTGCATTGGATAAATCTTCTTCTTTAGTGGGAAACTGCAATTCTGTTCGATAATACTCTAATCTGTAAGGATGGTAATTATTGAAATTTAATCATACTCTCCATTGCTCTTGTAATGTCACGCTCGTTGTCAGGCGCTGATGTAGTCTTATCTTTTGTAAAAAAAAAAAAAAAAAAAAAAAATCACAAATGACTTTTTCAATTTTAGTAACCGTGACCTTAGATGATTTTCCTCGAATAGTGAGATTGTCCAGCTTGATTGGCGGAGTGGTTGAGATTGTCACTTTAGAATCTGCAACGATCAGCAGTTAACCACCGAGGTGAAAAGCGAGAAAGAAAGGAGACCAACACCATTATTTTTAAAGCTCGTAGTTCAGTGGTTAAGGCATTTATTTTAAATTCAGAGCCCCTGGTTCAAATGAGCTAGGAATGTTTAAGGGCTTTATTTTGTTCATAATGTTAAGGCACTCGTGATTCGGATTGCATTTTAAACTGTAGGTCCAACCACGAAAGAGGCAGACAAAAATTTTGTCACTTAGGCAACTTAACTATTCTGAGTCTCTCGGCAATAATAATACCATACACATTTACTTTTTAACTTTTAAAACCATTTTCTTTTCTTACTTTTAAATACTTGTACGCGTTCAAATGAAAAGAACTAAGATGACAAACATGCTGTGACAGAAGTAGTGTTAGGCGGTGTATAGTTCCGGAGAGAACATTTGTCAGCTGTGCCTTCGAGTGCGATGGCATCCGTATGAGACGGGGATGGCAGTTAGCTGCACACTAATACTAAAATTATTATTATTTTTTCATTTTGGAGCCAAGTTTTTAATAGGTTTCTGCGATTTCCCCCCCCCCCCCCTTGTCTTATTTCTGTGTATTCTGAAATAGAATTACGACTTGGTCTGGTAAAGTCGTGGACCTCTATGCTGAAAGCGTAGAATAATACATTTTAAGGTCAGATGAGACGATTTTATTGATGCAAATGTGTGGGTAGCTGGTGATAGTTTACTGCTTGTGTTATCTCTGATGATACATTCCGGTAATAAAATCTGCGCTTTTTGGTCCTGGTGAGGCTTTTCATTCCCTCATAGATAATAGTATCTAAAATTCCGTTTTGCCAATAATTTAAGATTGCATTGATTCTCTGGAAAATTTCCTTACTGTTCAGTACAGATATTTATCTGATTGTCTTGAAGCCCGCAAATGTGTAGTCAGTCAACATAAAATATAATGGTGAAACATAAATTTAGTGTATATTTACCGAGCGTGGTGGGTAAGCTGTAACTCTCTGGGCTCTCAGTCGGGAGGACGTGGGTTTGAATCCCCCGCGGCCATCCAGATTTGGCTTTTTTTATGGTTTCTCCAGGTGAATGCCGGAATTATTCGTTCAAGAGGCGATGGCCGAAATCCTTCCCGTTTCTTGTTCCCCTCCCTTCCTGGCTCTAACGATCTCGATGTCGACATGGTGCAAAGCCATTACCAAAAATAATGTATATTAATTACAGTAGTATGGATTTTGTATTGAATCCTCATTAGAGTTGACTATCTTTATTTTGCTTATAAATTGCTTGGTCAGGTCTGAGTGCTAGGTGTGCGAGGCGACAGGTGCCCTGCTCTAGTCTGTCAGGACAGGAAGCTGCCAACATGTGGGTCGCGGACTCGCCCGCCACTAGGTCAGGCGCCGTAGCCCGGAGCAATGTATAAGACCGATTCACAGACATCGATTTATTTTGTATTTTCACTTTGGAAACTGTCCTTCACCAACAGCATCAAGCACTAAGCGTGCTATTGTTCAGGGACTCTACGTTGTTACGTGTACCTTAGCTGTCAGGAGTCACTGGAAAAAGATTTATGGAGGTGCGTCTCAATTGCTTTATGTATGGTAATCAGTGCATTAGAGAGTAGAGACATCACTTCCAGCTAGACTCAGGTTAAGCATGCAGAAGACACGGCTAGATAGAGATATCTAGGAGTAACTGCAACGGCTCAACGTTAATGGAGTTTGTATTCGTGATGAAACGCTAGGTAGTATCATATTGCGGTGGGAGTGAACCGAGTGTGTCGATGGAGAACTGGAGTGGTGACGATGGTGTTTCGTTTTCAGGTACAATTATTGTTTTCCACTTTTCGTGACCTAAATACTGGAAGCTGAATTTAGTGACCAACTTGCTTAAGAGCCATAAATCGATTTCAGTGTGTCTAGAATGCATTGGTGAACATGTTTCAGGTAGTTAAAAAGTACAGAACGCGGTAATGAGTGTTTAAGCATCCCTGAGTAGTTAGGCAGATCACACTGTCAAAAAGGGATGCAGCAAAGTTTGTCTCACATCGTACTACCGCCATCATCGCCATAAGGTAGCATATCAGTGAAATGAAGTATCACATCCATTTTTTTTCGAAATATCATTTCTGTATATATTTTATTTACATGCTTCAAATTTTGCTTGTAGTACTGAAATAATAGGCACTGCTACTGCCAGATTTTGAGATGAAAATTCTTGGTGAATTACTGCTACTGCAAATTTCTTACTTGACTCTATTCTCAAATCCCTGAGAATCCGTCTTGCATAGAGTAAATAACACAGTAAATAGTAGGACCTACTATACTGTACTGTAGTATTTATTATATCCCCTTCAATTCGTTCCTGTTTAATAGGTACCATCTTGTATACATAAAATCATAAGGGTCATTAAATGCTTCCAACTCACATGTTTTTTCCAAAAGCATTTAGTATATTCTTAAAGGAATAAGAAACTTTGATTAAAATACTTTCAACTAAATTACTCGTTACACAATACTGTTGTTATTGGCAGTAAGCTAGCTGGTGACTATTAAATACTTTTAAATGATTGAGAAAAGGATAGTTGTTTGAGGCAATCATGTAGATGACTGTACATGCGTATGGAAGAGGAGGATTTATACCTGCTCTTCTCTTTCGCTGAAGACCTCGTTTCTTTTCATTGAGGGCAGCCAATTTTCCGGTTGGCTTGCATCGAAAACTAGCTCTAGCTGAGCGCACACAGCAAGACGCCCATAGTCCCTTCTGTACCCCGGTAATGCTTTTACATTTACGTGGGCTCCTTAACACCCACAATTAAGAACCCTCCCCTTCTCTCATATCCCGTGACTCAATGAAAAAAAAAAAAAAAACGAATATTTGTTCGTCCTGCCGACGATTTATATAGTCCGGAGGTTTGGTAAAGCGGTGGATAAAAGGCGAGAATGTTTCACCCAGTTCTAGCGTAAGTGCGCCTGTCAGCACTTGATTTTCTTGAAATGTGATGAATTTATTATGGAACCGTTACCGACCACTCAGTATTTGGCTATGAGTTTTGCCATCTCAACATAAAGACTTTCTTAGTCTCTGCTCAGTTTCACTTTTCGCTTTGTGTTGTAAACGTCATTATTTTAACACTGGCAGAAAAAGTGTAGATCGTAAATTGCATTCTGTGCATTTTCTCTGCAATTATTCAAAATTCGTACACACATTTCTCAACTCGTAGTATTTACTCTGAAGCCACTCCATTTTCTGTTCATCTATTTTTGTTTCACCACTTCCATCCTCTCTGTTCTACATTTAAATCCACTTTTTGTGTATTAAGTTCTAGGTGGAACATTTTACATGATATTCTGTTTGACTTTGTCCTCCTAACATGGATGTTGATAAGGGGACCTTAG
The DNA here is from genome assembly GCA_031002005.1 of Vandiemenella viatica. Classification (NCBI taxonomy): domain Eukaryota; kingdom Metazoa; phylum Arthropoda; class Insecta; order Orthoptera; family Morabidae; genus Vandiemenella; species Vandiemenella viatica. Next base: position 201,003,029 of record JARYHS010013630.1, on the reverse strand, counting down.
TCTATCATCTTCAGTTATGTTTCTTATCGTCGTATCCGATATACTTATTTAATTTTCCAGCCGTGCTAGTGTGTTTTTGTTTGCTCAGTCTTCTACTGTAATGTGATTTGTCGCCATAGTGATCTATTTTGTTACATATTAGATCTTGAATTATTTGTTATATTATGAATTCAGTTCGTAATTTCGCCATATTTTAGAGAGTCTTTTTTCCATTTTTGTAAAGTATCTGGAGTTCCCATCTTCAGTCGAGTCCCTCCTAGCCTTCAAGTTTTCGTAGTTAAGTATTGGATTTTTTTTTTTTTTTTTTAAAAAAGAAACATCATTCATTGCTACACTAAAAAATAATCTAAATCTATTTTACCTAGATTTGCTCCATACGTAAATGTGGTATTTCGAATATTCAAATGGCATATCTAAATGGATTACTTTTTTACTAGAACGCCAATCTTCAGGTGGTTTTCTCTCAGCATTACCTTTAAAATAACCTATCTTCCATTATTCCGATTAGGTTAAGTCACTTTCAGTTATGCTACATGCGTTTTGAAAAGCCTTTTGTTGCATGTGTAGTCATTCTTAATAATTATCACTGTGTTTTATCCCATACACATGCCCTTACATGGTCTCCAAACGCAGCCTCTATTCAAAACATGAAATGCATTTTGACTATCCAGTTCTTTGTCACATAATTTTTCTGGATTAATAGGTTGATATGTTTGATTTTATAATGGATTAATAATATTTATTAATAATGTTCATAAACATATGGTGTTCTTCAGTTTACTTGAACCGTAATCTCACTTCTTTGATGGGAATTCTTAGAGTAGTGTCTCTGTAATGGGAGCATTTCTTTTATCCTCGAAAAGTGTCATGACGGTACCCACTTTCCAATCAGTCGGTGCTTCTTACTCGATTTGGGTTTTGTCAGACACTGTATAACCACAGCTTTGTTACACATTTAAGAAATTTTAGAATAATTTTTCTAATTCCTATAACCACTAACTTATTATTTACTATATTAAAAAGGGTTTTCAATCATATGTATGTCTGTATCTTCTTTTATATCCATTGAAACGCACACTTTTTTCAGTTTGCTATTCCTCATTTCTTAACGGCTCTTCATCCTTCGGATGCCTGTATAGTTCTCCATTCTGCGCGTTTACGTTAAATATAATTCCTTAATGCAGTTCTGATTCATTATTCACTCACCAACACGGAGTTCCTTGGGCGTGGTTGGGGGTACTGCAGACGGAGGTGACCCGAGCTCTCGTTCATTTACCTCCTCACATCCCCACTCAGGATCCACCATCTAGCCACCCCCAACCACCAAGAGGTCGTCCAGGGAAGAATTACCTTCCCTTGCGGGGGGGACGGACTCTCCCTATTGGGGAGAAGCGCCTTTAGCCACCGGGAAGGTGTCCTGGTGCCCACGGGGAACCGCGTGGAGGCGGCGCCGCCGCGGCCGGAAGTAAAGACCCACCCCCGGCCGTTTCATGGCGTCCGGGCAGTGCACCGAAAGAACGCTGGGCATAAATGCCCAGAATCCGGCTGGTCGGACCGTGCACTACCTGACCCGAGGGTCTCCAGCGTTCACTGCTTTCTTGTGCTTGTCTTCTTCTGCAGTTCTTTTCACATTGTTTAATGCCTGAGACCTCGTCGTCGATCTCTATTCGTGAAAGCCTTTTTTGAAAATATACACAAGGCTTCGTAGTTGTCCTGTGTCTCGATGAGTGTTTGTCTCCTGTTATCATCTTGGATGACTACGTTCGTGGTTAGTTCTTGACGTTCGTCGATATACAGCGGGCATGTCCTGATTACGTGCATGGCTGTCTCTGTTAGTCCACACTCGCAGTGCGGGTCGTCCTCCAGGCCTCGCTGGTGGAGGAGTTCTCTGAGCCCATGACCTGTGATGAGTCATGTCACTGGATATGACATGTCTACATCTTTCCTCCACTCTTTTGCCCATGTTTGTGCATCGGGGATACGTGTGACGCCCGTTGCTGGATGCTTCCCAACCTTGTCTGCCATTCGTTTTGGAGTTGTGCGTACCGCTGTTGCTTTCCTGCCTTTACTCTGCCTTTGAAGTTGGTTGCTTCCGGTTCTAAAGCTGACCCCTTATGTCGTACCCGGCCACTGTCTTATTATTTGGCCTTCTCAGGTGGTATCCAATTGCTGCCTTTATTATTTCTAGGTCTAAGGGTGGGCATCCCGATATTACTAGCAGAGCGTCGTTCGAGATTGTCCTGCTTGCTCGACCCATCATCATCAAGTATGGGCGTTGTAGGCTCAGGATTAGTCTTCTGGCATGCGTGTTTCTCACTCAGTGCACCCATTCCTATGCACATAAATTCCTCGTTAATTTTGCAGTCGTTTTCTAGGTAAACTCTTATATTCTCTGCAGCCAATGTTACCTTTGAATATTGCCATTTTGAAGCGCCTGTTGATTGACCTATTGTTTCTGCCCACTTTAACAAATTTCTTGTACCCCCAAGAGTCATGATATTTGCAGTTCGTCGCAACTACAGTAGCTGATTTTTTTTCATCACCAACCCTTTGAGAACATGATTTTTCTTATATAGGAATGAAGTCTTTCTCGGCGTTGAGAATGGATGTACATCCATGATTTTTCTTGTTACGTATCAGTTTTTTCCGGCTGGTTAATATCACTTCCTTTTTACTGTATGTTTCTTGTTGTAGATGTTACCTAGAGCAGGTGAAGGCTGTCCTTCGGCTTCCTTTGTGTCTTTTCTAACTGCTGAGGCATTCCCTTCTCCCCTTTAGGAAGAGCAGAAGGGCTCTGCTTTCACACGGATAGACGCAATGGTTCAGTGTGCTCCTGGTTTACAGACTGGAGGTTCGCATTTTCCTAAGTTTTTACTGTATTGAATAAAAATCAGAATTTGTTGCTGGGAAAGAAAGAGTTGAAGCATATCTTAAAATCGTGCTTGCCCCTTTCGCTTTGTCGCTTTTCTAGGAAGAAGGCAAATTAATTACCCCTGTATGCTATTTTCTCGCAACTTTCATTAGACGTAAAACTCAGATGTAATAAAATCAATGGTGTGGTTGGACGATTGCATAAAATTGTGTGTCGCCAAAATTATGCTTTTTAGTCAATTTCGGGAAGTGCATTCAGTATGTACGAGATCTTTACATGCCGTGATTGTCACATTAATAATACTCATACTACAGCACATACCTGCGAACGTTCCGGTACAAGTTTCAGAACTATTTCCAGCCAGTGTGTTGAGCAGATAATAGTAGTAGAAGTAGATGCTAATGTGTCGATTGTCCTTATCTTCTACTTATCTAGCCGCTTGTGGAGACGCACAACTCTGTTGCACAGGTTTCAGAGCAACATCTACTTTTCCGAACTTGGTAGTGCGAAACCACTGAAAGATTCCGCGAATAATATGAAACATGAGGAAGCAGGTAAGAACATTCTGTTTCCTATTACATTTAGTGGCTGCTACTTGAATTCAACATTCTTTATCAAAAAAAAAAAAAAAAAGTTTTGTTCTCTTGTCCAAGTAAAAAAAAAAAGAAGACTCAATGCTAAAACTGTCTTTCCGAAAAAATAGACTTTCGATCACTGCGGGCACAGGAGTGTGCTTTCTTATTGGTTTATAAGGTAGTTACATGGAAAATCAAACCTTGAAAGAAGTCCATTGTATACAAACCTATTAAAAAAAAAGAAGCAAATTGAATATCGCTTCCTTGGCACCAAGGACGAATGCTACACGCTATCATGCTTTTAGGACGTTACATCATGGCATAAAAATAAAGTTCAGAAGACTAAGGTTGGAAGCTTGACACCAATGGATTCGCTCTAGCATCCCAAATTCTATTGAATTTATTTTTATGCAATTGCAGAGAAGGGTGCCCATATAACACGTCGCTGCAGCAAAGCTGTCTTGAAGTGCCTTCTGTATTGTGTTGTATTGGGACCATTCAAGTGAAAGTGTGCTTGAGATTTAAATCGAGAGAGAGGACCAAGATGAGAGAATTGTATCAGTAAAAACCTACTTCTTCAGTAGTATACAGTAGACAGCGGGTTAGATGATGGCATTGAGGAGATGTCATCATCAAACGATCCACAGAAAAAGGAAAAAGAATATGATCGCGAAGATAGATTACAAAAATATTGTGATTATATAACAATTAATACATAATAATTAACATATAATAAATTTGGAGTTTTACGATTTGTGAAAAAAAATTTCCTCTTTGGTGTAATTCGTTAATTAAGAGAACTAAAGAAATATCTTAACCAGAAATACTGGGATTTCTTTCGTAGGATCAACAGTTAAGTAATTATATTAAAAAAAAACTGTTTTATGTACCTTACATCCAAGAAGATAATTTATTTTTAATGACGTCCTGACCTCAGAAAATAATTTTAAACAAACCTTTGTAAGGGTTGGATTATTGTTATTTGGATCTACTACTGTGATGCTGTTATCTTCCTTTTTACGCTTGAGCTACGAGCTCACCAGGGTTACTGTGGTCCCGACACGAGGGCTGCGCTGATTTTCTCGAAACATTGTTTTGTCGGCACCTGCGGTTCCGGAGAGAGCCAGATGTTTTGTGACAGCAGCTTTCCGTTTCGCCTCGCCCACCATAGACGCCAAATACGGCAAAAACAAACTTGGCGTAATTTCTGCGCCTTACATAATTGCAACGCATTCAATAAAGTTTGATTTGGCGGCAATTAAGAAATAGAATAGCAGTCAACAGTGTTTGGTAGCCCTTTTAAAGTACTTAAAGTTCATCCGTTTATTTTGGCTGTTGACAGCAGAACAGTTGTGTGACATGTGTTATTATGTATGCTGTGAATTGTCTTCTCAAATTGCTAGTTCATATTGATGTTAAAAGGTGCTCGAATGTTTTCAGTAGTTGTGTAGTTGTTTCCCGTTTCTCTAGAAGTACTTATAGTTTATGATGTATAATAATTACCCTTGACATGGCCATTTCGAAAATTGTTGGCTACTTCATAATAAGATTTGAAGTAGAGGAGACTTCGCTGTGGGAACGGTGATTTAAGGAACTATAAACTAGTAGTCAAGGTTAAATTATTGGCGTATTTTTAATTTTCTGCAACTTGATTTGGGTAAGGTCGTCGAAGTCGACACTCGTACACTGCGTGCGGCATACGCAGGTCCCTCGTGCATCTCCCATCCAGCGTTACGACGAGATTTTTCACTCTTTTTCAGCTGTACATTAGGTTGTATTCTGCCTGTAGTAACGTTACATTTCGCCAAAAAACCCACAATTGTAATATAACGTGATTACCCTTTAATTGCGTTTCTCTATTGTGTCTTTTACACAAACGCGTAGTTTTCCGTTGGTGCTATTACACTTGCCAAATCAGATTTATGAAAACATTGAATTAAATCTAAGTAAGTAGCTTTTTTGTTGCTTCAAATAAAGAATCTGCTTGTAATCCACGCTGTACATTTTTTCTTCACCCATTAATTTTCTGAAACAGTTTTCGTTTATGCTTTTGTGGTTGGTACTTCCGGTTTTGCTCATTTTGTTTCCTCTGCACTTAGCCTGCTGGATAAGGGTAGTATTGGCACACGATTACTAGTTACCTGTTTGGTTTGGAGTCCTGGATTAAATCTGAAACCTATGCGGAATGTGTATGTAGGGAGAGGATACGACATTTTCGATGACATTTCATACTTGGGATGGTAACTATCTCGGCACTCTTGCCACCCTTCGGAAGAATAGGCTTGATTAGACCGGCGGTGGTCCGCTACACAAACCACATCGTACACTGAAAACGCCCACGCTCACAGTGATCGTCACATACAATAGTACTTGGACACTGTCCATACGGGGATAGGCAACAGGAAACTAAACTTCCTCGGAAAGTTGCTGGCAATAACAGTGTGGTGTACTCGTTGCGGTCCAGTTACCAGGTTGGGTAACTGATTGCACGGACGGACCGACACACTGAAATAGCTGCAAGTCACTGACCTGACGCAAACTGTTGATTAACTTCCGTGGCTTCGTGTCAGTGGTATTTATTGTTAGAAGTGAGTTCGGAATGGAATCGTCTTTTTTCCGGAAATGAGTAGTCTGCTGCAGTACACTTATGATTTAGAACCATCAGTGTTTCATGCTGGAAAGGAAGATCCTTGCAACGATGATGGGTCAATGTTTATTCTGAAGCATCAGCTACATTGTGTTAGCGATTTTTGTTGGAGAGCGAGAATCCGTTTAGAGTCACCTCGGGGCTCTGTTACTTCTTATTTGATACCTCTTGTCGGTTACTTTCTCGTGCCTTCGTATTTGTGAGAGCCTTCAGCGTTGACTCGGACAGAGTGATAAGCTTATCGCAGGGTGCTAGTAGCTTCCTTCTCATATATGGCAGTAGAGATACACAACCTTGACAAGTGTGCAAACTGCAGTAGTTTGTATAGCGTTGCTGGAAAGACAGTTTGTATGTTTGTTTCGACTCATTTTCTTTACAGAAACATCTTCCTGATCCGATTTACGATCTCTGCGTTTTCATCCGTCCTTATACTTATTTACTGTGGTCGGTGTTACCATTTCCCAGTTTTCAAGATTCGTTATTTATATCGCTACTCGAAGTTGCTAGTGAAACGGTATGCTAGATCTTCGGCCTACAGGGATCTTTTAGTATGAGGTGGGAGTGGTTGATCATTCGTATAGAAGTTAAAAAGTGTTGGAGCCACTGCTGAGTAGCGAATCCTCGGTTGTGTGAAGTGTAACAAAATATAAAGCTGTTCATGTTTTTGTTGTTTTTCTTTGGATTGTAGGAAACAATGAGTGACATGAAACGGTTACGAATTTAGATAATTGTTGTTGCGAAGCTCATAAAAATGGTGGAATTTTCATAGACGTGGTTTGATTACAATCTTATAAGTTCAGCACGGAGTGAACATATTTGGGCTGACACCTTGGGGAAAACATTGATCAACTTGCCACAAATATATTGAAAAAAATGCATTGATGAGCCAAAACGTTTGGCCACTTGCTTAATAGCGAGTTGGCCCACCTTTGTAACGCAGTACAACAGCTATTTGGCCTGGCGTAGATTCGACAAGTCCTGTGCAGGTTTCGGAGTTATCTGGCACAATGTATGTACACACAGATCACACAATTCCCTTAAATTACTGTTCGGTGGTTTGTGGTCGCATATGGTAGCTGGCGCCCGATAACGTCCCCAAGGTGTTCTTTCAGGTTGAGATCTGGTGGATTTGGTGGCCAAGACGTCAATGTGAATTCACTATCATGCTCCTCAAACCACTGTAGCACAGTTCTGGCTGTGTGAAACGGGCAGTTATACTGCTGGCAGATGTCATCGCCGTCATGGAAGACAAAGTATGAAGGGATGCAGGTTGTCCGCAATAACTTTCACGTAAGCTGTCATTGTGCCTTCGATCACTACCATAGGCCCCATGTAAGCCCAGGTGAATGTACGCCTTAACATAATACTGCTCCCAGTCGCCAGCTGCTCGCTTGGAAGACGGCGTATTCGTATACGACCATCGGCATGGTGTAAAAAGAAATGTAATCCATCCGTCCAGGCGAAACGTTTCTATTGAACTACGATCCAGTCTCGATATTCTATTGCCCATTTCAACCATAATTGACGACGTTGTTGGGTCATCATGGGAACACGTAGGTGCTGTCTGCTAAGGAGCTCCATGTTCAACAATATGCGCTACGTGAGGGGTGGGGGAGTTCAGCGGAGTTTGTGGTCGGCCCGTCGGAAGACTTGCTTTCCACTGGAATTTCCTAAACTGATGTTGCAGATCGTCCAGATTTTGTAATATGGTCATCTCCACCGAAAGTGGAGAAAGGAAAAATTCTTAAGTGGGCTCAAGATATATTGGGAACGAAAGCCAAGATCCAAAAATTGCTATTCATAAGCGCTCTCTAGTGAGCTTGAATTAGTAATGGTAGACTTAGGAAGTTGTATAAAGTATGTGCGTGTGTTGCAATTTTTATATTTCGAAATTAACCCTGGCGTGGTCACGTGGAATACATATGTAATCCACTCACAACTGCTGCAGTGGGTGGTTCTGTTATCCATTGAATCTACCCAACTGTGTGAGCTCCCGATGTGCGTCTGTGTGGAATTACTTTAACTTATTACGATGCTACTTACTTCGCTCCCGGCGTAGGGCAGTGAAATTTCTTGCCCACTGAAAAATACCGGCGCTTGGCAGCTTGCACTAATAAGACAGGAAGACGGTCACAAAGTACTGTTTTATTGTTTGTAGATCGAAATGTTAAAGTTGTAAGGAAGTCGGTGGAAGTAGGTATCAATTGTTAGTAAGAAACTTAAAACGGTATGAAATCATATTCACGTGTAGCTGATTCAGTCTCTAATAACGCACGTATGACAATCGTTACGATTACGAATAATCTTTAAGGAAAGTTCAAATATTTCATTGCATTTCCGTCATAAAATCTCGACAGTAGATACGTTTTTGATGTGTATGTGTGGTGGACTATTTCGTTCGGTACACTCTGATTTGGGTATGAAGTTTGATTCTTTTGGAAAAAGACAACACTTAGCAGATGTTCTGATTGCTGTAATTTTGTTCTGCATCTTTGACTCATGATTAATATCAGCGATAAGCAATTGAAAGTTGTGAAGTGGCGGCAGTGATGGTTTGGTATTCCTGTGTTGTTGCTATTGGCGGTGTGTGTGGAGGCCGGGCGTTAACCCGAGCGAAGCACCAGCCGCCGCGCTGGCCTCTCCGCTCAGCCGAGACCTGCTGCCACTTTTTGTACAGCCGGCGGACACTCCGCAAAATGTACGCTGTTGGACGGGTAGGGTAGGTAACAACTCCTAGCCAGAAGCAGTCTTTGTTTATCATTGCCTTGTCACAAGTCAATTAGCAAAAGCAACGCTGACTCATCCGCTTGTACACCGAGGTTACGTTAACGGTTAGTCATTGGGAGGCGGAACATTATCTGTATTTTTCTGATAATAAAGGCGACGTTAAGATCTAAGTGACAGTATTCACAGATGGCTCGAATGATGAGCGCTGGTTTTGTTATGGATCCTCCGCCTTGCAAATAAAGAAACTAGGACAAAACATCAAAATCTGATGATGAGTTTGATATCTTATTATCAGAACAGAACAGTTCACACTGTTTCTAATAATGGTTTGGCTCGCATTCGGGAGGACGCCGGTTCGAATCTCCATCAGGGCTCTCCAGATTTGGGTTTTTCATGGTTTGACCAAATCACTCCAGGCTAATGCCGGTATACTTCCTTCAAATGGTCATGGCCTAATTCCTTCCCGTTCCTTGTCCCCAGTCTCATCCCGCCTCTAATGACCTTAGCCGTCGACGAGGCGTAAAGCCATAAGTAAAAAAAAAAATCTAATAATTTACACGGAATCTCAGCTTTCCGTTTTTCCGATGACCATTCAGCCTATCAAAGAATGCTTAAAGTATCTTTCAGTTTTCAATCTACATGCGAAGGTTTTGAATCAGTAACGCTCTGGACTGCATTCATAAGTACACATTAAATTTTACATTTTGCATGGAATGAAAACTGCATTAAATAATCTAGTATTACCCGGATTATTAACACTCTTAGTGTTTCTTCCCTTTTTATTGTCAATAATTAATTGAAAATAACGTAAAAAGTGCCTCAAAACGCACGGAGTGTGTGTAATATGACGGGGAAACTATCACCATACCATTCTACCAATGAACTGTCTCATTAAGAGAACCAGTTTCCAACATACTGGTACTTAAAAACAACAGCAAACGGGGGAGTCTGTCTACCACGGTTCCTCCGACAGATTTTTGTTTGTGGTTTAAAATTATGTCATTTTCTGAAGACAGGTTTAACACAAAATAATAAAAATCTGGAGCACCGCAAATCCAAATGTATACTGCATAGTAAGTTGTGTCTGTACATGAAATTTATGAACAGTTCGTATACAAACTGACTGCGGGAGAAGCAAAGCTTGAGTGACTGATATAATACAGCAGAGACTTAAACACACTATCCTTCTGTCTGTTAAGGTTTGGTTACTTATTCAGGAAAAAGGATCCTATGTGCTTCCTAATGATGCATAGAATTTCCTTGTCAAATTTTACCTACATCGGTTTAGCCGGTTAGTCGTGAAAACGTAACAAACAGACAGGGAAACAGAGTTACTCTGACATATATAGTATTAAGTGTAGTTATCCTTTAGTTACTTTCTGAATCGTGTGTTTGTTCTCATATTTTATGGTTGCCAAGCTCTGTGCTGCACGGCAAATAGCTGACATGTTAGAAAATTACCAAAGATTCGACGATAGGTGTTCGAAGTTAGACAGAAAAGAGAAGTTTTCTTCTACAGGAACATACCTCCCCTCCTGCTCCTCTCGTATAACGAATACCCTGGGAGATGTTCAAAGCATATTGCTAATCGCAGTTTTGCCGAGCTCGTGAAAGCGGTTGCGGAGTTTTGTCTCGTTTACAAAACGAGCATTTCTTTTAAAAAACTAACGAGCGGTGATCACGGTTAAAAGCAATTGAAACCCACCAGCAGCCTCCAAAGCAAGACTGAAGCAGATTTGAGTGGTGCATTTTCTTTGTATTCTATGCAGAATGAGAACTTGGTGCGTGCGTGCGTGTGTGTCTATGGTTGCTTGTTCCAGGCAGTTTAGCGGTAGAAATGACAGGATTCTGCCGTCCTACTTGCGGTGACTCAGTTGCCTTTGTATCGGTCGCGCTGCGCTGAACTGCTGTTCACTTTTACCTAAACCCACTTTCGCGTATCGCTCGACTGAGGTGATCTCCACGGCTCTGGCCTCTAGAAGGAGCGGTCCACAGGTTTCACCGAAATAAGAAACGATTACTTCAATTAACATCCGTATCGTTCCAGTGAACAATGCACGAACTGCTAGTTACCAAAACTGAGGAAATGACTAGTCTAAAAGTATCCTTAAATTTATTTGCAAAGATCTGATTGCGTTGTTTTAGATGACATATTGTCTGTTGTATTCTTGGCCATGTTCTTTATTTTCTCGTTTTATAACAATGATCTTAATTATGTAGGTGTGTGAAACACTAGTCAGGCAGACCATGGCGTATCAGAGTTAAAGAACAGCTGATCTGGTCGATTGTAACTATAATGCGCAGTCTTCTTTGTTACGAAGAATACGAAGGGATGTTGCAGTTTAAAAGAAGTACGGCGCTGAATAATCATAAAATTTAATGTTCGTGTTTCTTTTTTCTACAGTGGTAATGGAAGTTTATTGTCGTTGCAAATACAATTTTTGTTCGTATTGTGTTACGACGTAATTGGTATAATGCTTTGACAGCAGGAACAGAAAATCTTAGATGTTTATTTTAGTAGTTGACTAGCATTTACCCCCTGCTCCGCACGCGTGGGTATTTGCCTGTATAGAAATACACTACCTTTTTTTTTTATTGTAGTACCAAATATTAACCTGAAGAAGCAAAAAATATAAACTTCATTTAAATATTTTCCTCTTCGTTAGTTATACCTTAGATTCTGTTTTCATACTATAGTTCGAAACTTTTTTTTTGTTATGCTTATATTTTAACACAATATAATATATGAAATATAAGAAATTATCCAATAAGGACGAATCAAGAATCAGTTGACCTTTTAGACATTTTATCCTGGGGATAAAAAGTGCATCATATTAAGGCAAAAAGAAATGTACCTTAGACATAAGGTAACACGAAAGTTACCGACGCGGTACAGTAGACGGTCACTTCTAAAAATATGTTTGCCGCCAACCATACCATTTGCTACAACGAATCTGAAATCGCTGGCAAATTTTCGTTATACGATTTGTGTATATTCTTATGCCGTGGGTAGTAGCATGTAATTATTTCTTAATAACTTCTATGCATCTACCCAAATTTCGAGCCATCTTTATTTATCGTAGTATCTGAAAGCTGAAGTGGTTAGGTTGAAATGTGGCCTGGACCCAACAATAAACAATGTATCCAAAGCCACACGGATATATAGGCTGGACATGCGTAACTTTTGTTTTGTTTCCGGGAGTACACGTCATCACTGACATGGCACTCATTAAATCAGTTTATTAATTACTTACAATAATTGAATTCCTAATGCCTTATGTTGATGCAAGAACATTCTGGTCCAAGCTGCATTTCGACCTAACCACAATCTAAACTAATATTTCCGCTTCAAAATCAAACTATGCAGATACACCTAAACACATGAAATGCATCGCTAAATACATTTTTGGCAATGACAACATTGTCTATTTCAGGAATCAAAGTATGTGTAACATAAATTAAAACAATTAATACCGAGCGGGGCGGTGTAACGGTTAGCGTTCTGGAGGACGGCAGTTCGAATCCCCGTCCGGGCATCCAGATTTGGGTTTTCCATGGTTTCCCCATATCACTCCAGGCAAATGCCGGGATGCTTCCTTCAAAAGGCCATGGCCGAATTCCTTCCCATTCCTTGCCCCCATCCTTGCCCCCTATCCTTTCCCGTCTCTAAAGACCTCGATGTTAAAAAGAGACGTAAAGCAGTTAAAAAAAAAAATTACATAATACAACTTCAATTTGAACTGCAAAAGGACTAAAACACGCGCAATAATACATTGGCTGTATCGCAATGTAAAGTTTATTTTTTCTTCCTAGCCATTGTGATTAGGTTGAAACGTGGCCTGGAACAGATTATAAACGTCGCCAAAGGCACAAGGAGCTATACAGATAACTGATTTTTTACTTCCTATATCTCGAGAACCTACTGGTAAGTGAAATATCACAAAATGTTATTTCTTTACTTTCGAATTGTCTATCGCTATTCACCATTAAAATTTCGGCGACCCGGTATCTTACTATCGATATTAACCACAAAATTAGTTACCGTAAATATTACACTTATGTTACTCTTATTGAAGAGTTAAAATATTATGGTTTCAGTAACGAATTCCGTATAACTGTGTTTATCACAATTGATAAAACCGGAAAATTATAACCAAAGACAAATATATACAATCCAGAGATATTCATCTTTGGCCAAACGCATCATTTTTTAGTCAATTAAACATCACTATTAGTAATGCTTGATACGTCGAATTCAATTATTCCGTTTATTTACTGCATTTAAGAAAACTGAAAAAATAAATATCATAAGTCAAAATATTAAACAGAATTCTATGTTGTGTGATATTTTTTCAGTTTTTTCTGTAAGGAGTGGACATCTCAATTACAGTGTCTAGAAATGTATTTAATTATTCCTCCACGCCTTGGTACATATGTCATTAGCTATATCCGCAGATTTCAACTGTGACTGTTAGCTCTAAAAAAATTTAAAACATTACCCAAATTGCTGTGGTAGTTTTTGTGCAGTTCCCGTTCAACTAATGAGACACACTCAGCTTGCTTATAGATTTATAATAGTATAGATAGGTCCCTACGTATTCTGCAAGACATGTTACTCATTCCTGTTCGCAGTAAATTATATTGTGAACTTCCATGGAAATGAGACTCAGGCTAATGGCGACTAGTAGATCCAAGAAATAAAGAGAAATATGATAAGGATCGGAATAGCAGAAGATACAATACAAGAAAGAGCAACTTTCATAAGATTGATCCAAAATTTGAAGGGTTTGCAGGAGAAGGAGAAGAGGAAATGTAATAACATATGGATCCAAGAAAGGAGGAAACGGCAAAGTGAAAGGATAGAGAACTATTTGAAATCAAGAAAAGAAGAAACGAAATGAATATACAGGATTACTTTTCGTGGTCCTTAGATGGCTGAAATCGAAGAGAAAATACTCGGGCTGTACGACGTGTCTAGGACTAACGTGCTAGTACATTTTTACTTTATGTATTGAAAAAATGTTTAGAGGATATTGCGGCTCTCAGATGCTGCGTGGAACGTGGTTATCGGCGGCGTTTTAACGGCGCCGAGGCCGCAGCGGCCTTTCACGTCTAGATGACGGCTGGGATAGCAGCCGCCTGCGCTTGCCTGCGTGCCTCTACTTTTTGTTATTTGGTACCGAGTATGTTGAACAGCATCACACGAAGTCTATTTGAGTCTGTTTCCCACCGTTGCGTTGGTCGCGGAGACTCTGTGATTCCTTTGTTTCATGTTTAGGACAAAGTATGCTCATGCAGTAACATGCCAAAATACGTAGAAGTTAAAGTACAGTACTGCTAATTGCACACCTTTTGCATTGTTTCAGGATTCTGGGGCGGGAGGCTCCCTGGACGAAGACGATTCAGCTCGCAATTCCACCTCCCGAAGGTGAGTACGTTCAAATGGCACTCAACTCCAGTCCTCGCAATAACGGGAGAACCTAGTCTCAGTACTCCGATTCTTTTCGTAATCATGGAATTGCGAGACCAAATAACATCGATGTCTGTGTGTTCGAGAACATTGCAAACCCGATTTGAACTGCTGCGGTCCCTTTGTGTCGGCAACAGGCGAGCCGGATGTTGCTGCCTGCGACCTCTACCGGGCGTCATGCCAAACGCCTTTCTTCCATCGTGACAATGTTACAGTATCCGATCCTCGCATCATATTCTAATTATTCGTTTTTTTCTTCACTAGTATACATGACGATTATAAATGCAGCCAGTCAAAATATCCTCTGACTGTATCTTATACAGCTCACTGTTCTTATAAAGTTTTTTCTACACAACGAACACAGGGTTTATAAGCGTGTGCAAAGGTCTCAAAGTTCCTTGCATAGGGGACAATTGTACAATTTATGGTACCAACATTACACCAATTATTTTGGTAATGTTCTGACCTCGCAATCGGGAGGACGCGGGTTTGAATCCGCATTCGGCTATCCAGGTTTGGGTTTTCAATCACTCCAGGCGAATGTTGATGTCTCCTTCTAAAGGCCATGGCCGAATTCCTTCCCGTTACTTTTGTCGCCTCAAATGGCTTCGACGTCGACGAGACGTAAATCCATTAGCAAAATGAAATATTATGTTTTAGCACATTAATAGAATTTAAAGAAAAGACAGTGAGTGTATCTAGTTGGAAGTCCTTTCCCTTTAATAGCTATCTGGTGGCTGCTAGGATTTTAAAAATAAGATAGTAAATGATGTAAAATTTGATCAAATTTGAACAGTGCAATCACAGTTGGTGTTTAATAAATATAAAGGAAGAAATTCTTATTCCACACACATTCGTTTCTGTGTGGCCGCCACTTAGGGACTTTTACTGTCCTATTACTAATAGTCGTTTCTACTTCAATTTTTGTTGTAAAAGGAATAAATCCTCTGTAACCTCTGCCCCTAGTTCTGTAGAGGTGTTTGATGACACGTGAATGATTCTGTCTAGCACTTTGTGTCTTGTCGTCAAAACTCCTTGGAAATTTTGCCGATGGCTTGATATCTGTGATTTTCTCTATTCAGTAATTATCTCTTTATTCCTCCGAATTGATTTCCAAAACGTGGACTCCGACACATTTTCCGTATTACCGTCAGTTGGTTACTTTGATTTCTATGATAATTAATACTGTCGTTGTTTAATACGGCCGAGGCGTAGTAAAATTGAATCTTAAATGTAGATTAAACGCTATAGTTCGTATATTACAATTTACCGAAATTTTGTTTGTTTTAATATCTATTAGTATGGTTAAAACTTCAACTTAGTATTGCAGATTTTATAGGTGTTTTTTCCCCCCGTGTTAAGTGTTCTTTTCACACCAAGTTTCATGCCAGTCGGGCAACAGTTATGTGTAATTTACTTTGTAGCAGCACACCGGGTATAACAAGCTAATTCGTTAAACGTGTTGACACGGAGAAGGAGCTGAGGTATAGTTAACTACAGGAGCTTTGCGAGACTTGAGAACCAGGAACAGCTTTGTCTTGCCGCTCGTGGCCTACTCGTCGAGAAGCACTGACCTTTGTTTTACCGGGTTATTTTGAGCGCGATGTTAGATACGGGTAGCCGAGTGGCGTAATTGAAGTTGGCTTATTGTGTTTGGCGACTGACCGACACGCTTTCCTTTTCCCTCATACCGGTAGCCCTGCTGCTATAACATTTTGACCACCTTTCACTTTGTGAATTGCCACTTGTTGCGCAAAACGCTATTCTTCTATTTGACGTAATCTTGAAGGTTTTTTTTTTAAAAAAAATAATCTAATAACACGTTTTATTGTGTGCCTAGTAAAAAGAATACAATAGCTTTCGAAACATGCTGATACTCTCATATCTCTGTTTCATAGCAACACTTGTTTGTTGAGTGTTGGTAGTGAAAGTGAGGGCGTGTCTTTGGTGCGATAGAGCATTATAAAGAACTGCAAATTAAGCTCCATTGGTCACCCTTCTCTGACTGCGGTCGCTTCTTGTCATGCTCAACCTGTGACAACCGGTACTCACTTTTTTTATTCCAACAATAATCTGTTTTTGAATACCACTTAGTTTTCCTTGTAATGTTTAATTTAATCACCTAAAAAGTAGCGGGAATTTATTACTTAAATATCAGACTATTGCGGTGTATTTATTGGCTCTGTCATGTCAAATGAGTTATTAGGTTACCGGTTGCGTCAATCGCATGCACTGCTGAACCAATATTGTGGTATCTTTTTCTTTGGGAATTGCTTGAAAAACTTCTATTGTCAGGAGCATAAGTTTGGACACTTTTGGTACGGGAAGGATAATTTTCTATTTAGCAAGTGTTTGTTAATCTTGGATCTGTTGATCGAGCTTGCCCGCTGCTTATAATACACTGTTCAACCAACCCCAAGACATGAAACTGAGAAGCTTAACTGTGCTAAACATATTGTTTGGTTGATGAAAATAGTTAATTTTGCGAAACCTAGCAATTTAATCACACTACCTTAGATACATTTATGGTTTCGTTTCGAAACATCTCTGGATTAATTCTCAGCATGGAATAAATACGTTAGCATATATTTTTGAAATGCAGTAGTTGCACTTTAAATACTTTTTAATTGATCAACTGAAGATATGGTTAAGGAAGAGCTGAGTGTATTAGCCATCATTCAGAGCAAAATATTCTAATATTCAGATGACGTCTGACAGCATCAGCTTAAACTAGGACTATTTACATGAATTTTCTTTCTTGTATCCTCAACCTTATATACCGAGCCAAGTGGGTTAGCGGTTAATTCCCGGGCGTGTCGTGAGGGAGGATGTTGACTCAGATTTCGTTTTTCATTAGTTTTCCGAAATCACTCCACGCTATGTTAAATACTTCAAAATCTGAGGCCAAAATCTTAACTCTTCTGCGCCCAACAAACCCTAAGACGCTGAAGATCAACGACCAAGAAATAGAGTGGTTCCCATCAGAGAAACCAACAAAATATCTAGAATACACATGGATCGCAGACTCACATGGAAGTGCCATATTAATAATAATAATAAAAAAAAAACAATCCGAAGCCTTCAGCCGCGTCTCCAAACTGTATCCACTTCTGAACAAGAGGAGTCGCTTAGGGTCGAAAGCGGCCTGTTGCTCCACAAATCACAGATCCCTCCTGCTTACCCAGTACGGTGCACAGTTGCTCCCTCAAAGCTTCAAAGCATAAAACCCCTCCAAAATAAAGTTAAGTCTCCCTGGTTTGAACGTAACACACAACTCCATAGAGAAACTGATCTTCCTACATTATGAAATCTGCAAAAGACTTTCTAAATAAGCAGGATAGTAATGCCGGTGCACAGGAGATCAACGGCATAACCACGCGTGAAATCATATCGTCTTCCACAAGACACCTTAGGCGAAGACGAGCAAGATGCACTGTCTAAAAGGTCACGAGATCCCTTTCTCTACACAAGTGCTATTACTCTGTTCAGATTATTTTATTGTTATTATTTTAATTCATAACTGACTTTGACTTTTGTTCTTGAATTCCTAATTGTATACCTTAAATATCCGTACGGGGGGGGGGGGGGGGGGGGGAACAATGGAAGAACCTCCATTATAAAGCAAAAATATTTCACATTGTCTCACGTTCAATGTTATTTTAACAAATTCCTTATGTCTTTATCAAATATGTTTTAAGTTTTGCTCATGTCTCTGTATTTTAAATGTTCCTTTGTAATATAACTCAGATACAGAGGAATCCAACTGGATTGCACCAGGCAAGGCGATGAAAATACTCATAGTTTTAAAAAAGAACAAGAAACTGTATAGCATACGATAAGAAAATCAAGTTTAATGCCAAAGCCGAATTCCTTCTGTTTTTTTGCCACAGATCCTCTCGCGGCTTTAATGACCTCGACGTCAACGATCCGTAAAGCCGTATCAGCCATGATCTGGCCTGTATACTTCACATGAACAACGCGTAGCTTTGATTTATGTCAAGGTCGGGTTAAGATTCCGAACAATTCCGGCTTAGACCGATTTGAATTGGGAGTCTTCCATCTCCAGGCTGGCATCTACTTTTTTCATTTTTTATTTCATATTTAAAATTTTCAAAATAATTTAACAAGACACGCGTTCTCTCATATCCGATTCCGTCAGAAGCAGTGAGTATGGAAATGCAAAAGTTGCAATGTGGAGAAATTTTTGTGTAGTTTTGATGCTTAGGATAAAAATGTGAAATGGGTTGAAGCTGTTCCTTTTTTCTGTCGACCTGGAAACCTCTTCGCAAGAAATGGTCGCGTTTCGTCAAAACCCGCTTCTTGAATGTAGACGCGAATAATGAAACATTTGTCAGGTTTGCGCGTTCAACCGAGACTACAATTTAGCTTTCACAATAACCTATTTCCTTTTTTGTTTTCTTGTATCTGTTCTATGAAAGCCGGCGGAGTTGTTAGTCATCCTTAGCTACTCGCTTAGTTCATAACGATCCCAATATTTCACTAAGTTTTACCATCTTACATCTGCGTTGCGAGGAAAAGTGAAATATCGGGCTATATTGTTCTTCAACCAAGATGCAATTTTTTCCAGTACCATTTTTGAGTAAGGTTTTATATTGAAACTTTGTTACGTGCAATCTGGTAGCTGAGTGATTAAGGCGCTTGCTTTCAGAAGTTCACGGTCCAGCAACTGTTCAAATCCCGGAGAGGGCAGTAATTTTTAAGAGTTGTGTTTGATAATATGAGCTACGGCAGGAGTCTCCGTAGTTCAGATTCCACGTTAAACTGTAGGTCCCAGAGGAAAGGAACTGGCCTCCTTAGGGAGCGTCCATTAATTACGTGAGTGTTTTTTTTTTTTTTTTGCAAATCTGGACCAACCTTTTTTTTTATAGCTCTACTGCTGTTTTGAAGGGCGGCAGTCTGAAATAAAAAGTTTACGGGTGATTTCCGTCGACTCACTCCCCCCTTGGTGAGATTTCGCCGGACCCTCCCGCCCCCCTATTTGAGCTCGAATAGTTAATGGACACCCCGTTATGGAGGATCCAACCAACCTTGGGGTTGTGGACTAAGTTAGTTTTTGTTACGTACTAAATTTTATACGTGAACGGTGGTAATAATACTGTTCAAGACATTTGTCAATGCGACGACTGGACGCTGATCAAACGAAAAACTAACCCAATGACGATAGACGAATCGACCTTAAACGTATTCTAACAGTGTCTAAAACTATGTAATTTACTCGTTGTCAGTATTGATATGGAATTTGTAGGCTGGCCATATCGATTATCTGGTGTTGTTTAAACCTTGAGCAGAAATGAGTAGGAAGTATTCGCCAGTGGCAAACCCGTGTGTTTCACCGCCTGGGGCCGGTACCCAGCAGAAGGAAAGTGGCTCTTCCGCCTCGCCGCTTTCTACATATCACAGCGATAATGCGCCACATATCAACATTGTTTGCTGCTCATGTTAACATTATGTGCATACATAAATCTTGCCTCTTATCACAGGTATAACCATTACAAAAAAAGATCTATTTTTTGTTGTAACAAACATCCATATCGGTTACTTGAATGATAAAAATAATAAATAAATAAATAAGGAGTAGAATTGTAAAAAAGATATACTAAAATGTAATCACGTGTAGATAGAATTTAATTACTGACCTCTTGTTCGCTTCCAGATTGACACTACGCTGTTAGATATCGAACGGCGAATGCCTTTTGGTGCGTCTGCTACAAAATTTTACGTTCCCAGAAAGATTTTTGTTCATTTTTATTCGCAATGGCAATGAGCACGTTTTCAAACGGAGGACCCGTTAGAAATTAGAATATGATCGCCACGAACCTTTTAATAGTAATAATTGGAAATTGGCGATACTAGAACTGTCGTTTGATAGCTCGACTTGGTTCTCACACATTGTGGCCAGAGTTCGCGTGTTCTCAATCTAAAAGGGCAGCGCTAATTTTTTCGTCTGTGGTTTTCTAGAGGATTCTGTGGATCAACTGAAAGTTCGCAGGGTAAATTGACTCCAGGACTGTACCATCGAATGATTTTTCTGCACTGTTGAGTTACAAACGCAATGATTAAACAAAACTAAAGACCATGGGTTCCAATCCCGGTGGGTTCAGCAATTTTTACGGCCTTTTCGTTGGTCTTATGAGTATGCCAAGAGTTTCGCATTCCACGTTAAACCGTACGTTCAGCTACGAGAGAGGTTGAATGCGCGGCAAATCGAAACTGTCAATTGGCAGCCGAATTACCCTTCGAGTATGCCGACCAACGATGGCATACCCAGTTTACCTATTTTTCTTCGGCTTGAAGCATTCTTCGCGACCACACGAACGGCATTTCGTAAGCCCATTCATAACCTGTCTGGTGCTCCCTGCAACCTGCATCTAGTAAATCGATCCTCGTTTAACCGATTTTCTCTCTTCTAGTTTAGCTCCTAGTCCACAAAATTGTTATGTACGTGTATGTGCCTCAAATATCTTATTGGTCATCTTGGTTAGAAAGCCACACCCCGTATTCTTCGTAGGAGGGAATGTTAACAACTAACACACCATATTTGCGCGTCGCTATATAGGCGGTGCAACCATCTAACCTTTTCAATATGCAGTGTGCAACATTACCTGTGAACAACTTGAATGTTGCTGACAACACCAAGCTACATCTGTTCCTACAAACAATAAGGAAAATCGTGTTGACACCATCCAATTGTGGAAAAACCTATTTTTGTTCTCACTGCTGGAACATCCCAATCGATTTACATTTGAAAACATTTATGTGTTTTTCAAGTTGGCTTACCTGGAAAAGTACCACTTGAGAAGTGAAATTCGAAAATACATTAAAGAGATTCAGTATTGTACATTTAGTGATAGCAAAACTGTTCCTGCATCCCGCAACACTCTACCAAATTCAGTCTCGTAAATAACGATGTTTTGTGTGAAAAGCAGAGTAGTATACGAGATTGTATGAAGAGATACATGTTAGACTATTCCTTCTACCTATGTCAGATATATAGCTCGATACCGAAATAGTTTGATAAATACAATGTAAATCTGATAATACGCTTTAAACAATATATGATATGAACGATCGCGTCAAGACTGATTCACTCAACCAGTTTAAAAACGATTGTGGATCATGCTTTAATACGTGCAAGTATGGATTCATGATTGTAGAAAAATACTGTGATATGTAAGATGAGAGGCACCACAAGAGCTGTGATTGACTCTCTTATAAATTGTTGAGAACACTAGGTACGGCCATTTTTTCAAGCATGGACTAGATTGGGAGGACTTCATTACGTAAGAAGAGGGTGTTTGTACTCCCACCTCAAGACAAACTTCTCACAAAAGAAGAGACTTTGGATTGTCAGGATCAATTTCTCAGACATGTCACTGACCCCAAGAAATAAATAATAATACGAGGGCTATTCGATCGCCAAGTGGCAGAGTTTCGATACACCGCGCATACGCCTCGTGGTTACCCTGACGCAATCGGATGAATGGGACCTGCAGTTTTACAGATCGTATGAATATAGCGAAGCTTTATCGTAGGTGAAGTTTATTTTTAAGGCCCGTAAAAGTTCTAGCTGAGACCTGGATTAGAACCGGGGATCTTCCGATCCTCAGTCACGAGCCTTAACCAACTGAGCCATTGGGGTACATTACCCTAAGAAGATGATATTGCAAACAAACGATACTTTGATGAAATGGAGAATTTTCTGTCGAATGGGAATGTTGGAAAATATAATGGATTTAAAAACAAAAGACGTGACTAAGTTGCACCTATTGTCTCGTCAGGTGACATGCAAAAATTCACATATGTACTGCAATCCGAGCGAAATTACTGTATGGTACTAATTGACGGTTAAGTCTACTTTGACAGAAAGGGTACTCGTAAAACTAATAAAAGTAAAACGACTGCATAAACATAGTTTTCGTACAGTAATCTCACTGCAACAAACCCAGACCTTCTTGGGTATCATAACTCCCAGATATCACCTGTCTTCAATTTTTTTTCCACTCTTGTACCCTAAGCATCCCTGTCTATTGACCACACGTACAATAACATTTACGAACACTGTCACACGCGGAATGACAACGGGAAATCACCCTACTTCGTCTCCATAGCAAAAGCCTACGTATTATACCGGTATGGTATTTTATTTTGCATTACAAAAAAAAACTCTAATTAAGAGAAAAAGTCCTTGTTTCCTATGTGCGTAATTTTTTGTTATTTACTTCGAGGATTTCGACCTCTTTGAACCTTGATTATTACATGAATGTATCTTCGGCGGGAACGCATGTTTGTCTCCGGCAACCCTAAATTCTGGAATCATTACATCGTTGTCCTTTTTTCTAACATCTCGCTGCACCGTAGTTGACACGGTAATTAACAGCGTTATCAGATTGTTCTTCACGTCGGTGGTAAAACCTCCTTCTGACAGTAAGATACTATGGAAATTATGACTCCGAAGGAGTGGAGCGTGACATCTAATATCGTCGACAATTCCAACACGATTGGCCAATTACCAATTTTCAAGCAAGATCGTCCATGAAAACTGTGACGTATGTGTTAAGTTGGAACATGTTACAAGCTTGTTAAAATGATACTGGGGTACACTATAGTCAACAGGCCAGTTAATTTCGAGTGTTGAAGGCTGAGTGTCGCGGACGGGACTAATTGTTTTGCGAGTGCCCCAAATAGCGCGTGACGGTAACGGTTTCCTATTGGCGCGCTAATTACTTCCAGTTCCGCTCTCGGCTGGGCGTAACTACTGCCAATATATCCCACCCGCTTCTTGTTCGTTTTTTACATCCTCCGTATTTAATGCCAGTTAGAAGTAAAGTAGTCTTACATAATTTCGATTTAGGCTTCTTCATATTTTATAGATCCAGTAGTCGTTGTGAGTTTGTTTTTCTTATGTTCAAATTTTCATAAACTCTATTAACCTTGAGTACCCGGTTTTGTTTTTGGCTGTGCAGTTATCGTGCCACAAGCCGATCTAGGTTAGTCATTCATGATATTGTTTTCAGAACATTATTGCTGGTTTTTCCCATGTAGCTATAGTAGTTTTGGTGATTGCATGAATCTTGTATTTGTTTGTGTTAGCAGAAGTAAATAGATTTTATGTGTGAATTGGAGCAATAATGAAGCTACTGCGGCGGTAAAATTATGCTCAGTAAACTAGTACTCGTAGAGATGAACCGACAATTTCGGTACTGGGAAAGTATAAATGATAACTTCAAGAACCGAAAGGTCTGCGTTTACTACATGTATGTTATAATGGTTAAAATGGTTGAAATGGGTTTGAGTCCATAATCGCGTGGTTCTTGCGTCATTTGGACTTACTGCTTACGGCCGTAATATTGCACTAGCTCTTCATTTCAGGTTCACTAAGTTATCAATGGCACCTCAGTGAACCTCAGTTTGATTAATAAATAAAAACGTAATGTGTTTGCTACTATAACATTAAGTACGTCTGTTGATTTCAGTTATTGATGTTGAGATAATAGAAAAAACGAAAGTTGCTTTTGTAAAAAGGATTAAATTTTTAAGAAAGACTTTATTGTGAATGTAAAAAGTGATAATTCATTTCTATATTGACTCAAATATAAAGACTGCATATTAATTAAATATTCTTGTGGAATTGTAACTGAGATTTTAGGTTTGCTGCAGAAATGTAACTCCGCAAAGACTGTCAGTAGCGATAGCTATATTTCATAGTGGTTTATTCGTCAGTTTTTTTCCCTTTGATGAAGATAGCAGTATTGCGGTGCTGAACTCGAATCTCGTGGGATAAGACATTTCAAAGGCTCAGCCGCAGACCACCCACGTATTGGAAACGGAGCGTGTTGTGTGTGTCTTGCGAGCAAGTTGGGGAACTTCGCTAGTCAAAAAGTCTAATAATCCTCTAGGACAGTCATGAATTGATAGACATGTGGCTCCTTATAAGATAATGCATTCATTCTCAAATGTAATGTTGTAATGCGTGGAGGTGAAAAATTAACGCAAGTGACGATTGGAACCGACGTTCCCTGTAAAGTAACGCTATGGGAAATAGAATATGATGTAACTGGACGACCAAATCGACTTGTTCATATCTTCCGTAGAGCTCTCATGGCTGCCGTAGTGATGCCGATCTGTGTCTCAAAAATTTAACTTTGTTAATGAACGACTCTAAGTTTTTGTTTTTTTGTTTAGAACAAAGTTTTTCTCGCTTGCGCATTGTTGGCTTATGTGGGGGCGTCCATTAATTGCGTGAGGTGTTTATCCGGAAATGTGGATCCCCCTCCCCGTGGTGAGATTTAGTGAGTGGTGAGACCGCCCCCCCCCCCTCCCCCTGTGGTGAGGTTAGATCTTGAGGGACATTCCTCCCCCCTGTTGACAACTTTTTTTAGTAATTAAAAAGAGATTTCTGTCGACCGCCCCCCCCCCTTCTCCCCCTATTTCACATCACGTAATTAATATGCGCCCCCTATTCAGATCAAACGTTATCAGCGTCCAGTTGAGTGAGACACATTTGTATCGATTTGCAGTGTGTTGGAAGATTCGCAAAGTAATTCCATGTTCTCAATAGTATAATCTAAATTATTTCGATTTCGCTTTGCACTTCCTTTTCCACTACACCGTGTACTTCCTTATTGACATACGTGACTGCGACGGAAGAGTCGATTGTGGAACCTCGTCGTGCGTCGCGCCGGTCGTGCTGCACTTTCGCTCCGGACTGGCGCTTTCCCGCGCTTCACCTTCCTTCACTTGCGTAACAGCTCTTCTAAGGCTTCCTCCGTCTGACCCACTGTCGGCTCGCCTGCTAAATATATACCGCGACCAGCTCGCAAAGTAGTTCACGGCTCTTCGTCTCATCTCAAGTTACAAACGAACGCGCGAAAAACCTCTAAGCGAACCTTGGAGTCAGGCATTGGTCTTTATAATTATGATTTAAATACATACTTAGCTTTTCAGGATTAAAGCTGTTAAGTCCTCTCCTACATCCTACCATCAGTGTACAACATTTTTTTTGTTTTTGTTTTGAAAACTGCGAATACTTAAAAGTAGCATTTAATATACTCCGTTCTTAGAGTATACTAGTAACTGATTAATACCAATCCAGTAGTGCATTGTTAAGATGCCTGAAAGTTACGGGTACTAGCTGGAAGTTTTATCCTTCATCTCTGGAAAACCTTGCTTTTTGTTTGTGGAATAAACTGTTATCGAGCCGAATCCGGTTTAAACTGTATTTCACAGTGAAAAGGAACTGGATGTCTTACCTTTGACACGCCCCTTCTTTCTGGAGGATCCAGCCAATGTTACCTTTGTGTATGAAGTTTTTTTGTCGATGTGGAGCCAGGTGTCACAAACTAGTACTAAAAGAATTGAAAGCTTAAGTAAAAGGTGTTCGCGAGAGACATTGTAGCCAGTTTCTTAAAAAAAGTTATTGTGCAGATTTCTTCAGTCTTTTTACTTATCATGGAGAGGTTATAATACATTCTAGCCACAAACATTAAGAAAGAATATCCCACAATTTCCGAGTTATCGTAGGAGACAGCTCATGTATTTGAGTTTCTAAATAATTCTTGAGCCGTCACCTGACTGGGAAACGATGTGATCTGCATATGTATCTTACACAAAGGCTCGACGGAAATTCTGTTTTTATTGTTTTTGCTTTATGCTTTGGCGTTACATGTGACTGTAGTTGAGATGATGAAGAAGAACGGATTCCACCAGTTCTCCTTTCAAATAGGTGGAATAAAATTTATTGCATTTCTTTAGAGCATCAAACGAAGAGAGAACTTTACGACATATTGAGATAGTGTTCTCAGCATAGGTAAACTTACTATAGACTATGAATTGACGTGTCTTATGCCGAATGGGGCTAAAAGGGCAGGGCACGCATACATTTCTAATTTGGTTTCTAATATTTTATTAATTTACAATTTTTTAGGTTTTCATTCCAAAATTTTACAAGAAAGTAAAAATAATTGATTAAAATGATTGTTGAAAATCCATTAATTACGTGAGGTGAAATAGGAGGGGGATCCGGTGAAATCTCACCAAGGAGAAAAGGGGGGCGGGGTCGATGGAAATCTCACGTGAGGTTTTGAAATTCTTAAAGCACTGTAGAGCTTAAAAAAGGGTCTACAAACGACGTGGATTTCGACTTTAGGGGTGTAAATGGTCTTTAATCGACACGGAAACCGACCTTAGAGGGAGTATAATCGCCCTCGGAAGAAGGAGAGCTAAAAAAAAAAAAATTCTTACCAGAAGAAAGGGGGGGGGGGGATTCCGGAAAAACGCCTCAAGTAATTAATGGACGCCCCCTTATTTATCAAAAAGTTAACTATTTCATAAACATTACAACATACATAAAATTTTTAGCACCGTCATAAACACTAGTGCATAATTATGTTATTCTTTCCTGACTGATGGCACAATTATTATACGAGGCGCGGTCACAAAGTAAAAAAAAAATATATTAATCAATATCTTCCTAAATATTACTATATGTGTTACACTACATTTACGCATATATGCAGTCGCATTTTTAACGAGGCATTTGTCGTATCGTGACAAAACTTTAAAATGGACGTTAAAATAAAAAATGGCGCTGGATGTGAAATACGCAAAAAATATTCGTGCATCGGAGTTTTATAGGCAAATTGTGTTACTTTATGGTTAACATGTCATGAGTATGAGAAGAAACGGTGTCGTTTATTCAAGGAAGAAGAAGACCGCAAGGGCGTCCGTCTTTGGTGGCAGGTGGTTTCCTTAGTGAAGTGAATGAGAAATTTGTAGGAACGGGGAATTAAAAATTTCTGAATTGCTTAAAATGGCGACGGAGCACCTTCCATCCCCTTGTTGCTAGCGATGTAGCAACCTTAAGGCAGCCTCCATGCGTTTCTCCTTGTGGTTAGCCATAAACTCTTTGGGCACCCATCTGGCACGAAGTTTTTTGTAATGGTGGTGTCCGTTACCATTTCGTGCAATAGAAATCGAGAATTGTTCGTACAATTCAGAAATTGTGAATCTCCAGTTTTCCAGAGTTTTTGCTTTCACTTTACTCAGAAAATCATCTGCGACAAAAGGCGGACGCCCTTTCGTTCCTCTTCAAGAAGATTGGTCCTACCCTCCTTAAATAACCGACGGTCGGAGGCTTTTAAGTAAAAAAAAAACAAAAAAAAAAACTCCCTAACGTGTCGAAAACAGGTGCGCTTACCTTAAATCGTCTTGTTCTAGGATAGATTGTTTGGTCGTTTGTGTATATGTTGTATAGGATGGTAGATAATACAATATTCTGTGGTAGCCTGTTCTTTTGGCACCTTCACCGACTTTCTCCCATACATTGTAACGTAAGCATACCCTTTATGAGATTTATTAAATGAAAGTTATTAGTACTTCATTCGGTGAGTGATTTCTGATGATTATTAGCTGCATATGTTTGTAACAGCTGCATTAACTAACTTCTTCACATAACCATCCTCGATATGGTGCGTGGGGTTCAGTATTAGACTGCAATAGGTCTAAAACTTTCTCGGTCAGGAATCAGCTTCTCGTCAATAATTAACGTTCTTCTACCTAAGATTATATGTTCACAGGCTAATAGGTGACGAAGAAAAAAATTGGCAGAAGATTGTTTTGATTACGCAGCTTCTTTTTTTGGTTTCTGCAATGTCTCAGCATGTGCTTTCCGCCGCTGCTAGGTCGCTGGGACCTTGTTCATCATATTTAAAAATTCTTCTGCTGTTTGTGGTCCAAGGAGCTTAATTTTTTTTCCGTATGACCCGCAGCTTTATTTTCCTTCATACGCCGTCAGTTCCTCCGAGGTGAACGTAGTGCTAAAAAAAAACATGTTCATCTTTTTTGCTTCTTTCAAGTTTCCGCTTATCTGTATATCTGCTTTCTGATTATTCTTCCATTTAATATCAGTTGGTTGGAAATTATGAGTGACAGGTGACGGAGCATTTGTTGGGTCGTTAGTAAAGTTCTAGATCACTCTCCAAGCCCTTCATTGCTGTCAAAATGAGTGAGATATTTCGTCCAAGTTTCCTCTCTTCTTTCAATTTCAGTAGTTTTTTGCTATACTTCGCTTGGCAAGGACAGAATATGAACCTAGGGCGACATTCCCGAGGAATGAATCTACGGGATATTTGCTTTGGGAGTTTCCAAAAATCGTCATATTGAGTTTGTTCTGCATCTAACTTGGTCTCTTTAGATCTAATTAATCTGTGAAAGTATCACATGTCTCTAAGGTGAAGCGTGCTTGAAAGTCACCGGTTAGCTAACTAGCAAATCCCTCGACAGGACACGTGATGGGAGTGTGTTGGTTCTTTGGTATGACTCTTATACGATTTTAGCCACCTTTTACGCTACAGCGTCAAATAGTGTCCGTATTGAACTCTATTCCACCTTCCACTTCTAAAAGGAATGTCATTTTTGTAGCAAATTATTCTCGATCAGCGGTTCATATCGTTGAATTAATAATGAAAATGAGAGCGTTTACTGGGCCATTCTTCTCGGACCCGGTTAACTGTCGTCTCATGAATTATCGTTTAATTAATGTTTAGATGCAGTATGCTGGTGACTTTGCCTTTGGTGTAGTATTGTTCCAATCCGCTCACATTGCTTCGTGCATGGCTCGCTGCATGGTGTTGCAACCTCCTATGTTACGCTGTGTTGACGAATTACAGTTAGAACGTCCGTGCTTACGGTAATCTATTGCTCCCGGTAGAATGACTGAGTGATGTTGCAACCTCCTCAAAACTAACATATCACTGTCGCTTGAGTTTAGGCGAATTCCATAATCTTGATCCTCCCATGCCGTTATGGTGCCGGTCGTGTAGCCAGCGTGTTCCCCTGTAGAAAAATAATCCAAGAACGCAACAAACTTCCTATCTCTGGTATTCACACCGTTGATAGGCCCCTCGCGCCACTACAGCGCTGTATTTTTTGTGACATTATTTTTAATCTCTAAACAGAAAGTATCACAGACCGTGACATTACAAATTCATTTATGTTAAAAGTTAGAAGATTTGGTTTTTGACGTGAACAACCAATATTTTGTTACCAGTACCCCAGCGGAAGTGTCACTTATTTGTGCTTTCTAGTTTTCATTCTAGATTTAACAATAAAAGAATGTTTGAAGCCAGAATTGACGGAAATGAACCATTGCCAGTTTCCTTCCAGTTATTCTGCAAAATTCAAGTTACAAACATCACACGTGTTGTTATCGATACTCTTAGTCTCCACATCGGATTTTATGCAATCTCCATATGGTTGTACGGAGATGCTTCGTGTTTTGAAATAAGTATCCCATTCTGTGTTTTTGGCGCATTTTCGTCTGTCTGTGACAAGAAAATTAAAAGATTTGCTGATTTGCAGAAATGAATCCTCATTCTTAAATTTAAGGACATCAGTTCCGCCGTTTTCTTTTTGAAGTGTTTGTAATAACTTAAGGAAATCTGAATTAACCCCGCTGACGCTCGCAGCAGTATTGATTCAACTAGATTTTGATATTAACGGTATTGTTATAATTGGTTTTCATATATTTATACTTAATTTTGAATATGATTTAAGTGTAATATTTGTAGGACTAGTTTTCCTGCAGTATTTGTTGTGGTCCTACGTTTCTGATTTACGTATTATTTCTGATTTTTATAGTGTTTTTACGGTACAGTCTTTCATAGCATACCAACAGCTTTGAACTTTGGTGTATTTAACAAAAGTATGTCTGTGATATCTTCCGAATTTACGACAGACTTCCGATCTTGGTTCTAGAACTTCCTTGTCAGTTGTTCGAAGTAGGATCTGTCGTTATACAAACGTGTATTAGCTCCCAGCGAATGTTAAAACATGGAAGCAATTCTGTATGATACAGGTCTCAAGACGTAGATGATTATATACTATCGGCGCGATTCCCCCAGCTCGTTGCCAGATCTATTTGTAATGAGGACGTTCGTGCTTGTCAGCAGTTCTTCACGGCAGAGCCTGCCTCCGCCTCGTACAAATCGTTTCCCAATTACAACTCGCTGTCGATCGAGAAGGTTATTTGCCTTACTCACGCACGATATGCGTAGGCTTTGCTGGTGGTCGATATACGCTTATTTTAAACTAATCTTCAACAGAAATTTAAATTTTCAGATATTTTGAGTGTCTTCATTTAACTGTGAGTCGCAGATTGCAACAGAGAGGAGCTATTCTAAATAACTTTAACTAAAATACAGACTCTACAGTGTGCAAAACCCGTGCTACGTGTTAAAGCAACTGATACGTTTTTTATGGGTATCTTGTATCAAGTGTAGATCGCACTTTATGTAAAGAACTGAAAGCTAGGAACACTATCCTTGAAAAATGGATCAACGGTCAATTTTTGGCAGGTGTCCGGTGAGACTCTTCTAAAGAGGAAAGTCCGAGGAATAACATTATAGTATTTGCGGCAACATGTGGAAGCGACTGCTAGCTGTGGTGCAGTAGGCGCGCCAAGAAGTGCCACGTGTGGCTGTGTCGTTAACGATGCGGAGTGGCCCTTGATTATCCCATTGCGGTCCGTCTAGCCAGCTGCACACGTGGTCCGCAGCAGCCCACGCTACGCTGACGTCACAGTGTCTGCCACAGTTGGCAGCGACCCGCTCGGCTAGTACGCTGTAATGACTCCACCAGCTCTATCTAGTAAGGGACCGTGCACAAACTACGTGGCACGGTCCAGGGGGGGGGGGGGGGTTTGCTGGAAGGCTACGCGGGGGGAGCGGGGGTTCCGAGCCAGGCCACGTAGCTTTCCTTTCATAACATTTTTCACAGTTAAAATGGGGAACAGAACCCACAATTGCATGTGAATACTTATTTCCCACAGTTAATTATCTATTTACAATAGTTTGACAAGAGAAAACAGCACAAAATGTCTTCTGGAATCAAAAGGGAAAAAAGCTACGTGCTACGTGGGGGGGGGGGGGGGGGGGAGGGGGGGTTCACAGGAGGGCAAAATGGAGCTACGTGGTTTATGCACGCTCCCTAAGTGAGCGTTTATAAACCACGTAGCTCCATTTTGGCCTTCTGACAAACCCCTCCTCCCACGTAGCCCGACGTGGCTTTTACTCCAACCCCCCCTCCCCTCCCCACGTAGCACGTAGCTTTTTTCCTTACTGATTCCAGAAGACATTTTGTACTGTTTTCTCCTGTCAGACTATCGTAAATTGCATACCGACATAATTAAATGACGGAAAGGTACGTGGCCTGGCTCGGAACTCCCCCCCTCCCCTACGTTGCCCAGCGTAGCTCTCCAACCCCCTTTTTTTATTTTTATTTATTTTTATTTTTTTTATTATTTTTTATACCGGGCCACGTAGTTTATGGACGCTCCCTAACTTAGCAGCCTGTTGCGTGTTCCTCAAAAAAGAAGAAGAAAAAAGAGGCTCTCCTTCACTACTGCCTTTGTATTAAGTGCTTCATATATCCGTGACTAGCCGTTTTCCTAAGAGCTGCTTCATTTACTGTGTGTGGTAGAAAGTTCGCGAGCCGTCACGTGCTGGGCCGTGACCGGCAGATAAAGAGGGAAAGACTGGCCGGATGTCTTTACGCCGCGCCGCTTCCGGTCACTGCAAAGCTTCCAGCTAACAGCTTTTCTTACTCACTTTTATCCTTACAGTGCTCACCGACTTGCCTTTGGCTATCCGCAGACGTACCTACAGTTCTAACTATTATGTAAGAATAGAACTTTAGAAAGGTTTCTCAGATTCATTTTAGTACTTCAAAAGTGCAAACTGTTTTTAATAGCATACCATTCCGTCTTATTTTTTTAACTAGGAATGTTGGCATTGCTTTCTTTTTTACAGGGACTGTAAAAAATGCATTATCGACGAAGGTGTTGTGAACAGTGTTACAAGTAAAACGTAAATCACAAAGTAGCTAGGCTAGGACCGAGGAAACTTGTTATATGACATTTAAGTTTGTTTGCTGCTCGGGGTTATTAACGCGAGCAAAGCAACGGGCAATAGGTAGTTAGTAACATTCTACTGAAAGTGCACATTGCATTTTAATGGATGGGATATATACTAGGTATATTGAATTCGATTTGAGTCGAACGATTGCCTGAAAGTATGTCAAGCACAAGTTTTTTGCTTCAAGCGACTAGCGTCTCGCCTATCACATGTTAAGTTGCTTGAAGTTAGACTGGAACTTGACCGATTTTTCTCTTTGATTTAAATGATTTCAAAGGATTTGCGAGTACATTGAGTAATAAGGTTATGGTCTGGGATTTGGGTGAACGCGGGTTCCAATATTCATATTTCGGCTTTGCATGGTATCTCGAAATCGCTCCGTCCAAATGCCATAATGGTTCTTTCAGCAGCCTCTGGCTGAACACGTTCTTGTACCTTGCGTCCCGTCCCATATGATCTCCACATTGACGAAATCGATTTTGTGCGGGTTTCTGAAATCAGCCGCAACGAAGGTCGTGCAAAATTTCCTTCCTGTACAGTCGACTGGCTGGGGTTTGCGACCTTGGTGCCGCTCGGCCCACGCTGCTCACTATTTGCCCAGGTGTGCCGCGCATCGACTACAGTCGACGAGTCATCTTCAGCGCGACCTCAGCGACGGCAACTGCCGAATGGTTAGTAACGGAGTCGTAATCAGTTGTAAACGATATAAAACACTAGAAATAAGTTTTAAAATTTCTGTTTTTGGATAAAAAAAATGAAGAAAATGTTGGAGCACTATCTGGGAACATCGCTCCGACAGTTCCTGGAAAGCCCGCCTCCTAGCTCTGTTTCTATCTTCCGTCACTATTTACGGCTCTTCTACATCCACGTCGTTAGAGTCGGGAGACTATGCGGGACAAGGAACGGAAGGAATTTAGTTATTACCTTTTGAAGCAATTTCCCAGCATACACCTGGAGTGATTTAGGGAAACCCAAATCTAGATGATCGGATTGAGGTTTGAAACCGCGTCCTCTCGAATGCCTAACCCGGGCGTTACCGCTCACCCACCAAGTTCAAAAGGACCACATTTCCTCTCATGAACAAGCCGCTGCTTGGTAGTATCTAAATTTTCTGTTATGTGCGAATATCTGAATACATATTAATGTGTTTTTCCATAGAAGAATAAGTATAGTACATATGTCCAAAAGCATTAGGGAAATATTCCGTGCTCATTTCATACTATATTGTTATTAAAAATAATATTCGCAATTACTTTTATATGGTATCATGTGTGCTAAGTTTTTTAATTAGGAGAAACTGAAGTAAAAAAAAAATCAGTATAATTTTAACTGAGAATTTGTACTTCAGCTGCTTAAAGAACATACATCCTAAACATTTTTTCGTCATTCATTTCTACTTTATTGATAAACACTACTGTATAGTTGGAATTAAGTGAAATATTTCACACATTCACTAGCTTCCTTTCTTTTCTTTTCAAAAGTCTGTGAAATGGAATTTTAAATCGGAGCTTTGGATGTGAGACTCATAATTGTCTTGAGAGACATACGAAGTGAAATTTTCAGTTCAGTATGGTGGTTAACGTTACTGACAATCACTGGAGAGGTGAGCTGTCGCTCTTTTGGATTTGTGTCTTTGGTGTACAGCAAGATTGAAAAGGAACTCTGCATGTGCAAGTGCGGAACTACCGCATGAAATTCTACCTCCGCTCTGCCTCCGCATCCTTAAATTTTAAGGAGGAGTTATAAGGGAAGCTTTGTTTACATTTCAGTACAAATATGCAAATAGCTTTTTTTCGGCAAAAATTCGATATATTCGCTTAGCTACTACAACCGGGAGCTATTTTTTTAGGTCCTTAGTAATACTAACAATTAATTGCTTGGCGTTTTAACTAGAATGTAAAGTGAGAGCCTCAGAAAGACTAGTGGCTTGACCATGTCGAATTAATTATACGAACTCCGCAATATTCTAAAGATTGTTTTTTTGGCGCATGCTTAATTAAGTATGTGATTTAATTCATTTGCAAAATCATTGTCCGTTTCTTTGCTGTTGAAAGATGAGGCAAAAAACATTCAAACTGGCGGTATTTTCGCGAAGTAGACGATATTTACGTAAAATGTACAGTTTGTGATGTCAATCTTATATATATAAAAATAGACGGGTGTTTCCATACATCTCACTTTTCAGCCGCCACTACCTAGTACAGATCATTGGTGTTTGTATGTGGTAGTAGCATGGAGTTTCCTATCGTGCACAACGTTGGCCGAATGCCGATAGCTGAGGGGGTGTGGGAGCTATGGCGGTTAAAAGTGATCGATACAGGGTATAGTCATATTTCGGCCAAAGACTTGAGTGTCCCTACACTTCACTTTCCTACCACAACTACATAGGTACATACCTTTGGTGTTTGTGTATGGTAGTAGCATCGAGTCTCCCATCGAGCACTATGGTGGTTAGATGTCGGTAGCTATTGGGATGTGGGATATATGGTGGTTGAAAGTGGTCGACCTGGGGCACTTTCATATTTCGACCAAAGACGTATGTGTCCCTATGTATCACTTTTCAGCCAAAACTATCTAGCGCAGATCACTGGTGTTTGTGTGTGTCACCGATCGTGCACAACGTTGGCCGAATGTCGGTAGCTGTACGAGTGTGGAAGATATGGTGGTTGAAAGTGGTCGATCAGGGATATTTTTGTATTTCGACCCAAGACGTGTGTGTGTCCGTATATTTCTCTTTGCTGACTCGACTACATAGCGCAGACCACTGGTGATTGTGTGTGGTAGTGGCCTGGAGTCTCCCATCGTGCACTGTGGTGGTTAGGTTTCAGTAGCTATGGGGTTGTGTCAGATATAGTGGTTGACAGTGGTCGACGTAGGGCATTTTCCTATTTCTACCAAAGACGTGCGTGTCCCTATATTTCACATTGCAGCCAGAACTATCAAGTGCAGACCACGGTCATTTGTGTGTGGTAGTAGCCTGGAGTCTTCCATTGTGGTGATTGTTCGGGGGTAGCTATGGAGGTGTTGGAGATATGGTGGTTAAAAGTGATCGATGCAGGGTATTTTCATATTTCGACGAAATACATGTGTTTCCTTACATTTCACTTTGCAGCCATAAATACCCTGCGTAGATCACTGATGTTTGTGTGTGGTATTAGCCTCGACTCTCTCATCGTGCACTATTGTGATTATATGTCGGTACTTGTCAAGCAAAATTCATTACTATCACGAAAGAAGTCGTGGACATCAGCTAGTATTATTACATTGATTCTAAATAATTGTAAATTTATTTTTCTATCCTCTCCACCGTCTCCACTCAATTTCCGCATCTGCATCCGTATCCGCAAGGATGACCTCCGTTACAACCCTAGTGTAGAGTATAACAGCGTTTTTGCGTCCAACACATTATTTTTTTCACACTTTTTGCTCGACAAAATAATTCTACTTGCGAAAATACGGTGAGATGTAGTAAATTTCAGCATGAATTTAATAAGTGTTTTTTGACGGGAAAGCATTTACAGTCGCCTTTATAAAACAACTGGTTGTGCACGTGACTTAGTCCACATGGAATGTGAGATTTGCGCTATTAATTCAGTGGTTAACGATCAAAGGTACGAAAAAACGGAGGAGCAGCCTTGTCCTTACTTCTTCCTTTGATCTCCCCCTTTCCTTCTGAATTCAAGAAAGTATTTAAATGTTCTAAAGAAGTTTGTTTGCATCATTAGTTGATTAAAATGACACTCCTCGGAAAACTGCGTCGACAGTGTCTAGGATGAAATATTGTAATGCGTTGATCATAATATTCTTTCGGAATGCGTAATTGATCTAAATGTTACCTATAAAATAAAAAAAAAAAATACAAATACACTCGCTTTTTTAATCATCCTAGTTTCAATGGCGCTATGGGATTTTTTAATAGGTGTATAATTTCGATGAGCTTGAATTTTCCGAAAATAATTGGAATGTGATGTAAATACTTAAATAAACCTAAAATATATTTACACTACTAGCAAAAGCAAGTAGTTAACTTACTTTTTACTTATTTTCACTGTTTCACCAGTAGACGTGGTACACTCGTGAGAAGTAGCTGTTAAATAAAGTATTTTATAAACTGAGGATAGGAAATTCGTAGTTATTTCGTTTTAAGACATCACAGTAGCCACAGGGCAAAAGGCAGCCTGCACTCGTATTGTGAGGGCCTCGGGCGGTAGCAAACATGCGGCTCGTTTGAGCCGGAACTCGTCTGCCCGTTACAGGACAGTGGAAATTCCCAACTCGGCTTTCCGACCTGAGACGATTTACAGTAAGCCACATAACTCTGCTCTTAATTTTAGAACAAATTGTGCGTAAGAATAGTCGTACGGAAATTAATACAAGTTTTTAAATAGATAGTAATAAAAAAGACGGCGAAGAATAAATGTTCTGTAAGGACTGTTTACGTTTGGTCCCAGCAGAATTTGGATGTGACTTTCCGAAATATCGTTCCTACCCTCAGCTGCATAATATCACACTGTCCACCGTTTTGATTTATCACAACTATCGGAGCGCAAGAGCACCGTACTTAAGCTGTTTAGTGGTACTTTCTTACAATGACCCTTCACTTGTTTTAAAAAAAGTACTTTATACTTTTATGAGGTTATATGTAGTTAATGTTTTGTTTAATTCTCGTAGTAAATGCGAACCGGCCTTGTCCATACAATTCCGTCCCAACACTGTCATGGGCAGTGAGGAACAAGAAACAACGCTCATGGTGATTTGACACTGAAACACCTGATTAGTCCGTGTTGACATCCGTAGACAAACTTTTGCGTCGGCGGAGCCTCTGGAGCGTTAAACTGCCTGGTTCCTCGACATCAGCAATTCGACTTGGATACGGTTCACCTGTACCAGCATTTTCTTGATACACATTTTATGCGCAAGATAAGTCGAAAATTGCAAACGCCTCAGTAAATGTATATCCTTGCTTTTAGCAAAGCATTCAATCAAATGCATGATCTATCGAGAAAAGAGTGAAGCAAGGAACTTTAAATCATGAGGAATACTGTCAGATGACTAACGATCAGAGACATGAAATGGTGGAGAGGCACATAAATACACATACTGAATTATTGAACCGTTGAGTGTCTGTTAGTCTTTATGAACTTTGAATTCTCAACTAAACTTTTTTTTTTTTACCATCATTAGACTATCATTGACACTAAAACATTCTTATCCAGTTTCAGAAATATTTAAAAAAATCTGCGACATATTTAGTAAAACTATCAAAGATTGGGTTCGAAAAATAAAATGCCACTGACATAGTGAATGGATTTATGACTCTCTCGCGATATTCACTGTTTATTATACGTAAATTAGGCGTATTCGTCGTGAAATGAAAGCTGTTGCAAGTATGGGGGCGTCCATTAATTACGTGAGGTGAAATAGGGGGGGGTCAACGGAAATCTCCCGTGAGGTTTTGAAATTCATGTAGAATGGTAGAGCTAAAAACAAAAGTCTCAAAAAGTTGCGAG
This sequence comes from Vandiemenella viatica, assembly GCA_031002005.1. Lineage (NCBI taxonomy): Eukaryota > Metazoa > Arthropoda > Insecta > Orthoptera > Morabidae > Vandiemenella > Vandiemenella viatica. The sequence continues at coordinate 200,965,298 of JARYHS010013630.1, read as the reverse complement.
GTCCATTCGTAGGGGGGAGGGGGAGGATCTCCGTCAAAATCTCACGTCATTTTACGGGGGGGGGGGGGGTTCCGACCAAATCTCACCAGAGGGGAGGGGGGTCCGACCAAATCTCACGAAGTCTCACCAGAGGGAGGGGGGGGTCCGGAATTCCGGAAAAACACCTCACGTAATTAATGGATGCCCCTGATGCGCGTTCAGCAGTTTTCACTTCACTTTTTCAGAGGTTGTATTTACGTGCGTGCCTTAACCCCTGCGAGGCAGCCAGCCCGCGCAACTGCTGGCCTCGCTGCAAGGCTCTCTGTCTGTCGTCGTAAGCGTTTAACGCTAACTTCCCGTCCCTCACACCGGTTCTGTGCTTGTACTGTACTCAGCAGGCTATGCTGCTTCAGCGTTGTGCTTCATTGACACTTATAATATTCTTTTCGTGCTCCTGTCAACTTCCTGAATTTGCATCGTCGGGTAGCTTAAGCGATCGTTTTGTCGTGAAGATTTGTCAGACTCAGTCAAACTCTTTTTTTTTATGACTGTCATAGAATGGGTGATCTAGTCCAAATAGTCAATCACATTGTTTCGTCGTAAAATATGATAAATAATTGATTAATGTCTTGTACGTAAGAAATTACGTTATGGAGGTAAATATTTGTGATGTATGATGTGAGAACGAAGGCTTTCACGGCGTATCTATGATATGAAGTCTTCGGTGGGTTCTCCGCCGAATGATGTTGAAGAAAAACAACAACGAGCTTTCGGCTGCTAGCTCGTTGTTTTTCTTCGACACCATATGGCGGAGAACCCGCGAAGACTTCATACCAATATTTGTGATGTAAATCGCAACTCTCACTTCGAACAGACTTTTTACGTATAACGGTATTCTAAGAGAGTCGAAACACAAGAAGTAGTACACGTTTAAAATTTTTTGATCTCAAAAAGCATTAATTGAATCCAACAGATAACTTTTTGTATTTCAACAATAGAGATGTAGGTATTTTATCTCTTTTATTTTTTTCTGTCATTCTGTCTCCGAACTACGTAATGTGCTTCTCTTAGATTTTGTTAGCAGATTAAGTATCTCCGTTTTGATCACGTGTGTGAACATTGTCTGAGATGTGGGGCAGAACATCTTAAACTGAGCTTTTACCAAGAGTCATTGCAGGACAGTCGATTAAGACGTTCTCTAAATAGGTCCCTCAATATATACAATTTTCAGTGTTAAATACTAAAAAACACATAACGTGACCTGTTAATTACTAAAATTTGATGTAATTTGCAAAGACGCTTTATTTTAACCTATTTATGATTTATCTTCAAATAACTTGAGAGCATCTCAAATCCCGGCCTCATTTGAACGTCACAAATATGGCCAGATGTTGTCAGATGTTTCTTATTGCTGAAGAGCCGACGATCGTGCCGACAGCCGTGTAGAAGCGCTCAGTTAATTCAGCTTGTATTCAGGCTCACCAGTCGCCCTGCGCGTATCGCTCTTTGTGGTTGTATTATTAAAAGCTCTTAGTGATGCATCAGTTTGTATCATTACGTCATCAACACTCGAGCTGATTTGTCGTGGCATGACATGGCGGTCTTTGCGCTTTCTGAGTTAGTATTTGATCCGTTGTTTCGATCGTAGAACCTGTCGACGTTGTGTTCGTTTGGTGCCTTTCGTCTAAGCTCATTGATCTTCCACACAATTTTCCATGATGTTAAAATATTAGGACATTTTTTCTCCCTTTGTCTTTATATAATATTTTCTCTGATTCTGTAATTACATCATCATTTATTTCTTATCTTCATATTACTATAGATCGTGAAAAAGGAGAAAGCTTCCATTACATGCCGACTGTTCCTTCAAATGCTTTCAATAGCTTTTGGGCAAGGAGGATCCGGAGATATGAAAGGATTGTTTTTAAGAATCGGTTTCTAAGCGGTATGCCTATTATTTCTAAAGCAGGTTTTCCAGTTTCTGAATAATGTAGGCTATATATCACCGAAAATCAAGCTTTAATTGACATCCATTTTTGTTATTTGCGTTTTATTAAAGTCTTACTAAACCTTCCCGTTTGCCGTCGGGAAAATGATATTGAAAGCGTTCTTTTTTGTGGCTGCTGAGAATGAATGATTTTACGAAATGCTAACTACGCGAGGTTGTGACAGCTGGAGGCCGTGGAAACAGGAGAAGGCTCGGCTGGTGTCGGCTCTCCCAAGTAAGGCTGCGCGCTCGCCGCTACCGAATATAGGAGACGAGTGGGGCCGCAGCCACGCTCTCTCCTGGACCCTCGCAATGTCCGAGAACAACTGGCCTAAGCAAGCACATTTTACCATTACAAGGAAGATCCGCAGGGCTACTTCCATAATGGTATTAATGTGAAGTTGCAGACATTACTCAGTTATACCTCAAACAGCATCGCCTGCAGTCTGCGTGGCTCTGTGTAGCACAACTACTTTGCTGTCGGACTGACGTCAGAGAGATTGATGCGAATAACTAGTCTTGTTTCACCCCCTCCCCCATTCCATACAGATTTCTGAAATCTCTCTCTGCGGATCAGGAAAGGAGATAGGACGAAACATTAAGAATAAGCTAAAATAAAAAATGTTTGTGTGGTCTCAAGACCTGTTGACAAAAATTCATACTGTCGACCATTTTGCCTCCGTCATGGGTAAACCTACGGCGATCCCGACCACGGAATTTGCTGTGAACTTAAAACCAATAAAGTGATACCTTCACTTCGGTTCATTACCCGTAAAAAAATTCTGGTTGGTCTCTAAAGACCCCTTCAAACGATAATTTCAGTTATTATTTCAGTTTCTTATTTGTTAGTTTAATGTTCAGTCGAACTTCCATTTTTTTTTTTTTTTTTTTTTTTTTTTTTTTTTTTATGCTAAAGGAAAAGACTGATGGATTGCTGAAGCGAAGAGAGAGGACTGTACGGATAGACCTACCTATTTGTTTCGTTTCATATCTTAGAATGTCTATGTGACGTGGATAAGTCCGCCCTCTCAATGCACAATCACGATTTATTTTGGAATTCGTTGAAATTTACGAGTGTCATCCATGTTTATGGAACAAGACCTATTCACACTATCGCAATTACAACACCAGAGAGGTCGCCTACATTCTGCTTTCGAATAAATGCCGAGATATGATGGAAAATTGATAGTGAAATTAAAAAAATAATGGCCTACGGTCAAATTGTATCAAAGAACATTAAAAATTTAAAATGAGAAAATTGGAGCATGAAGCGAAGTATACAAATCATCGCTCTGGTATGAGAACCTCATTTCGTTTGTCATAGATGATAATAATTATTCTGTGTGGTCGTAATGACCTGGTGATAGGGTTTCTATTGGCTGCGCATTCCGTCCCTGTAGTAGCCGCCTTAACCTAACCCGGCAATCCTACCGGGTACAGGAGGCCTACAGTTGAACGTGGAATCCGAACCACGGAAGCGTCCTGGCGTACTTCACATTACACAGCAAGCTATGCCAGAGGTGACGGTAGGGTTAAGAACCTATGAAAATCCCCGCCGACACAGGGATTCTCCAGTCAGCACCTTGACCGCTGAGCCCCCAGACCGCTACTGTCATAGATCAACATCCTATCTGTACAAGTCTCAATACTATGAACTGCGAAGACGAGGATGAACATCAGGAAGCAGAACGTACAATAATAATAATGCATCTAAATTTACTCACACATTTTCAATTTACATTACTACATTTTGCTAACGACCATAAAAAATTATACAAAATATGTGGTTGGTGGCTTTTCGAGCGAGAAAGCTAACGCTACAGCAGTGACATAGTCTTCAGCCTTGATTCTAATTATGACACTTCATGGTTGCTCAACTCGGGCTGAACAAGTCTGAAAAAACTCAAAAGGAATAGAGAACTGAACGAATGATGTAAGAAGGAATCCTATTCCAGAATTAAATGAATCGCAACCGGAAAATGAAACTGAACTGAGACCTGATGACTATGTAAAGAGTTTCTAAGAGTGAAGCAAAATCTCGTCAGTGCGACCTCAAGCCGAACTCGTAAGGGCGTTTGTATCTGTTCTCGCCGGCAGTGGTCACCAACACTGTAGTGGCATAGTTGAACAGCCCGTTTTTAGCTCGAGGCCTCTGCCGATTTTGGAGAGCCTTTTGGTAATGGCAAATGTCAACGTCTGTGTCAACGAATCCGAAATCTACGAGCGAGACATTATCGCAAGGAAAACTGACGTAGCTCACTCGAATAATGCAATTTTAATTAAAAACATTAATTTTACTGTGAAACGACAATGCTTTTGCTTCCTGCGAAGTTTAAATACTTTTGTCAATGTTCATTTGATGTAAACGTATATTTAATTTAGAAAGATTTATATAACATACACGTATGCTCCGGCATTTTTTTTAAAAAAGAAAATTGTATTCCCCCAAACCGTTTAAACGAATACCTGTAGATTATCTTATTTCACCTTGTTACTGTATCCTACTGTGAGAATTCTAATCCACGGTTACAGTACTGAGATTGTGCGACAAATATCAATTGTTAAATATATTGTTACACTTCTCTCCGGATCTGCGACCATGTGAAATTACTTGTTTTCTGTGGGAAAACATTTTATGCCCTTCCGGTATTAACCCTGTCCAATCGTCGCGTTCAAGTAACCTCCAGTAGACGAGAAGTGTAGACTCCGCCGTTAATTGTTCTTTTACAGTGATTTTGTTTTTGTTTCTGCAATCCCTTTACTGGTATGGTTTTATTTCTCACTGAGGCTTTATTGCTACAAGCTAGCGAACTTAGGGTACTGCTTGTCCTACCTTATTTTTTCCCCTTTTTTGCTTCGAGAAACAGATTTTACAGCAAAAAGTTATAAATCACTGTATAGTTTAATAATTGCACTTCAATAAAATATCTATAGTAGCTCGTAGCATATTATCACTGCCGCACAAAAACTGCAAAATCATAAAGGTCTGTGTTAATCGGATCATGGACGTAATATGTGCATACTGAGGGGTTGTAGTATTAGTGATCGGTGTACGGGGTTAAACGGACGCCAAATGACACTGAACAGGTCTCTGGATGCGGATTCCGCAGGCCGTTACAGTTGAATGTTTGTGTCAGCATTCACCCCAGGGTAAAGCCGTGACATGTCGACGCGTACGTGTCCTGTTGCACAACTACAACAGCCATTGGTCGCATTTAGACCTGCGAGAATTTGCTTCGTCCATAGTGCATGCTTCCACGACATGTGGGGAACCATCAGTTGCAAACCGCGTTAGCTTTTGGTTCTTGTGCAGGTGAGAGAAATCAGTAGTACTACATCCATCAGGCTGTTAATCTCGTGCCTGCAACTGTTTTTTAACGTCGTGGTATTTTTCACTTTGACTTTTTACAAGGACGTCGCGACATAAATGCAGCATGCTACTGCAACCTTTTGCTTATTGCCAGCAGATAAGAGAGGTGGTTCTTCTCAACCACAACACTCGGCCCCACACTTATGCAAAGTAGGCGAAAGTGAATTCGACATCACTTGATCATCAGGCGTCACCAATCGCCTTTGGTTACAGATTATACAGAACCAAATTCGTCCGAAATCTTCTTCAATTATTTCTGCGATAGCTTAGAATGAGCAAATGAAAATTATCGTTTACACGCCCAGTGTTGCTTCAATAACTGTATTAACTGTTGAAAACTGTCACCTGCCTGCACCATTTTCTAGAATTATGTGTGAAAAATTTCACTGCTGTACTTTTTTTATAGCTGCCCATACGCAAGTTATACCATTCGTCTTGTGGATTAAAAAACGTGTTCATTTCTTTAAATGGGGGATGATCATATTGCCCGAAGTGTCATCGATTTGAGGTAAAGGATTGGGTTTTTGTAACCATCGATGTAGGATAAAAATGTATTGTATTCAAATCACACACTTCGTAATTATTGGAATAAATGTGGCGCTTTCTCTTTTTGCAAGTCATAGTCATTTTTAATGAACTTCAGCAGTTCGAAGTGTTGTTTTCTGCAAAATATATTTTTAGGTAATTTTTTAGTCTTGTGATCTTGACATTGAGTGGAGAATAAAAACGAGAACGCTATGTCATTCACTTATTCTGGAATTGTGTTTCGCTCTTATTTCCTTTCAAATAACGCGTTTGTTTTGAGTTTAGCGGCCTTTTTGGTTTTCTGATTCGTTGCTTGTACGTTAAAATACGTCGATAACATGGTCCTTAGCTTTTTCTTCGTGAATCTCCTTTTCTTCGATCCTATAATGTAAAATAGCTTTATGAAACTGTAAATTTTTGTTTTGTGATTAACTTCTCAACCATAATGGTAAAGAAGAAGACTTTACTGAGGAATCTGACCGGTACTAGTTTGAATAGTAAAGGTTTCCCTATGAGAGTTTCGGTACGTTGGGGACGTTAGCTTCGAATAGTTTCTTAATCCTTCGTTGTTTCAACAAACCGTCATAAAAATTGTTTTGACCCGTTGCTCCGCGCATTTTTTCTAGCTGCGCCAATTCATTTCTCCATAGCTGCCTCCACCGAGACAAGCGTTGGCCGCCGTGTCACTCCATCACCACTAAGAGTAACAGTGGGGATTTGATGCGCGTACCGGCTGCAGTGATGTCGGTTCCAACTGGTTCAATTCCATTTCCGCACAGTAAAAATGGTTAATAGTTGGGTCCAGAATTGAAGGCGTCCACACGCCGAACTTGGTTATTCGTATTCTGACTAAAAACTGTTACCCATTAAGAGTGTTTATTTTTTTAATACTGATTATACAAATTTGAAAACCTGTACCCGAACTGTCCTTATATTTGTTGGCAAATTGTAAACTTAATTAACATAAACAGGCTTTGATATCTGCCATTCTTTTTGTCATGCCGCAAAAATTGCTCGAATAATTAAGAGTGGACTCTTCAGGTGTTATGAGGTATGTTACTCTAGCCAGGTGCTAGCTAGTAGTTTTGATCCTTGTATTGTGTTTGGTGATGACTGAAATTAGCAAGCAAGCACAATTTATCAGAGGAAAAATTCGGCTTGCTATTTATTGACTGCCACGTTTAAATGAAATTGGTTGAAAAAGGTACTTAGTAGCCCCCACGCGCCTATAACCAGTGATGGAATACAAGTACCGTCCTAAACTTTACTAACCGTATTAAAGCGCTACTAATTATTACAAACATTCATATTACCAATTTTTATCGTGTTCATAATGCGATTTTTCTGTCGGCTACGAAACTTGTTTCTGCCCTAGAGATCTAACGCAACTCGGTAATACTTCCTATGAGCAAAGCGCGAAAGAGTTTTGATATGTTTCACATATAAGTATACAGACCAAGCTTTGCCAGAGACAAAAAGATGGGTTAGGTACCTTCGAAAATGCCGGCGGCAACCGCAAACTTGATCCCCGTTCAGACATGTTACCCTGCATCTGTACTGGCTGAATTATTGTGAATTATGTTTGTTAGCTCTATGTATCTGGCCTACCCTTCCTATGCTGCGGTAAGTATACAAACTATTGAGGAAAGAAAAATTACAATAATTATAGAGTTTAATTATGGATAAAATCTAAGTGCCAGACTCTTATCGATTTCTAAGTCCAAAATCAGGTACTTCAAGAGAATATAGCAGGTAAGCTGTGTTACGAAATCGTCACCGTAATCTTTGCTCTTTCAAGCTGCAGTATTTAGCTTGACATGTACAGTTGACGGAAAACGAAAATAACCGCTTTCCGCTAACGGGAAGCCGTTCGACAGACGCCGTGGGCAGACGACACCCGTGCTAAATATAACACCGTCGAGCCACTTTCGGAAAACAACCGAGATACATCACAATCTAAACAAAGCCGTCGCACTGTTATGGCCACATTGAAACCGTACGGCGGGAAATTAGCAGCTCTTAGTTACTTGTTGAAATTCTCTGCAGGAAAGGTAGCCGCGTATTAAATTACGTTTTCATTCCAAATGCCCAAGAGCACGCGACGTGCGCCTCTCCCACTGAATAAAGGTGCAGCCGGGAATTATATCATCTTTCAAATTGCCCTTTTTAGCTCCCTGACACTACCGAAGCTTATAGCACTCGAACGTCACCCTGCCCTCCCTAGATTATCGTTAATGTCTGTATCCATGCTGACAGAGCATACGCTTGATACGCAAATTTGTTTTGTAAAAAAGTGGGTGGTGTGGCTTACTTTTGTGGAGAGATCACCTCAGCGCACCACTGAGATGTGTACGAAGAATACTGCTGACTGTGATAAACAATACGAATAAAATCTTAAATTTAAATGAAATTTCTCTCGCGCCCTGTTAATTGTTTTCCCCTAAATTAGTGTTGTTTCATACTTTAACATGAATGAATGAAGGCTTTCCCGGAGTATCGACTGTAGAAAACGTTCTCGGGCCTCCTTCCGGGGAAACGCGTCAGTCTGACTTCGCCGGAAGATGAAGTCGGAGAGTGGCTTCGAAACGTCGCTCCAGATCGACGCGCTTCCCCGAGAACTTTTTATACATATCTTAACATGTTTCAGTTTTTTTCTGCATCTTAATGGAATATATTTCCGAAAAGTATCATAAGTATGTGAGATGGGCATAAACTGATAACATAATATTAGATTTTTGGCTTTACTGCAGTCATCAGTCATGAATATAGCAGCTTGTGTGACCTAGACAACAATAATAAAGAGAAATATTCAGCTTATAGTGCAGGTGGCATCAGTTCTGATGCTATATGCTGTCGAACTATAGATATCCGGCAACCAACATAAGAGTAGTTGATGACGCATGCTGTTAGAATGATGCAAGATCAACGAAACGGATATTGGTTTCATATTGAATTTCCCCCGTTTTGTGGATCGCTTGTCGGTTGATGTGTGTGCCTCACGAACAAGGAAGCCAATAACATTATCTCGTGTTTTTTTAACCTCTGGAATGAGGCAAAGGTTGTATGTGGTCAAGCGAGATGAGTGATGTGTTCTTGACCTCTGTTTGTTGCGTGTCCTACAAATCTCCCAGCTGCTGCACATATGTGACTTTATAATTAATGTATGATATTTCCTTTCTACTACGTCCAAACTATGCATTGCGTGACTTTTTAAGTAATAAGTTATGTTCTCTCTGTGCTACGATGAAATTACGGACTGTTATTCGTTACCTTTAAAACTTTGCGCCTCTCTTACCTGCTAGATTGATGGTGCCAGCTTCTCTAGTAAAGATAATGAACTTTGGAGTACTATCGCTTGACATCTTTCACACGTTCAGTCTGTGACCTCTTACGATAATTGCGTAATGTCCGTCCGCTTCTTCTTGTGTACGTTTAATATGTATAAAATAAATCGTTCCAAGAAATTTATTCGTAGATAAATTTCTTAACCGATCTTTACCTGTCACGTTCGTGGACAACACTTGTTGCTGTAAAGGTTAACTGAAAGAGGCTGACATATTCTCATCCATATATTGGACGTCTGGTTAGATTACTACTGGTTAAATATTGTGATCGGGATGGCAAGAGTTAAGATAGTCTCACCCGGTTCTCGTATTCATCCCTCGCAGCAAATTTGAGATTCTCGTTATGTGCTAAATTCCAAAATTCTGATTTACCTGTTTTTTTGTTGTAGTTTTTTTTTTTGGTGGGGGGGGGGGGGTGTCTTTAGAATCAAGTTTAAATGTCAAATAGCATTCTAGAGGACGGGAATCCGATTGTCGGTTCGCCCATTCTAATTTGGTTCCCTTGAACGTTTCAACATGAATATCTGATGGATTACTACACGAAGCGTACCTCTGTATTGCTGTCTTTTAAACTACTTTTAATATGTATGTCTCAAGCTACTTGGTTTTTACGGATACTTGCTATTTATTACCTTCTTCTCTGGTAAAGTTTCCTGAGTGTGAATGCTCTACGGATCTGCCTACAGCAGAGATGCAAAGCGCAGAAGTTGTTTTTTTTCCAGTGTGACTCTGGATACTCCAGACTATGTGGAACATAAGTGGCGCCATCTGTTTTTGAACAGTGTAATCGGTATTCTGTAAGGTGAATATTAATTTGTTTGTGTGAATTGTTTATTGTTTTTGCGGAAACCGGAGGCCGTCCCAGCATTCGCCTAGGTAATTGCGGGAAAACCGCAATCAGGACAAATTCTCCGGCCACTCTTTCGGGTAAGCTGTTAGTCGGTAGTTAAGATGAAATGATCTTCTCTATCGTCCGAAATGATGGTTGTTGACTGCGCAAAGTTAAAAACGAACGTATCAACAACCAAAGTCGTGCACAATAACTTGTTAAGTCCGGAGGCTGCCTTTAGACTTTGTGTTTCTGTTGGTCTGTTTCTTTGCCTGTCTTTTGGTTCAAGATTTCCATAAACAGAGTAAAATTTAATTTTAAAAAAAATGGTTTGGACACCTGAGAAGAGGTTGCAAAACGTCATTATTTGTGAGAACAGCAATCTCATAATGCAATTTTTGTATGAAAAAAATAGCGCAGATAATGGTAGTTACATTAATAGCTTTAGTACCACTATGTAATGAGAGCGAGTTAATACTTAGTTAAGAGTAAAACTAAATAAATCTTCCTATGGGTTCTCAAGTCACCGTATTTCTGAAGATCTGTCATAGAGACATACTAAAGATACAACAGTTTCAACAAAATACAAGATCCTCTGTGGTTCAGAAAATTATTATTATTATTATTTTTACTTTTTACAATACTTTCCCCGTATTGCATCGACTGTATACAATGTAATAAATAACCTTTCGCTTGTGTGCTCTTTATTCCTATTTAGATAAAAGCAGTCTTATCTTGTTATTTTAACTGACGTTTGGTTTATATGATTTTCCCGCACTCAGATAATTGTAAATGAAGCAGAAACATGTAAAAAGGGAGGTGAGGGGGGGGGGGAGAGGACCGTTGATGGCCTCGCGCTGTCAAGGGGAGGACCCCGGACGTCCACTCGACTCGTCTAGCCTTGCTTGGCCTCTTGGCGGTGTGTGAAGGCCGCGATACCCGAGCGCAAGCTTCAAGGCGTCGCTATCCCGCTCATATTGTTGTAATAAAGAGTTATTGGTTCTTAGAGCGGCACGTTCTGTTCTGACTATGAAAGCATCTACTTTATTAATTGTTTAAGAAATAACTGATGTATCACTTTTGGTACTTGCTAATGGCATTTGCATGTGCTCGGATTGCAATATAGATAGTGTTTTTTCTCATCTTTCCTCGACCTAACTTGCTGGCGTATCGATAACGGTCGGGAGGACGCGGGTTCGAATCCCCATCCGGCCATCTGGATTTCCTGAAATCACTCCAGGCATATCCCGAGATGTTACTTCAAAAGCCATGGCCGAAATCCTTCCCGTTTCTTGCCTCCAATCTTCTCCCAGCTCTGGTGACGTTGACACTGACGAGCCCTACATCCCAAATAAAAAATTAAACTGATGCAAAATACAATCAGACTGAAATTAGTCATATTAATTCGATTATCATCGTGATTTGAGGAACGTACATAAATTTATGATTGTGTCGTGAGATTAAATCAATCGTTATTTAATTCTCTTATTTAATATTTCATAGATGAATTTTAAGATACTTCAGTTCCATAAATCATCTGCAACTTATTCCCCGAAGTGACCTAGAAGCTGAAAAACGTTTACTTTGAGATCAAAATCTGAATTACTCTTCTCTCCAAAATTGCTTAATGCTTAACGAAGAGAATACATTTTTGAATAATCGTTTAAGTAACATGCATTTTAACGAGGCTATTGTGGCTTTCTTTTGATTTCTCGCTCTAATGCTTCTCATTGAATGGAATGATAACAACACCATCATGGTGCATGCAGTGGTTTCGTTCCTTATACAGTATGCTCTGTAGCCATATAATCAGTGTGACGATCATCACCTAAATTTCAAATTTGGAATATTATAGCAAACGATGTTAAACTTAAATATAATTTTTTTAAAAAAAATCTAGGAAGATCTGGTACCAAGCGAAGAGGGTGCACGGTTAACGCTCTGGCTTCGCGTTAGGGAGGACGCCGGTTCTAATCCCCATCCGGGCATCCAGATTTGTGTTTTCCATGGTTTCCCCAAATCGCTCCAGGCGAATGCCGGGATGCTTCCTTCAAAAAGGTCATGGCCGAATTCCTTCTCGTTCCTTGTCCCCAGTCCCATCCCGCCTCTAATGACCTTAGCCGTCGACGAGGCGTAAAGCCGTAATTAAAAAAAGGAAGAAGATCTGGTATGCTGGTGTGTCTAATTCGCTACAGTGATTGATGTGGTGAAAGATATTTCAACGCGAACTTTCATATTTTTACGAAATCTTAAACATTTTTTTGTCATGTAGACCATTGATGTGGATGTGCCTGTTATTTATATACAAAAATGCTAAACCAGAGATAGACTTTGTGTTGGCCAGCAAAAATACCAGACTGTAAAATCTGCAGTGTTTCAAGATCAGTAAGCGTATGATAGCTTATCTTAACACTTTCACCCAATAAATCTAAGGGGTGAACTAATATACCATATTTTTAGTTTACGTACACCTAATCAGAAAATGTGTGAATCTCAGTACATTTGACGTTCAGTTATAAACTTGATTCCTCAGTAGTGGAGATACGAGTACTGGTTTTCAACGTTTCCACCTTGCAAGCTTGCAGAGAGATGACTGACACTTGCGCAAACTCGGCCTCCTCCTGTGGAGTGTATCAGACATCCGTGTCGACCTTTAACGAGTGCGACCTCTGGTATTTGAACTCCACCTGCTTTGTCTGGGAGCGAGTGCCTGTCGGCCTTTGTGGGCGGCGGCGCCTTTCACGCCAAGGGGTGCTTGACCTTTATCACGTCACACGGTGCTCCGGAAATGAGCAATGCATAATTTCTTAACGTTGTAAATAGAAAATTAACAACGTGTGTAGTTAAAAAAAGTAACCCTTAATGTTTTCCACATGTGAAATAACGGTCCGGTAAATATGGGCGGTATTGATGTTTATTGGATAGCAGTTATGTGATGCAACCGGTTGCTTTGATACACACTTTGATATTGCGGGAAATAATTTTTCTGTGTCTTAAAGTTTTAGAAGTAATACGATATCTTCTAAGTTTTAATATCTAAAATTTATACTCCGTTTTTATGTTCACCTTTAATGTGATTAGATATAGTGTTTAATAGTTGTCTGCTATTTCGTTTCGAGAGTAGATATGAGAGTTTTGCAATAACTGTAACTAAATGCTCCTATGTCTACCAGGACTATGAGGTTTAAGGGGAGAATTTTGTTATAAGGACATAGGAAAATCGTTCTTGTTGGTGCCCGGTATCTCGGATGACAGTATCATTTCCGAGAGTGTTTTCCGATCTTTATCCAGTTTGAAAAGCTTACTAGTATGCTATTCGTTCGTGTTCTCGAATCATGATTCCTGTTGTTGATCTAATGATCACTTGCTTTCGGTTATTTAATTATAATAATGTAAAATGCATTTTTACTCGCTTCAAGCTATTTTTCTCCCTTTTTGCTGTTTTTCTTTTTCATACGTTTACAGTACGTATAAATAATTTTAGCATTTACCTCAATACCCTTACAATCCGATAATCACTCATTTTTCTTGGATTTGGTCTTGGTTGGTATAGCGATAAACGTTGACGGTAGCATTTTTCCTGGATGAAAGAATTGGTGTTTTGATCGATATTATCTTAGGATGTCGGTTTTAAAATCTCGGCTGGTATTTCATAGTGTTGATTTATGTGGGAGTACTAATACCTGAGAACTTTGTCTACAGCACCCGAGTGGTAGCCAATGATCTTGTGGCACGTTCAGCTACGCATGTTTGTAAGCCATAAATTTGGCCTTGCTTTTTGTTTTGCTGACAGTCAACGCATCACCAAACTATGTTATTAGTACACATGGCCCAGACTGCGCAGCATCATTTCAGGAACAATGGCTTATAGTAACTCTTTGATACCTCGGGGAAATTTAGGCATCATAACAACTTCGTATGCTTAACAGGCGCTTAGGTTAGGCCTTCATATTATGTTTTTTGCATCCTGCTGTTTGGATGAGTCGTTAAACTGCCTCCAACGCAAATACCCATATTTGACTTCATAAAAGTAACAACACTTCCTTCCTTCATGTATATAATTCACTAACTTGTATGCTTCTGTACATGCTTTTGATATAAATTCTTGATTCATGTAGTAAAGCATTGTCGTGACTCATGGTACATTTCCTGTGAAGTATACCGTTTTCTTTTTACTGTGACAAACGAAGAGGTTATTGGCGGTTCTCCTAAACTTATTTGCTTCAGTAAGCTGCAGTGCTTTAGATCTATGTTGTCCTATGGGGGCGTCCATTAATTACGTGAGTTGAAATTGGGGGAGGGGGATCCGGCGAAATCTCACGAAACCTCACCAATGGGGAGGAGGGGGGTCAACGGAAATCTCACATGGGGTTTTGAAATTCTTGAAGGATGGTAGCTACAAATGACGCGAAAATGTATATGGTCCAAAAACCAACCTCTGGGAGGGGGGGGGGGGTGTTATAACCGCCCTTGGAAGCATGAGACCTAAAAAAAAGATCTCAAAAAGTTACGAGGTCGATTAGAAGCGGGTGGGAGGGGGAGGGGGAGTCCCTATACCATTTTGTTCTCGTGAGTTTACGCCAGTCGGAAGCGATGATCGACAGTCGTTAGGGCGATTAGCACCATAAAAAATGTATTTCACGTATATTTTTGTGCATAACTTTTAATCACGCTACAGTATTTATTTGTACTGTACTGTTTTCATCCTTAGCCTGAACATGTGTTGTTTCCTAATTCTGTATTGTTTACACGAATTTTAAAAAGATGCAAAGGTACAAACGAGTTATCCCATTTGAGGTACAAAACAAGTGGACATGGCTCTTTTATTTCTTATTATCTGTGAGTTACAAGCCGCTTCAAATTTAACTTGTAGTTTGAATTTAGCGCCTACAATACCTAGGTTTGCAACACTGCCTGACGCGCAGGAGCTATTGGCGACCAACTATGTAAAGTGTGAAGAAACGCATTATTTTTAACTTTCACAAAAAAGAACACATGAAATCTTCAGAAGTCTGTGTGAGCTATGAAACATTATGGGGATTAATTATTCTTTCTCAAATAATTTGTTCGGTGCTAGTACATTCAAAACGGTGAAGACTTCATTGAAACATTTGTCTATAAATTACTTGTTGTCTGCTAGTTTTTAGTAGCAATAAATTGTGATTTTAACTTGGATAGCAGCATATAACTAGCTTTCAGGAACGCTCGCTTGTAACCGCTGTTCTTTTCTATTCTCCGGTCGGTAATATCTGCCATTTCATCTCTCAATATTTTTGTCACCCCTTCTGCAGTTCTACTTATTTAACGTTTTTCATTAGCCTTCTTAATTTTGTATGGTTGTTCCTTGTATCTGTGATCAACGACGAGAAATGCACTCAGATATCGACTCATTCGTAAAATTTGCGTCATGTTTGCTGACTTATTTGATAATGGACCTTTCTAGTCACTGAAGAATTATTATTAGCACAGTGAGACATTAACATTTCATGAATAATTTTCTCTTTCTTATTTTAAGCGTAATTAACATTTAATTAATAAAAATACTTAAAGTGTAACTTATTAGTTGGATGTGTCCTTGTTGTTAGGAGGAAACGTTAGCTCAAGTTGTGCTAGTGTAATATGCTAACTAACACGTCGCTCTGTTTGCAGCCTGAGTGAGTGCTACTTCGCGGGGAAAGGTGCTGCGCTGGTGCTGCCGCCTACGGACCGCGTCCGCACTAGCAGCCGGCGAGTGAGCTCCGATATCCAGCAGCACCTGCAGTCCATGTTCTACCTGCTGCGAGCGCAGGACACTCTTAAGATGGTCAGTCTTAACGTTTAGTCACTCATATTTTTTGGCTTTAATTTTCTTTAAGGCTTCGTTATATGACGTTACACTGAATTACTGAGTTGATAATTGTCAAATTCATCAAACTTTGGCGAGTTTCCTAACGATTAGATAGTAAATTTTAGGCTTCTAGCTGACAGCAGAATCTTAAGATTTCCATTTGATAGTTATGTTAAATAATTTTACTATACTACTGTTTTGTTATGCGTTAACGTGTTTAAGTCTTCGTTTATTTTACTGTGGTTGTTTCTGTGTTTTGCTGTGATAGATAAACAAAATAAGTTTTAAGTTTAATAACATTTTAACATTTTCCGCTGTGCGCTTTTCTGTTTGATAGATGGTCAGGACATATTAATTTTATTTGTTAATGCTGACTTGAATACACGTACCTCCATAAGTGAATGACCTTCTGATGTACCTGCATTACACATTTCGCTTTAACCCACTGCGTGGGTCTTTTATGAATACTGATATGAAATACGGCCTGTAGTCTCATCTGTGTCTTGTTGCTTTGTGACGGAATACGTCTTTTCCCTGGCCAACTCTTGCCAAGCCTGCTTGCGTGTGCCGGGTTTCGTGACAGCTTTACAACAGTCGATAGTCGCATAGTGTGCCTTTATCGATTACCGTTGAGCCACACGAGAATATCGTTACTTAGGGAGCGTCCATAGACCACGTAGCTTCATTTTGGCCTCCTGTAAACCCCCCCCCCCCCCCATCTCCCTCACGTAGCACGAAGCTTTTTTCCCTTTTGATTCCAGAAGACATTTTGTACTGTTTTCTCTTATCAGACTGTTGTACATTACATACGGAGATAAGTAAATGAAGGAAATAAATATTAACGTGTTGTTGTGTGTTCTGTACCTCATTTTAATTATGAAAAATGATATGAATGGAAAGCTACGTGGCCTGGCTCGAAACCCTCCTCCCCCCACGTAGCGCAGCGTAGCCTTCCACCCAACCCCCCCACCCCAGACCGCGCCACGTAGTTTATGGACTTTCCCTTAATGACAACGAGTTCCTATCGGTTGGCTACTAACATTTGAAATCCTGTTGCCACAAGCCTTCATTCCACAAACACTGCATTGCTTCATGGTATTCTTTGTTTAATATTTCATATTTATTACAAACTACGTGTAAATTTGATGAGATGGCAGCTTAGTGGTTCCCAGAGAGCATTAGAATTAGTGAGTGCAGACTGAGTGTGCTGCTCCTGACACGTAGCGCGACGTGAGCTTGGGATCCGCCAGTCCTTACACAGCTCAGACACACTGCATGCTTACCAATAGTCAGACTTAATGTAACCAGTAACGTCTCTCCGTTTATACTACTTTATAATAAAGTTGGTGAAAAAATTGTCTATGGTAAATAAAATTTATTTCAAAACTGACACTAGTGATGATGGAATTGCCGTAACCGTAAAATGTGGAATTTTTGTCTGTCAATCTGCGCGTCACGTCAAAACTAATGGACAGATTTTAGTGAAACTGTATATGTAGATAGCTTATAAGCGTATAAGTTACCAATTAGTTTTTTAATCCGTATTACTATCGTAATTTACGAAGACTTAGAGGTCAAAATTTGATTTTTTTTTTTTTTCCCTGTCCACGCTTAAGCAAAAGTTAACTAAGCGATTTAAATAAAACTGCACATAATAATGTCATATGTCCTCGGTTAACATAATAGATCCTATTTATCCATATTAGATGTGTAGTTTCTGATTATATAGCGGCCAAAACCGTGATCTTTTTTTTATGCTAGTGATTAACGTACAAGATACTTTCAAGTTACAAGAAAACTTCAGCAATCCATAATACTCAAAACTCTGTAAGGTTTTTAACGAGAAGTTTGAGAATTTATGAATAAACTAATAAGTACCCATAGTAATCATCATAAGATATTTGCAGCAAAGTGGTTGCTTTTCCTTTGTATAGGTACACACTTTGACAATAAATTTGGCCGCCGCTGAAAAATTCTATCACTCATACTTTGCACAATCTGACATCAATGTCATCCTAAGAAACAGTAACGCAATACCGGCTTGCCAGTATTACATTACTGTTTCCTGGGATGACATTGATGTCAGAGTTTGCAAAGTATGAGTGATAGAATTTTTCAGCGGCGGCCAAATTTACTGTCAAAGTGTGTACATACAGTTGCCTTACACTCATATATACGAAAATAATTCAACAATACATTTATAATCGGTGAAGATATTTTTAAAATGTTTAAACTATATGTAGCGGGTCGTGTTTAGTTTGTTCTGCCGAACAGATTTCGTTTGAAAACTTAGTATATGCGCCGTGTCGTATGACTCTGCGTGATCTGGCGCAGGAGCAGGAAATGTCAAGTTAATTTTAACCTAGATTTTTTTTAGGGCCCTGTTCCGTTTATTTTCCGTAAGTTCGGAAGGAGAGGATTTCAAGGTGACACCTCAGGTATCTCGCGCTAATGGCGCCCGCCGCAGTGAGTCTACGTTTAGCGTAAATCTAAGCTTAAAAAATAGGCGTCAAGACGTGTCATTCCGTACTAAATGACGTCGGTTTGATACCCGGCCGGGTAAGTCTGTTCTTGTTGTTGCTATTCGATGTTTGTGGCATTAAAAATTTATTTTCAAAAAATTCATATATTAAGCTTTGATTTTTCGTGGTTACGGATTTTCAGTTTTGATGTTTGAATTCTGTTAATATTGTTGCTGATGTTTTTCTCTTTGTTTGGTTTGACTAATTTCCAAGTAGTTTCACGTAACTTTGATTATTTATTCAGTTTTCTGAACACGCTGGAGAGGTACGCTTTAAATGTACTCTCATTATAACAACCCTCTGAAGCTGCCGATTAGTTGAGAGGGCGAAAGTGTATATACGAGGATTGTTATGGTTTCTGATTCTGACATCAGTGTACGGGCAAAACAATAGTGGAGAGTTGGAGGGGGGGGGGAAATCAGGCAAGTAACGGTTTTTAGAAATTGAGTTATAGTTACAGCTCGAGTCATACTGATCACACGCATCAGTTGAGAGGTTCGAACCGGACGGAAACTATGCGCGTCAAGAGGTATTAGCATTCCCAGTTTTGCTGTTAAGGGAGAGGGAAGTTGAACATTTAAGTTGCTTTTCATCAAACTTTATAAGAATTGGCTTACCTTCTCCCCTACTTCCTACCTAATCTTTAATTATTGTTTCCCGTCATAAACCTTAACGTCCGGCGGTGGTGGACGAAAATTTACGTCTCAAATTACATGTTTGATTAAAGGAGCAATAAAAACTTGAATTAAAGGAGGCTTTTCCCGATGTACCAACTTCCAGGGGAAGATGAAGTCTTGAGTGCCGCTTCTAATCGTCGCATGAAATCGACGCGCCCCCGCGGTGGGAGCCCAGAGAAAGTGTTGTCTAATACAAAACATTTCAGTGAAAAATTTACGCAGGTGGCTTGTAGTGTGACTAAGTATTATGGCTTTTCCTTACATGTGAGAAATTTGAGACCTCAATGAGTATTTAGCAAAGAATTAAAAGTCTTATGTCTCAAGTAACAGTGCTCCATGAACATTTGGTCTCACATGATAAACAGCGGGAAAGTTTTCGTGTGAAAGGAACTCGAATAATTATGTTATTGAGGTAGGTGTTCAGAACAAAGTTACACGAATAATGTAAACCATATTTTCCAGAGCGCTGAAGAAAACCCTTATATATGAAAGTAGCTAAGACCGAGGAACCTTCTTTCATCAAATTTAGAATTTTTTGCTGCCCGTATTAATAAATGCGAACAGACTTCCACAGGACACACAAATAAAACACACGATGCTAATACTGCAGACCAAAGATACAATTCCAACCAAAGTTTGCAACTCTCCATCCTTACAGAATGTCCAGGTACATGAAATTATGTTCCTTCTTTTAGCTCCTTACATTTCAGTTTATATCGATTCAGATTCTTTATCCATATAATATTTCTCCTCGCGTGGTGCACGGCATGATAATGATGACTTGGTATTAATTGTGTAAGAATTATTTTTCATGTCAGTTTGTTTTTATTCCCCCTCCCCCCGCGCGTCCGTGAATTTACAAATATCTCTTTTGAAAGGCTTCATTTAAGTAACAACTTGAAGACCTAGACTTAAAGAATGTGTTGTGTGTCAGCTTTCCTTCTTCTCTTTTGTTTCGGGTGTTTTTTTCATCGAAGTATTCAAGAATGCAAATTATCAAGTGGGGAACAAGTCAGAGAATTGATAGTATTCTTTGGTTGAAAGGGGATGCTGGTATTGTCCGGAGGAATCAAGTTGCTGGCTATGCGTTACCTTTGACATGTTGGGTTTAATCCGTACATTAGCAGCAAAGTTGGTACATTCCTTAAATGGTTGCTTGTATTTCTTTTGCATT
The DNA here is from genome assembly GCA_031002005.1 of Vandiemenella viatica. Classification (NCBI taxonomy): domain Eukaryota; kingdom Metazoa; phylum Arthropoda; class Insecta; order Orthoptera; family Morabidae; genus Vandiemenella; species Vandiemenella viatica. The sequence goes on along the minus strand of JARYHS010013630.1, from coordinate 200,945,064 downwards.
CTATTCAGATCTGCATCATTACTGACGCCTCAGAATCGACTATTGTTTTTAATCATTTTAACAATGTCAGTGTAAAGGTTTTTTTACCCTTATTAAATATTGTTTTGATTGCCAGGAGCCGATTGTAATTTGAGCATCGTTGTTGTGGTTATTTTCGCAATCGTGAAGAAAAGTGAGTACAATTACGTAGGAGAGGCGCGCGCGCGGGCGGGCGGTCGCTGGCTGGCGGCTGTTGACGTCTAAATGCGTTCGTTGTGTGCGCCCCAGTCGCCAGGACAGCCCAACTAGTCACTCCCGCTCTCGGGC